>CM065126.1:38567500-38797500 GCA_033026305.1 Cirrhinus molitorella
TCTGTTCTGAACACTGCTAAATTTACAGTGTTTTCGTAGAGTGAGGGAAACAAAAATACATGTTTCTAATTTTTGTAAATGTTTCGTTTATTTTGCATTATTTCTGAATGAAATGATAAAATGTGTCTTATACATCAATCGACTTGTACAATAATGCAACTTATCTTTGTATCATGAAGTGCTCATAAAAAAAGATGGCATAAGAATAGAACTGCCATGTATGTACAAGTATACATACAGTACAGTAATAAGTGAGTGTTAATTTAGAAACAAAAAATATATATATCAAAGCTTCATTTGTCATAAACATATTATGCAGCCCCTCACTTAATGTAGAAAACTTCATGTGGCCCTCGAGTCAAAAAGTTTGCCCACCCCTGATATAGGTCCTCCTTGCAAAAAGTGTCTATTTCTAAAACATAAAAGGTCTTTAAAGTTGTGTTTTTGGCTGTTATGCTTTGGCACAGTATCTATCAAACAAACTAAAACTGAAAACCTTCATCAAGTCAGTTCTCAAAGCAAAGAGCACACTTTGTTCAGGTGATTAGCGTGATTGGAAACGCGACGGCCACCAGTTATGCTTTAGTTTCGTGGCAGATGCTCACAGCATTTCGCTAGATTTGTAGCGAGATGTGTTCTTGTAACCCTGCTTTTTTACTGAAGCTGGAGTTTTCCTATAAAATAAAAGCTCTACTGCCATTTCCGTCCAAATGAAAGCTTAAAAGAGCAGTATTGATTGCAGACAGCAGTGGTTTAAATGTATAATGTAACTGCAGACCAAATTCAAAAGTGTCTTTCAAGTGTAGAAACTAGGAAGGAAGTAGAACTTTTCTACTGTAGTGTAAATCAAAAATAATATAATAATATAAAAAATTAAAAATTATTTTTAAAAAAATCCTACAGAATAGCCTACAGAACTGACGTTTACTTTCGGGTAGAGCCACATCTGAAAAGTATCGTCTGCCTAGCAGCGTGTATCGCAGATCCATGTGTGCCATTAGACGGCAGAAACCTTGCACTGTAAAAGATGACTGTGAATTTAAGAGTAAAAAACTTCAAACAGTTCAAAACTGTTAAATGGTTAACAGTAAAAGACTGGAAATTGTCATTCCCAGAATTCCCTGCGTTACATTTTTCAAAACTGGATGTGTTTTTGTTGAAATAACTCTTTCTTCTTAGTTTTTTTCTTAGTGGTTTTGTACATTAGGGTTGTATGCTACATCTAATGTTGTTAAATGAATGTTTATTGCATTATTTCAGTTGCATTTATGTTAGCATGATGATGTTTATTGTTTGTGTTAATGACACTGCGCACCTTCTATATATGTTAATATTTAAAAGCTGCTTGTGATGGGCTTTAGTTTATCATGTGACTTTCTCATCACCACCTGCTTTTGGTGTTTATCAGTGTATTACAAAGGTATAAAACAGATTTCAGTACTTCAACAGGTTGGTACATTACAGTTTTATCAGTTAATTACAGTATTTACTTGTAAATTTAACTGAAAAACGTGAACTGTAAAACGTTGCTACCTTATTTTTTACGGTAAAATTACGACAACCACAGCTGGCAGTTTTCTACCGTAAATTTGACGATTTTTTTTTTTTACAGTGTGGTCTTCTACGATGGAAAACTTTTAAACTTCTGTTTTTTTTCTTTTCATTTTTTTAATTTCATTTCATTTTCATCTTACGCCCCCCAGATTGTGGAATTCTCTCCCGGCTGACATCAGGGAAGCAAATTCATTAGAAACTTTTAAATCTTGTCTTAAAACCTTTTACTTTCGCCTTGCATTTAACTGAATTTTTTCTGTCTTATTGTACTACTCTGCATTGTTGTGTTTACTGTGTTGTAAAGCGCTTTGAGAAAGTGCTCTTTTAAAGGCGCTATACCAAATAAAATGTATTATTATTATTATTATTATGATGTTTTTTTTTAGATTGACGGATTTTACCGATGGTTGAGTGAGGGATGACAGGTTTTGCCTGTTTTGCATCATCAACAGACTTTTGATACTCATCGTGTTCTTTCAGGTGATGAACTTTTAAATGTCTTATCGAATTCATTGTGCCAAATGTCTTTGCTGTTGTTCCTCTGCGATTAACTTGTCCTTTGCAGACATTGCAGATTTCAATCTTCACGTCCTGTGCACAGATTTCGAAAACATTTCCACAAAAATGACATGTTCGCGAATGATTAGACCTACAAATGTAGGACACACTTCCGGAAAAAAGACAAAAAACGTTTCCGATTTATGGCTGGTCAACCGGTGCATCCCTACAATATATGGCTATTACTGTCATAGGAATAACAATAAAATAAAATTATCATTATTATTTTTATACTTGAACTTGTTTGGCTTCTAAAACATCAGTGTGAATGTAATTTAGACTGAGGTAGTATTCCACAAATATCAGTTTTCATTTAAAGAGTGAAGAATTAGTACTGATGACTCTATTATGCAATTAATATTCATTACAGCAATATTTACAAGAGCTTTTACCACCAGCCGTCTGTGTTCATGACTCAGAGACCAACAGCACGCTGCTTCCTCTAGTAGAGATGACAGGGACAGTCACAGGTTAGACCAGAAACATACAGTACTCTAACACACGCGTGCAAAATCTGATGCCAATGCTTGGACGGCGTATTACAAGCGTGCCGCTCCATTGTACATGCAGTGGGTTCAAAAGATTATAGTGAAAATACTCTTCTCATTTAATGCAAAATGAAAGCTTAAAAGAGCAGTATTGATTGCAGACAGTAGTGCTGCAACGAACAATTATTAGAATGATTAATTGACTAATCTTCGATTATTTCACTGATTAATCAGTAGATTTGATTGATAATTCAGCTTTTGCAATTAGTAAAAATATCACGTTATACATATTCTATAAAAGTCACTTCAGCTTTATAAAAGCATATTACTATGTAATTACAATTATTATACAATTAATAATACTTTTACAATAAGTTTCATTACTTAACATTAGTTAATATGAACTAAAAATGAACTAAACTTGTTCAGCATTTATTCATCTTAATGTTAATTTAAACATTTACTAATGCATTTATATTTCATTTCTTTCATTTATTCATGCATTTCTTTAAATTACAAATTATATACTGTATGCAGCATAAGAATTTGAGCGGAACTATATCAATAAATCTGATCAAGTCACATGACATTTATACAGAGCCCCGCCCCCCTTAGTTACCGTTGCTACCTCGGACAAACAAACAGAGTTTCCCACTGTCTTACAATGACAGCTGTTAGTGTGAAAACCAGATGTTTTTGATCAATTGTGAACACAGAAGGACCACCTCTCATCGAGGAGCATTCAAGTAGGGCTTTAATATGCCATGAAGAGATATATAAATGATTTTAAAATAAATATGGTGAGTAACATGATTAATTTGAAATCGAGGGTTTGCAATGCAAACGGGAGAAATATCTCGTCACGATCACAGATGACAATATCCAGGATCAACACTGTTCATGTACTGCAGTGTAAGATTCATTATTTTACATTTAACCAGTTTAATATGGAGAGCCACTGAAATGTAGACCTTTGTTTATGTGTTTTTGACCTACACTGGACATGATGTGAGAATAGTTAGCTGATATTAACCATATTTACAGACATTACCTGCTTGAGCAGATGAAAAAGGCCACTTAATGAGAGTATGACAACAGAAAATAAACAGTAAATAATAAAATCAATTCCAAATTCCATTGCCAATCCTTCTTTTAAGGATACCGGGAATCAGTGTTACAGATACCCCAGGCACAATGTTTTATTATTTTTATAGCATAAACACCATTAAAATGACAAGAGCTTCAGATCTTCCAATGTTTCTCTATGGCGCTGAAACCTACAGATGTCCGAGTTCCATCTCCATGCAGCTGATACTCAACTGCCATTGGCTCATCTGCATTCTAGGGGCGGGGCTTAGCGATAGCTCAATTGAGATTGTAACAGGAAAATAACAAAGCAGCCAAATTAATTCATTATGAAACAAAAGCAGTTCTACAGAAGTCATTATTAAGCTGTTGTTTCAATTAACTTCAATGACTGTCTGCACAAAAAAGTTCACATTTTTGTGATCGTAACAAACCTCAATACTCAAGATTATAGAGTTTCTTTCAAACTCCTGCAGCATTAAACCTTAAATCATTATGTATAATTTAGGTAGTTGACTATAAATATGTCAGCGGTTCACCTGACTTGCTCAGCAAGTTTCTACTTTCTGCTTTTTTTCTTCATGACAATGCTTTACATGAAAAATGACCACAGAAGATGACAAAACTGCCTGCTACAGCACCCCTTGTGGCAATGCTGAGAATGCAATGCATTTCTAACTTTTTGGAAGAATAACACATTCAATTGTGCATTTACCACAGGGCTGCAAGTTTGAAAGGTGCAATGTGATTTAAAATCTCATCTGTCTCTTTTCACAACTATGACTTGATTTCAAATCTGTTTTTTTTTCAACACTGATTATTTTCCAAAAAAGTGAAGGAACATTTTTCAGTTTCTGAAAGTGTAGGTATACCAGTTGCTATGCCCTAGGTTCAAGTACCTGCATAAAGTATGCTGCGGACACGAGTCTAGAATAACTCAACAATATGAGCTGTGCAAGACTGACTCCTTATAAAGCTGTGTGCTTTTAAGAGGCAGCTGGGTAAAGCGAGTAAATGTTGTACAATGACCCTCTCTCTCCCTCTCTCTCTCACTTTACCTTCTCTCATCTTCACTCCCACACACACCACTCAGTTGGACGTTTTCACTCACCCACACAAAGACACACACACACACACTCTTGCATCAGTAGCGTTTGGTGATGACTGTTAATGTAAAATGTGTGACCTTCACTTCAGCTCAGAGTCCTAATGCCACCATCCCACAATGCAACTGGAGCTGATCGCATACTCGCAGGCACACATGCAGACACGCACACACACACATCTATATAGTCATTTCACAGTTTCTCACAGATTCAAACTCCAAAAAGTGAGTCATGGAATCCAAACACCTCATGGAATAAGTCATTCTGATCTTTCTGAAACAATTTCCCTTTTCCTTTTTTCTCTCGCTCACTTTTGGAAGCATACGATACCAGAATGTAATTCTTCGGTATGGATACTAAATGGATACTGTAGTAAGTATGTTAACATACTAAACATGTATTAGTTTATTTATCATTTATAAATAATTATTAACCTAGATTAATATGTGCTGTAATACTACAGAATCTTAATAACGGTTGTTTTACTGTAAAGTGTTATTCTAACAGTCAAAATATTCAAAATCACGTTATTATCTCTCGGATTGTTTTTAGATTTCAAACTCAGAAAGTATTTTTTTGCTTTAAAAGTACTTTCCAAGTGTACTTTTCTGTACTTTATTAGAGAGTTTTCATTTGAAAACTTTGATTCACAACATTCCAAAGCATAACATTGTACTTTTTACTGCACTGTTTCATATCAAATATTTAATACATTATTACATTAGAAATACACTGCTCAAAAAAATTAAAGGAACACTTTGAAAACACATCAGATCTCAATAGGGAAATACAGGGGTTGGACAATGAAACTGAAACACTGGCCAATATAGTGTTGGAGGTTTCATGGCTATATTTGTGCAACCTGGTGGCCAATCTTCACTTATTGCACATTCCACCAGTAATAGCAAAGTGTGAAGGTTGCCTATGTGCACCCAATGGTTCAGACATTGTACCCTAAAGGTGGTGCCATGTATAAGGATGATAATGCACTAATACACACAGCAAGACTGATGACAGAGAGGTGTGATGAACATGAAAGTAAAGTTGAACATCTCCCATGGCCTGCACAGTCACCAGATCTGAATATTATTGAGGAACTTTGGGATGTTTTGGAGGAAACGTTGTCAGGAAACGTTTTCCTACACCAGAATCACATAGTGACCTGGCCACTGTTCTAGAAAAGGAATGGCTCAAAATCCCTCTGGCTACTGTGCATGACATGTATTTGTCAATCCCAAAACCAAATGATGCTGTATTGGCCACAAAAGGAGGCCTAACACCGTACTAATTGTGGTCTAAAACCAAGTGTTTCAGTTTCATTGTCCAACCCCTGTATAGCATGATGAATATCTATACTGATATGGACTGGGTCATGTGTTAGGAACGAAAGGATGCCACATGGTTTGATGGAAATGAAAATGACTGACCTACAGAGGGCTGAATTCAAAGACACCCTGAAAATCAAAGTGAAGAAAGTATGCAGCAGGTTAATCCATTATGCTGAAATTTCATTGCAGCAACTCAAAATGGTACTCAGTAGTTTGTATGGCCACCAAGTGTGTGTATGCATCCCTGACAACATCAGGGCATGCTCCTATTGAGACAACAGATGGTGTCCTAGGGGCATTTCCTCCCAGATGTAGACCAGGGAATCACTGAGCTCCTGGACAGTCTGGGGTATGACCTGGTGGTGTCGGATGCATGGGGGACATTCAGTGGTATCAATTCCTTCACCCTCCAAGAACTGCATGCATTGTCTTGCACCAGGAGGAACCCAGGACTCACTGAACCAGCGTAGGACCTGACAATGGGTGCAAAGAGTTCATCCTGATACATAATGGCAGTCAGGGTGCCATTGTCTAGCCCAGGGGTTTTCAAACTTTTTTAAGCGCGACCCAATTTTTCTCTTTTTAAATTGACGCGACCCATATATATATATATATCACAATATATATCAATATATATCACCATATATATATATATATATATATATATATATATATATATATATACACATACATACATACATACAAGGGTGTAACTTTAATTTGAGAAGTGGGGGCATATATACTGAACAAAAGGTCCGGTGTTTTGAGCGGTGAGTGGATTAAGAACATCATATGAGCAAGACGGCCACACGCAACACAATATCATCTTGTCACAAAGCACTGGCAAAAATAATTATAGTGAATGTGTGGGGGAAACAGTAAGGAGATATTTGAATGATTCATTAATAAACGAGTGTATTCTGAAATAGTGTTGCAAAGACGTCGCAATCTCCTGTTTGGTTGCACCGGAGAGAAATGCATCTTTACAAATTACATAGGCTAATGAAAGATTTTTTTCTCGATTTGTTTTATTTCATTAAACAATAATTTAAAGCTTTATATTTATGTATTAATCATGTTTGTGAGGCATGTAGGCGCTGAGTTTTGGTATTTTTTGTGAAGCGCTGCTATATATGAGAGTTCAGAAAGCGCATCATGTTTGTTTTCTTTATTATTAAACCACTGTTTGTAGACTTTTATTGAAATTGCGAGTACACACAAATAAAAGTACACCCTTAACACTTCCGAATGATGTATACTCTTACCTTTGTAAGCAAAAATGACTGATAATTTTAATTTGTTTCTGCTGAAAAAAATGTGAATGATTGCGCCTGTACCTCCATGTCCTGCAAAGCGGCTTCAGCTTCCCCTCTCCGCAAAAATTTTGCTCATTTTTGTGAGCAAAAATGACGGATAATTTTAAATTGTTTCTGCTGAAAAAAATGCGAATGATTGCGCTGGCGCCTCCATGTGCAAAGCTGTTTCAGCCTCCCCTCTCCGCAAAAAAGATTGAATATGCCACTAATAGCACACATTTATCTGTTTAACGTTTAAACTAATACTGTTTTATAGCTACTTAAACTGTTTTATATCTATAGATTTTATTTTAGACAAGTTGTGTGATGATTTGAGAAGGTAAACTGATCAAACAGACTATGAACAGTCTTCCGCTGGCCGCTTTTCGTTTCTTTAAAAAACTAAAACATAGCCTATATTTAACGAATAAAATAAATGCTCCAAACGTTTTTCTAAATTAACTTAATAAAATAACAAAACGAAATATAATCACTTTGGCACTGCATACAAAATTTAACTATTTTAATAGATGAAACAGTAACTTAATCGACACTGCCTATTCTTGCGCTTGCTAATAATTTTTATGTTAGGCTATATTAGTTGTTCTTGCTGCTTTTGTGCAATAGATGAATAAAATTTTATTTGTTTTCAGATATTTACTGTTTAGATATTTCTATTTTGCGGGAGTCCCGCGAATTAATTTATTTTCCCGCATCCCGCACACACGAGTCTCTACCCGCCCGCACCCGCATCAAGTTTTGTCCCACGCCGCACTCTGTAGTGTCGAGTCCCGCTGTACTCCCGTGGTACTGCAGGTCTCTACTATGGGGCGGTTGAACGCTTGAATCTGATTGGCTGATGAACGTTCTGAAGGTGTGCATTATTTTCAGCGAAATGCACAGCGAACGTAGTTCCAGGCAGCTTCTAACCGCATTGCATGTCCATATCACTTCGCCACACTATTTCAGTTATTTCAAAGGTCCTTAGCCTAAAACAACAAAATAATCAAACCCCACAAGGACACTGGCCAAACAAATACATACAGATACAAACAAACAAAGAAACGACAGGTCATTACACTTAAATCAAATCACCATACGGACTAATATTTATAAATATTAAGCCGCAAAATGACTATTTAAACATTTAAACATTGAATTCCGCGTCTCTGTGTTAATAAATGGCGCAGATGCGCTTTTTTGTTTACTGCTCCATATTACAGGGCTTCGCGCGACCACCGCGTTGTTCAACTCATAAGCGCTTTAATTTCTGTTCCATACGAGAAACATCAAATGGCAAACGAAACGAAAGCTACATTTGAGCTGCGCAGCGCTGACAGTTTATCAGCTTGGACCGCAACGCAAACTTGCACGAGCCCAGCTTTATTCGGGAGCCAAAGTTGACTTCACGGCACTGTTACTGCTGCAAGATCCAGTGAGAAGCGTTTAAATAAATAAGGTTGCTGCCAGATCTAGTGAGAATCTTTCAAATTCTGCCCAGAATTCGGTTATAAACAACGCTGATGTACCTCAGAAAATTAGTAGTATTAGTAGTAATGCTAACTATACAAAAAATAATACTGTCAAATGTCAAATGTATGTCAGATAATAACATACATTTTATTTATTTTTTTTTTAACATACATAAAAAATCCAGACCGTGGGAGCTTGTGAGTGCACAAGTTGGTTCGCCAAGTAAAAATACAAATACGCTCTTCTCGTTTAAGGAGTAGTTCATGCACCCATTTTGTCCTTTTTTCCTGCAGTTTTTGCAAAATGGGTACATGAACTACTCCTTAAACGAGAAGAGCGTATTTGCATTTTCTTTTATGCGCTCAAGCTCCCACGCTCTAGATTTTTTATTTATGTCTCTGTATATGATTTTAGATGGGTCATACAATTCTGGGAAATCCATCACACTTAAAACAATCTTCTCAACGTTAACTGTCCGTTATAAGTAGGCTATATGTTTTATGACTGGTTGTTAATAATCAGTTCACTGATTGTTTAAAGCCGACGCGGCTGCCGCTCACAAAAAGATGAAATATTTTTATCTTTGGCGGCGCCTGCCGCGAAGCGCCGTGCTCGTGGATGCGGGAGGATTTTGGGTGCACGAGCACCGCTTGCGCTCCGCCTCCGCGCCGCCAGCATCTTTCCGCGTATCTCCCATTGAAAATGATCTAGACACTCGCGACTGCCGCGTCCCGTGTGAAAGGTCCTTGAAAGGGCCTTAAGAGTTAGGAGTGCAGTCCCTAAAAGCACATTTCTGGTTTTGCAAACACTGTGGCACTTTTATTTTATTTTTTATGTTTACATGGCTGCCGGGTATTTTAAGTTGAGGTGCTATTTGTGTTTATATTAGACTTTTCTTTTTGTTTACTGTTGCACCAAAGTCCAAAAGTGAAGAATTTATGTTATTTATTACTTAATTGTTCAAGCAACAGAAGTGCTCTGTCTGTTAACAGAGTTGTTGAATGTTAAAATAAGGTGAATTAAATAAAAAATAAGGAACATCCTGGATCTGTTTCTTCGCTCTTCTTTATACTTTTTTATGTATTATAGAAGTATCGGATCGGGACTCAGCATTGGTAGAGACTCAAAATCAAATGACTCGGACTCAGACTGGAGGGCAAAAAAACCTGATCGGGACTGTAAAAAAAAAATCTGTAAAATTTACGGTAAAAAACTGGCAGCTGTGGTTACCAGAGTTTTACCGTAAAAAATACAGTAACAACGTTTTACAGTTTATGGTTTTCAGTTAAATTTACAAGTAAATACCGTAATTTCAACTGATATAATTGTAATGTACCAATCTGTTGAAGAACTGAAATCTGTTTTATACCTTTGTAATACACTGATACCCACCAAAACCAGGTAGTGATGAGAAAGTCACATGATAAACTAAAGCCCATCACAAGCTGCTTTTTAAATATTAACATATATAGAAGGTGCACAATGTCATTCACACAAACATTACACACCATCATGGTAACACAAATGAAACTGAAATAAACTGAAAAATGCAATAAACATTCATTTAGCAACATTAGATGTCGCATACAACCCTAATGTACAAACCTGCAAAGAAAAAAACTAAGAAGAAAGAGTTATTTCAACAAGAAAACATCAAATTTTAAAGAATGTAATGCAGGGAATTCTGGGAATGTCAATTTACAATTATTCACTGTTAATTTTACAGTGTTTTACCGTTAACCATTTAACAGGTTTTTACTGTAGCATTTTTACAGTTTTTACCTGTTAAATTCACTGTCATTTTTTACAGTGGTTTTATTAAAGGGGTCATTGAATGAGTTTTCAGGTTTTCCTTTCTCTTTGGACTGTTACAAGCTCTTGGTGCATAAAGAAGATCTGTAAAGTTGCAAAGACTAAAGTCTTAAATTCAAAGAGATATTCTTTATTAAAGTTAGGAGTCTGCCACACCCCCCTAAAACGACTGGGTCTAACACACCCCCAAGTATCTACGTCAGCATGTGGTGACGATTTGCCTAACACCGCCCAAAGGAATACAGTTTGTACATTTGCACCTAAACAAAAATGGTAAGAATACAACAGTATGCTTTTAGAGTATTATATTTCTTCAGTTAATGATAAAATAAATACAGTGTTGAAAGTTCTTATAATGTCGTATATACAGTATATTGAAGTGATTACATACACTACCGTTCAAAAGTTTGGGGTCAGTAAGACTTGCAATTTTTTTTTAATGAAGTCAAGGCTGCATTTATTTTATCAAAAATACAGAAAATAAACTGTAATATTACAAAATGTTATTACAATAGAAAATAATGGTTTTTATTTTCATATACTTTAAAATATAATTTATTCCTGTGATGCAATGCTGATTTTTCATCAGCTGTTACTCAGTTTCCCAGGCTTCTGTATCACATGATCTCTCAGAAATAATTCTGATTTTCTGAATTATTAGTAGAATTATCAGTTTTGGAAACAATTGTGCCGCCAATGTTTTTTTTTTTTTTTTTTTGGAACCTGTATTTTTTTCTTTCAAGAACAACATTTATTCAAACTATACATCTTTTCTAGCAACGTAAATCTATGTCACTTTTTATTAATGTAACAATTTATTCATTTCTTTCAAAAAAAAAAAAAAAAAAAGAATGAATAAGCATTTACTGACCCCAAACTTTTGAACGGTAGTGTAACGTTAGCGAGCTGTTAAATGTCACAGCGTGTCTACACCGGACGCGAGCGGCGTGACACAACAACAAATGTCGGACATAAAACTGCTGCTGCGTTATATTTATGAGGTGTTGACACAAATTTCAAATAATTTGCAGCGGTCGCTTTGTATATGTTCACAGACTTTTGCTGTTGCGTTGCGACGAATGTCGCGTCAGGTGTATACACGGTGTAATAGTTATTTGTAAAGTAAAACCTTACCAATCTGCTACGTTTTGATCAAGTCGCGCTGGCCGAGTTGACTGATCAGCTTGGTCTTCTGCATTTTCTGGATCAGGTTCGGGCTCCAATTGATAAAGTAGTACAGTCGACATTATCACCTGTCAATTGCTGGGGAGGATGGGATTCCACATATTGCAAGGGGCATAACATTTCCGACACACGCTTAGAGTAATCGGCCAATCACTACGCACGATACAGCTGGCCAATCAGAGCACACCTCGATGATTTTCATCGGTGAATTGTGTCAAAATCGACCCGTTTCAGAAAGGCGGGGCTTAGAGGACATAAAATAATATAAAATATGAGCGAAATAGAGCGATTTTTTTATTTAAACCAGGTATACACATTGCATTAAACCAAATAAACATACAAATGATCTTTTCTCTACCCATTCAACGACCCCTTTAAGTGATAAGTCTGAAGCAGAGCTGCAACGATTCGTCGACGTCATCGATTACGTCGATTATGAAAATACATCGATTAGCATGGAATGCGTCGACGCGTCGCACCTTTAGCCACGCCCATTGTGTGAGAATGCAGTTATCTCTACTTAAGACTGTTTTTCTGCCATGTTTAATACAAAACAAGGCTCTAGAGCAGAAGGTGAATGCTATTTGGCAACATCACTTCATAGAGTTGCGTTCATAGAGCATTTTATTGTTATACGCCGTCAGAACCGCATATAAGGCAAATATAGCCTAACTGACACCTTTCCATTGTCAGGATTCACAACTGCATTCAAAGCTGCATTTTTAATCTGCTGAATAAATGATTTGAAGCATCTCACCTGTAAGCAACTGTCCCAAACAGTAACTGTAAATGCAGCCATAATGTGCATTTCTATTGATTGTATTGTATCACTGCCCTTTCTTTCTTTTTATTACTATTTTTTCTTGCTTCATTGCTTTCCTTTTCTTTTCTTTATTATTTACTGTTATTATTTTTGCTTTTTCTATCTTGATATTATTTTTCTTTATTTATTGTTATTATTTTCTTTCTTTGTTGTTGTTATTTATTTTTTGTAAATTATTAATTATGAGAAAACATTTTAATAAAATATTAAAAGATTAATAGCAGAAGTTAGTTATTTTTACTGATAGTTTAACTAAAGAATGTATCAACTGATAAGAAAATAATAGATCAATTGAAAAATAATCGATAGATTAGTCGACTAATCGAAAAAATAATCGATAGTTGCAGCTCTAGTCTGAAGCACAACATAAAATAATAATATCATTTCCTATACTACTTGTATCTACAGCTGTATATACAGAAACACACCCAGGTATCGGAATCGGTATTGCGATGGGAAAAAGGGTATCAGAACATCTCTAAGTAGGATCTGCTTTGATAAATGACGGCTCTATCATGCCCTAGATCGATCTAGTGGAGAAAAAAACACCTGGATGGAGAAGAGAGAAGATTTTCTGGCCCTAGCAGTGCTAAAAAGAGGACAAGGGAGGAAAAAAAAGGATGCACTCATTTCTTCACGCTGACCTTGTCTCAGAAGCTTCCGGTCTCTTTCAGCGCACAGAGACACGCACTGTAAACACAACATTCATGTCATCAATGCCACAGAGAGAGAGTTTTTGTGATGGTACGTCACACACACACTCAAGTGTGCCTGTGTGAGACACCAAAATGAAACTGCCCTCTACTTATGAAGTTCAAACTCTAAGCTGTGTTGAGTTTCCCAGAAGGCATTTCTGCAGGAGAACGTAATGAAACTACATCCAACATATAGCAAGATCCACCTCAATAATACATATCTTGAAGATAAAAACTCTCACATAGCTAAGTGAACTATATCCTTGCAATACTGTGCATGATTCTACAGGAACAAATGTTTGTTTTTCGCTTTTTTTGTCCTCTGCTGATGTAATCAGGACAGTGTGGGTGGGGTAAATAATATTAACTAGAGATGTAACGATATCAAAATTTCACAATACGATAATATCTCAGTTTGAAAGTCCATGATACCATATTTACTGCGATATTTAAAAAAAAAGACAAATGAAGACTTGAAAAGTTAAATTCGCTATTTTTTAGGAAAATCGTTAGTCCAATCAGTTAGAAAAGATAGAGCAACAGGAGTCAGAACAGTCTGAAGATCTGGGCTGAGTTTGGAGTTTGTAGAGTTATATATACATAATAAATATACACAGTACACAAATATTTAGTATGTAAACATAAACTTTTATGTTGGATGCGATTAATCGTTTGACAGCACTATAACCAATAAAATCATCAGCTAACATCCATTCTTTTGTGTACTGTCTTATTGACTGGAATGGTTTTACAACTGACTTAAAGCCCGCTCACAACAAGGACAATAGCTATAACAGTAAATACACTGCAACTAGGGCTGCACGATTTGGGAAAATTTTCATATTGCGATTACTGAGGTCAATATTGCGATATGCGATTATGATTATAATAAATGGTATTGGCAGCACAAAATGGGGGTTCATGAATTATGAGCTTAGAACATTTGACCCCTTAACTGAAGTTCTTTTCACAAATTGAACATAAATTAAAACAGTATAAATAACCAAAAAAATAAACAACACAGTTCTTTCTTAGTCTTCTTAAGTGCAAACAATAAATGCAGCATAATCAAAGTAGGCTACTCTCTTAATATTCAAAGTGCCAATAGAGACCGACTTTTTCAAGCATGATACAGAGCTATAGACAACTACACAACCTATTATAGCTTACATGCTAATAACAGCCTAGATATGTCACGTAGCCTAATTTGCGCGCATTGGGGAGTCGCTCTCTTAAAATTGCTTTTCAATGCGTGCGCGAGTCTTACTTTCGGTTTCGTTTTAACTGTCGCGGGAAGCGCTCGGCGATGCTGAGCGTGCATTCTACAATTTTATTTTCTTTATGTCTTATAATATGGCGTGAGGCTCATGAACACATCTGTAATTATGCTTTGTTTTGTTTTGATATAAGTTTGTTGTATTGCCACGTGATGTAGCAACTTTAATTTTGTGAATCTTGCACAATACATGTCTCTGCTCAGTGTCATTAATCTCAAATCCAAAATATCGTCATACAGAGGTGGAGTTTTTTTTGCCTACCAGATCAGTCTCCTCGGGACTCATCTTCGTTCTGGTCTCTCAGCGCTGCGCACACAAGTGAACGTGCACTGCCTATACTGAGAGACTGTCAGATCTTTTCTTTTTATTATTTATTTATTTTATATCTATTTATATCTATTTATTTTTATCTTTTGTTTTGTTTTGTTTTGTTTGCAGCACGGAAAACAGGCAAACTGTTCTCAGAAAGCATGTGTTCTCAAGCAGTGTTAATTTTGGCAGCAAATTTTGATTTAGTTTTAGTCATAGTCTTTTGACTAAAATGCCATTTAGTTTTAGTCATGTTTTAGTCATCTGAATTGTTTTTAGTTTTAGTCGACAAAATATCATAAGATTTTAGTCGACTGAATCTACAATAAATTTAGTCGGCTAAAACTTAATGGGTTTAATTACAGTGCAATGCATTCATTAAGAATTTCTCTAAAATGTTCAAACTCATTATATAGGTTTGATATTAAGGTTTTATCATGATAAACACAGTTTAACTGCAGTGATACACAACATGCCTTAATATTAAAATGAAATAAAACCACTTTTCATAAAGAACATGGTCTTCTTTTCAATGAAATACCAATGGTTATATCGGCTAATTATGCATTCTTTATAGTCACTTGTTAACCATATTCTTCATTCTTTCAAACAAACATATTTATTTCTATAAATTAATTTAGATTAATCTTTAGGGCTACATAAGTGATTCAGTTCAGAGCAGTGTGTGATTTCCTGTCTTTCTTTTGTTGCTTAGTTAACATCTATCTGTGACTCGGACAATAGCAACTAAATGTGGCTGCTGTCCCTTTAAAAACGGATGCACGAATACAATGGATGCAATGCGCTGATACACTTTCTCCCTACGGTTTACGTTCATTTAAGACATAATCGGCTGTGTTTACGTGAATACTCAAAACAGATAATTGGAGATCAGTTTGTGTGTATTTCTCAGTTCATGCAAAGTGAAAGAGTGTGAGACGTGCTTTCTGTGTGTATGCTTCGGTGTCTGCGCTCAGAAAACAAGACAGAATTGAGTTCTCTCTTGCGTTGTCAAATTTATCCATATGTCTGCACTTCTCCCACATATTGACATTTCTGAATGTTTTATAAGACATGCAGCAAGTGTATTTTAGCTTGTGTCCCGCCGGTTTGTACGCATCTAACAGATTTTTCAGAATGAATCTCTTTCCAAATCGTCCCTCCCTAACTTTTTCGTCTCGTTTTTATTCGTTGACGAAAACGCCAGTAGATTTTTGTCATAGTTTTTGTCATTCAAGAAGAATTTTAGTTCGATATTGTTTCGTTTTCGTCTGTGAAGAAAATGTCGTTGACGAAGTTAATGACGAAAATTATTCGGCAACGAAATTAACACTGTTCTCAAGTGCACACAATTCGCCTAATATAAAATAATATAATCGCAACATTTTCCCGTCATATAATCGCACAGGCTGACATTGCGATTGCGATACGATTAATCGTGCAGCACTAACTGCAACTAGCAAGTTTTATTATTGTCGTGTCAGATGATGCAGCGTGTGCTTGATAAACAGAACATCACTGTGTGTTTGTGTGGACGCTAATTAAGCTATCATTATAGATATCTTCACAGTCTTTTCTGATGTGAACGTGCCTTTAGAAATAATTATGTTTGCATTTCATGAACAAAATACTACAATACTGCTTACTGCACAGTATACAGTGTATAGTTACTTCTTCAAGTGTGCATGTGTATTATGCATCATCTCTACTAATTTTAGGTTTTCATCAGACCAATAAAATAAAAATTCAAGAAGTTGAAAACTATGGCTAACAGTACTTTCAGCTCATCTGTTGCACTATAACTGGAAGGTCAAATTGAGCACACTGATACCTTGTTAGGAGCCATTCACAAAGAGCACATTTTTGCTTTTATGTGAGATGTGGGCAGAGGAATGAGTGAACACAAGGTCTCAAGAGTGTGAGTTTTTTTTTTTTTAAGCTAAACTTATTTTAACTTGAGTGCAGTGTTTTTAAATGCTGTGTCATGAACAGGATGCTGCAAAAGACGTGGGACATAAACGCTACATGTTTACATAGCACATTCACGTAGAAAAACAATGGAAAGCCAGCACAGTACTGGAATGAAAAATGAAAAAACATGCTCCCTTAGTCATTCTAAATCAATAACCTGCAACAATAACACCTCAAAACCCTAATACACACTGCTGCGGAAATATAGTAGTTTTTATTAAGCTTATATCTAAAGCAACTTACAAAGCATTCAAAGTATAGATTTCATCATTTGCATGCATTCTCTAGGAATCAAACCCAGCACCATACTCTACTATTAAGCTACACTAATGCTGTAGCATGGCAGTACACTGCTCTGAACACTTGCACTGTCTTCCTGCAGTCCAGACACATTGTTGAAACATCAAGGATGTCCATACTGTCTGTACATACTCTGCTCTCTACAGTGTCATCTCCTGTCTTATCTAGTAACACTCTGAGAAGAACAACTGGTCCTGTTTGAAGTGTTCGCTTATTTTTGAAGCTGTTTTTTTTTCCTCTTTCCTTTCTTTTTGATGTGAAGCCCTCGACTCGTTCTGAGAGGCTTGGTAATTGAATGCTGAACACTTCATGAAAAGAGACTTGACTTCTCACCAAGTTCTGATACAGTGGACAGAGGTGTCAGTCTCTATAACATGTCACCTCTTGCTAACAAACAGTCAGAAAAAATAAATAAATAAAGATAGATAAATAAAGATGCTCATCAAGGCTGCATTTATTTGATCAAAAATACTGAAAAAAAACTTGTGATTCTTTTTTTTAGGATTCTTTGATGAATAACAAGTTAAAAAGAACAGCATTTATTCAAAATATAAATCCTTTCTAACAATGTAAATCTATGCTATCACTTTTTATTAACTTAACACATCCTTGGTGAATAAAAGTATTAATTTCTTTAAAAAAAAAAAGAAGAAAAATTTACTAACCCAAAACTTTTGAACAGTAGTGTATAGAATACAATAGAAATATGTATAGAAAGGTGTATAGGTGTATAGAAAACCTTTCTATTTTAAATAAATGCTGTTCTTTTTTAACCTTTTATTGACAAAAAATCCTGAAAAAAGTATCACAGGTTTCATATGGTATCAAAACCTAAAAAAGGTAAAATTTCACCATGTGTTGGGTTTTCCCAGATCGCATCACATTATTAAATCATGAATAGTAGTTATTAAGAATGATGTGGTTTAGAATTGGTACATGAAAGAAAAAAAAAAAAAAAAACACAACCAAGAATATGAACGTGTCTAATAATTATGCATGTACTATATATTTATATTATAGACAGGGACTCTTTCTTCCACAAGACCACCAAAGACCCAAAATACACACTTCATCAATGTCAGAGTACACACCTCTTTATATAACCTGCAGGTAATAGAAAGAAAGAAAGAAAGAAAGAAAGAAAGAAAGAAAGAAAGAAAAATACTCAGTCTGTCACACAACTCTACAATATTAATTACATCAGAGCAGCTTGTGAATAATTAAGGATGCCTATTTAACAGCTCTGAATAATTTAGCTCCAGTCAGGGCATGTGTGTATAATGTGATCGATAAGCACAGAGTTTAACCAATGAATCAGCAAAGGTCTCTATAAGAACTCGGTGTGCTTGCATATCTATCCTCAGTTGAGGCAGTCAATCATAAAATGTGTAAAAGCAACACCATGATTTCTATATCTGTACTTTTGCTGCAGCAATTACATGTGGATTGTTCCTACCATGCAGTACATTTTCATGCCCTCATCATATATTTTAAAATAAAACAAATATAAAGTTGAAGTAAAAAGTTTACATACACCTTGCAGGATCATATAAAATGCATGTTATTTATTTTTTATTTTTGTCCTGACCTGAATAAGAACAATCCTTCAGGTCCCACAAATTCTTTGGTTTTTTGTGTATTTTACCCTTTCCAACAATGACTGTATGATTTTGAGATCTATCTTTTCACATTGAGAATAACTGAGGGACTCATATGCAACTATTACAGAAGATTTAAATGCTCCAGAAGGAAAAACACGATGCACAAAAACTTTTGGAATTTAAATATCAGGGTAAATTTAACTTATTTTGTCTTCTCTAGCTTTTGAAGGGCAGTACTAAATAAAAAAAAAAAATATGATATTTAGACAAAATAAGAAAAATTTACACATCTTCATTCTGTTCAGAAGTTTACACCCCTGGCTTTTAATGCATTGTGTTTTCTTCTGAAGCATCAGTGAGCAACTATTAGGTTCTTTTGTGGACTATATGTAAACATATTTATGTGAAATATAATATTCAGCTCAGTGCTAAATAAAAAATAACATGCATTTTGTATGTTTCCTCTGATTTTGGTCAAATAATTAACACTTTGCAGATTCTGCAAGGTATGTGAACTTTTGACTAGGGGTGCTACGATTGATGGGCTACCGATCACTATCGGCCGATAATCGCTTTGGGATGTTTGATCGGCGGTCTCTAAAAAGGCCGATCAAATAAACCGATCTAACGCTGATGACGCGCCTGCCGTGAGAGATTTGGCACGACATTCAGCGGGACCGTCTCAGTCTCTCTCTGGCGCGGGTAAAACAATTATAATGCTGACAGTGAGGTTCATATTTCTTCATTAAATAACTTGAATGAAAACCTTATATGAGTTGTAATTTCAAACAGCGCCAGTGAATGAATGCGTGCTCTTTCTCTTGCTTTCACTTTCTCTCTCAAAGTGCGCAAATGGCTTCCAATCACCACATCGCGTCTGAGTATAACGCTGCACAGCTGACACAGGAACTGTTGCTTGCACAATAGAGGCAGTGTCGCTAAAGTTTATAATTGCATTTCTTTTTAATTATTTCCAGCGTTTAACCATTAACCGCGCGCTCTCCTTAAAACTGGCCGCTCATGCGCACTCAAAGCGCACACACATAATGCCAGGTTCACATTGGAGACCTGCAGTACCGCGGGAGTCCCGCGGGACCCGACACTACAGAGTGCGGCGCGGGACAAAACATGATGGGCGGGTGCGGGTGCAGGCGGGTAGAGACTCATGTGTGCGGGATGCGGGAAAATAAAATAATTTGCGGGACTCCCGCAAAATAGAAATATCTAAACATTAAATATCTAAAAACAAATACATTTTTATTCATATTGCACAAAAGCATCAAGAACAACTAATATAACATAAAAATGATTAGCAAGCACAAGAATAGGCAGTTTTGATTAAGTTACTGTTTCATCTATTAAAATAGTTACATTTGGTATGCAGTGCAAAAGTGATTATATTTCGTTTTGTTATTTTCTTAAGTTAATTTAGAAAAACGTTTGGAGCATTTATTTTATTCGTTAAATATATGTTTTTGTTTTTTCAAGTAACGAAAAGCGGCCAGCGGAAGGCTGTTCATAGTCTGTTTGATCAGTTTACCTTCTCAATTCATCACACAACTTGTCTAAAATAAAATCTATAGATATAAAACAGTTTAAGTAGCTATAAAACAATATTAGTTTAAACGTTAAACAGATAAATTTGTGCTATTAGTGGCATATTCAATCTTTTTTGCGGAGAGGGGAAGCTAAAGCCTCTTTGCAGGACAGAGGCGCCAGCGCAATCATTCGCATTTTTTTCAGCAGAAACAATTTAAAATTATCCATAATTTTTGCTCACAAAGGTAAGAGTAATACATCATTCGAAAAAGTAAAGGATCAACTTTTATTTGTGTGCACTCATAATATCAACAAAACGCTACGAACAGTATTTTTATAAAATAAAGAAAACAACCATGAATGCGCTTTCTGTCGTTACTTAAAGTGACAAAAAAAAAAAAAAAAAGTCAATGAACAGCAGCGATTCACAAAAATGAAACCAAAACTCATCGCATATGCCTCACAAATATGATAATCATGTAAACAGAACGCTTTAAATTATAACTTAACGAAATAAAACAAATCGAGAAAAAAAATCTTTCATTATTTTGCGGGTTTTCCGCATTTTTTGCGGGTTTTTGCGGGCGGGAGCGGGACAAAACCTGAATGTCGCGGGCGGGAGCGGGACCAGATTACATATACAGGTCCTTCTCAAAAAATTAGCATATTGTGATAAAGTTCATTATTTTCTGTAATGTACTGATAAACATTAGACTTTCATATATTTTAGATTCATTACACACAACTGAAGTAGTTCAAGCCTTTTATTGTTTTAATATTGATGATTTTGGCATACAGCTCATGAAAACCCAAAATTCCTATCTCAAAAAATTAGCATATCATGAAAAGGTTCTCTAAACGAGCTATTAACCTAATCATCTGAATCAACTAATTAACTCTAAACACCTGCAAAAGATTCCTGAGGCTTTTAAAAACTCCCAGCCTGGTTCATTACTCAAAACCGCAATCATGGGTAAGACTGCCGACCTGACTGCTGTCCAGAAGGCCATCATTGACACCCTCAAGCAAGAGGTCTGTGGGAAGGAAAAAGTGTGGCAGAAAACGCCGCACAACGAGAAGAGGTGACCGGACCCTGAGGAAGATTGTGGAGAAGGACCGATTCCAGACCTTGGGGGACCTGCGGAAGCAGTGGACTGAGTCTGGAGTAGAAACATCCAGAGCCACCGTGTACAGGCGTGTGCAGGAAATGGGCTACAGGTGCCGCATTCCCCAGGTCAAGCCACTTTTGAACCAGAAACAGCGGCAGAAGCGCCTGACCTGGGCTACAGAGAAGCAGCACTGGACTGTCGCTCAGTGGTCCAAAGTACTTTTTTCGGATGAAAGCAAATTTTGCACGTCGTTCGGAAATCAAGGTGCCAGGGTCTGGAGGAAGACTGGGGAGAGGGAAATGCCAAATTGCCTGAAGTCCAGTGTCAAGTACCCACAGTCAGTGATGGTCTGGGGTGCCATGTCAGCTGCTGGTGTTGGTCCACTGTGTTTTATCAAGGGCAGGGTCAATGCAGCTAGCTATCAGGAGATTTTGGAGCACTTCATGCTTTCATCTGCTGAAAAGCTTTATGGAGATGAAGATTTCATTTTTCAGCACGACCTGACACCTGCTCACAGTGCCAAAACCACTGGTAAATGGTTTACTGACCATGGTATTACTGTGCTCAGTTGGCCTGCCAACTCTCCTGACCTGAACCCCATAGAGAATCTGTGGGATATTGTGAAGAGAAAGTTGAGAGACGCAAGACCCAACACTCTGGATGAGCTTAAGGCCGCTATCGAAGCATCCTGGGCCTCCATAACACCTCAGCAGTGCCACAGGCTGATTGCCTCCATGCCACGCCGCATTGAAGCAGTCATTTCTGCAAAAGGATTCCCGACCAAGTATTGAGTGCATAACTGAACATAATTATTTGAAGGTTGACTTTTTTTGTATTAAAAACACTTTTCTTTTATTGGTCAGATGAAATATGCTAATTTTTTGAGATAGGAATTTTGGGTTTTCATGAGCTGTATGCCAAAATCATCAATATTAAAACAATAAAAGGCTTGAACTACTTCGAGTTGTGTGTAATGAATCTAAAATATATGAAAGTCTAATGTTTATCAGTACATTACAGAAAATAATGAACTTTATCACAATATGCTAATTTTTTGAGAAGGACCTGTATTTCTGCGGGAGCGGGACTGAAAAATCCGTCCCGCGCAGGTCTCTAGTTCACATCTCCGTTTGCGGTGCGTATTTTTCTCCCACGTTCATGTTCATTGATTAAAGCGTTCAAGCTGTGCACGGTTGCGGTCTGGCAGTGCGTTTAAGGAGCGGTGCGTCAGAGATCTTTTTCGCAGAGTCTGAATTAAAGCGACAGCGCATTGTTTGCGGTAAATATGAACAAGAGTTAACACGAAAACGTCATATTTACACCATAAATGCATATAAATAAAGTCAGCTGTGTTTCACAGTTAACACATGTTGGTTTTTAGCTAAGTTTAAAGGAAAGGAGCACTTTTAGATAAGCAAGGCAATCATAGATGGCACTAGGTAGGAAAACAAAGAAAAGAACAAAAAAAAGTAGTTTAAATGTTTTGCCACTTGCTTGAGCAACTTAATATATAAATCTAAAAGTAAACACAAAGTAAAAAGCACTGTTACATGTGTTGCTTATATTTATTGCATTTAAACATGAAAGATTACTGTATTACTGTACTGTGTAATAAAAGAATCACAATGCTGAAAAAGCCTTTTCAGTAACAATGTTGGTTAAATGTGTTTTGTGCTGTGTGTAAGCTACAGTGCAATAGCTATACAATTCTAAAAACAAATGCACTGCATGATCAAACATTTAGGTGAGATAAATAAATATTTTTGAAAAATGTCAAAAAAAAAAAGCTCCCCTTCATCCCTCAAATTAATAACTCTGCTCTCACAAGAGACCAACTAAGAGGCGAATTCCCCTATTTTCAGAGAAGAAAAAAACAAAGAAAAACAATTGAGGCCCTGAATAAATGTCTAAAAATCCTGATTGGAGAGTATCACTATAAATAATTCTACATGATAAAAAGAAGGCTTTAAAAAGATCGGTATCGGTGATCGGATCGGCAGATACTGCTTCCTGTGATCGGCGATCGGCCTCAAAAATCCTGATCGGAGCACCCCTACTTTTGACTTCAACTGCATTTATAAACATGCAAATCATATTAGTTAATTATATAAAAACCATCACAAAAAAATTTAAAAATGTGATTTTACTAATATTTTGGTTTGAGAGGATGACTTTTTTTGTCATGTCTAATTATTAAGAAAAATCAATACTTTTTAAAAATGTGTAAACACTATTTTTTTCATAGGAATATCAATTAAATTAGTGCCAACAACATTCTAACTAAAGCCAATTCCTTAACAACATCAAGTGACATAATTTGGACAGAAAGTCAACAATGCTAAGTACTAGGAATGGATTTGATGGTATTAGTTGGTTTGTCTTACCTTAAAGCATTAAACAGCATTTCAAAACATGGTTATAAATATCCAAACATCAAACTTTAAAAATAGCAGTTTCTGGTGTGGAAAATTGTTTACCCGTTTCTCAAACAATCAAAAACAAAATGGCAAGTAACACTGAATTAAACATGAAATTCTGAAGTCGTTTTTTCATTTCTTTTTTATTTGAAGCTACACACACTGTACAAGCTAACTGTCAATCCCTCACTAAACAACATCTAACTGTAGCTCTCTATTTTCATCTCTTCTCAGTATATTCTTGCCATTGTGTATAGTACTTGTAAATACTTCAGTCATAATTAAGATAGTTCCTGACTAACTACATATTTCAGCTTTTACAGAAATGCTTCCACTTACAAGCACTTACAGAAACATCAGACAATGCTGTCTTGTAAAACCCTGTGCTTTTATATTAGTATTCTATGGAAGTTGTTCTCCCTCACTGAAACATGTTATTGAAGCTATAGCAAAACCCCGCGGCACTTTGTGCTAATGTGCGCTCAGACTTGGTTTGCGTGTCCTCTGCAGAAGCGGCGTGCTAAAGCGTGCGACCGCTGACAGCTTCCTAAATGGTTTGTGGCTGTGGAATGAGGAGAAAGCCAGCTTTTCATGATATCTATTACAGTTTATTTAGGAAAGTGTCAGGAGGGATATTGCTGTGTCAAAACAGAAACCACACACACAGGAGGAATGCTATAGACAGGCTACAAACCAGATTTACTGGAAAAGCGTCAGCAATGCAACCGCCTCGCTTTCAGACGTCCCTCGCAGGAGAGACTGACTGCAGAACAGATGTGTTTATAGAAATCGCAAGGAATATCAGCGGCATGTTAGGTTGCATTTGCAAATGAGCGATGCTGATAAAATATTAAGGTATGATGCGCTAATTTATGTCCGACGGTAAGAGGAATGTGTCCTAACAGGTGGTACTAAAAATTCATCTGATGTCTGTCTCTAAATGACTCGTCCTAAATACAGGTTAAGCTATAAGAACAGCACCTGTAAAAAATAAAAAGCACAATTTGTTGATTCAACTTAAAATTATTTGTTACCCCTGGCTGCGGTCTTAAAATTTTTAGTTGAATCAACTCAAATGTCTAAGTTGTCACTTAGTACAACATTTTAAGTTGACTAAACTTCTTTGAGTTGACTGAACTTAAAATTTTAAGGCAGCCAGGTATCAAATTATTTTAAGTTAACTCAACAAATTGTTTTTACAGTGTACACTACCAGTCAAACATTTTTGAACAGGATTTTTTTTTAAAGAAGTCTCTACTGTGCACCAAGCCTGCATTTATTTGATTTAAAGTACAGCAAAACAGTACAATTTTATTACTATTTAAAACTGTTTTCTATTCGCATTTATCTGAGTTCTTTATTTTTACATTATACACTATACAGAAGAGTCTTCTTTAAAAAAAAACATAAAAAATCTTACTAGTATACAAAATACCACAGACAGTTATTTAGATTCATTCCTAAGTTTGTGAAAAAAACGTCAAATCTGTCTACTGCCTAAAACAATATAAGAAAGTGAAGTATAGAAATATTTTGTAATCTTTACTGACTTTTAATCAATATATAGCATCCTTGCTGAATAAAAGTGTTAATTATAAAAAAATACATATTTTTGACCCCAACAAGGATGAATTAAATTAATGTATAATGTTACAAATTTTTCTAATATCTAATTTTTTGTTCTTTTTACGCATCAAGGAATCCTGAAATCATCTTTTCCACAAAAAAAGGCAGTTTCAACAGTGACAATAAGAAATAATAATAAGACACAAGTAATGATGCCGGAAATTTAGCTTTGCGTCACTGGAATAAATTACTTTAGATGACAGATATTTTAAATTGTAATAATATTTCACATTATTACTATTTTTACTGTATTTTTTTAATTATTATTATTTTAATTAGACATGGGAAGTCATAAACTGCTGATTTTTTGACGTTGTTTCTTCTTCTTGACAAAACTACTACTTACACTGAACAAAATTATAAACGCAACACTTTTGTTTTTGCCCCCATTTTTCACGAGCTGATCTAACTCAAAGATCTAAGTCTTGTTCTATGTACACAAAAGGCCTATTTCTCTCAAATATTGTTCACAAATCTGTCGAAATTTGTGTTAGTGAGCACTTCTCCTTTGCTGAGATAATCCATCCACCTCACAGGTGTGGCATATCAAGATGCTGATTAGACAGCATGATTATTGCACAGGTGTGCCTTAGGCTGGCCACAATAAAAGGACACTCTAAAATGTGCAGTTTTATCACACAGCACAATGCCACAGATGTCACAAGTTTTGAGGGAGTGCAATTGAGCTATCGTAAGCCCCGCCCCTAGAACGCAGATGAGCCAATGGCAGTTGAGTATCAGCTGCACAGATCTTCGTTTACATGTTTTTGAGCTACACTGGACATGACCTAGTGAGAATAGTTAGCTGAGGTTTGTACGTTAACATGGTTTTAGTTTTAGCCAGAGATATTAACCATATTTACAGACATTACCTGCTTGAGCAGATGAAAAAGGCCACTTAATGAGAGTATGACAACCAGAAAATAAATGTTAAATATTAAAATCAATTCCAAATTCTATTGCCAATCCTCTCAGGATACCTGGAATCAGTGTTACAGATACCCCAGGCACATCGTTTTATTATTTTTGTAGCTAAAACACCATTAAAATGAGAGCTTCCGATCTTCTAATGTTTCTCTATGGTGCTGAAACCTACAGATGTCCGAGTTCCATCTCAGTGACGCTGATACTCAACTGCCATTGGCTCATCTGTGTTCTAGGGGCGGGGCTTAGCGATAGGTCAATTGGTTTGTGTAACCAAAGAATTTCTGCACAAACTGTCAGAAACCATCTCAGAGAAGCTCATCTGCATGCTTGTCGTCCTTATCAGGGTCTCAACCTGACAGCAGTTCATCGTCGTAAACGGCTTGAGTGGGCAAATGCTCACATTCGATGCCGTCTGGCACTTTGGAGAGGTGACTGGTTTTCGGAGCCCCCCAATACAGCAAAACTGCACATTTTAGAGTGTCCTTTTATTGTGGCCAGCCTAAGGCACACCTGTGCAATAATCATGCTGTCTAATCAGCATCTTGATATGCCACACCTGTGAGGTGGATGGATTATCTCGGCAAAGGAGAAGTGCTCACTAACACAGATTTGGACAGATTTGTTTGAGAGAAATAGGCTTTTTGTGTACATAGAAAAAGCCTCTAAGTTCAGCTTAAGTTCAGGGCAAAAACAAAAATGTTGCATTTATAATTTTGTCCAGTGTATATTGTCATATTAACGTTTTGTCATTTATTCGTCAAGTCAGACGCATTTGAGAATCTAAATCAGCGCAGGTCTCAGACACTGAGTAGGTTCATTAATACATGAGAAAACACTGACATCCTGAGAATAACTTGCAAATGAACTCAGAGCTGCTCCTGTGTACACATAAGAGTGTGTGTGTGTGTGTGTGTGTGTGTGTGTTAGCAGGAAAAGGACAATACAATTAATCAGACCGGAGTGTGGCTCTAGTCCCAGAGAAACTGATGTATACACACGGTAAAGGACTTAATTCACAAATAAACAGGGTTATAATTCAGAGAAAGCAGGGGAGAGTGAAAGCAGGCCATAAATATGTATTACATTGGGAGCAATATCATACATGCCAGAGAGAGAATAAAGAGAAAGACAGAGGGAGAGAAGAAGGGGGGAGGAAACTTCAGAGGGACAGACACTGAATATATCATCATAAAATGATCAATCATAAAATGTGCCCTTTCAAACACACACAGAGTGATTTTCTACATCCTGTCCTCAAGCTATAACAGGTAGTAGTGTGCTAACATGCTTACAGGAGAGAATCAGAAATGAGATCATTGCAACTCTAATTTGTTCTTCTTGGACAGGAATGAGACTGATTTTTCTCCCGAGACAAAGCCTCAATAATCTCATATGTGACTCTATTAGAGTTTCAGAAGACGCGCTCGGATTTACGCAGATGCTGAAGTCTGCGATCAAGAGTCAGAGACCTTAATGTGAACTCAGACATTTCATATCAAACACTTCCAAGGCCAAATGATCTGAGCTGCTATTCATATTATTTTTAAAGCTCTGTATTCTTAATGCATGTCAACAGCTGTCGCATTTACACATGCGTTTATTTCTCCTGATGTACTTTAAGAGAAACATCTAAATAAAGCATAACTGAGACCTCCGAAGTTTTCTAGAGCTGTGAAAGAGCAACATCTGAGCAATAACACTTTCATTTCAGTTTCCTTTTGGTTACGTGAAGGTCACATGGAAACAAAATCTTGGATTTAATTGCTTTTCTCTTATTCGAGGCCAAGCCTTTAAATGCTGAAATATGAAAATCCATCATAAAGACATGAATTATTACATGCAAAATCTTTGAAAGCCCATTTCTACCACAGAATAAAATATTTAAAAAGCTAAGTCCAACTTTTTATCTCACGATTCTGACTTTTTTCCTCATATAAACTCACAAGATAAAAAGTTGCAGTTATGTTTTGTTTTAATTCTCTAATGAAAAAAAATAAATAAAAACGTTAAATTCAGAGACAATTTATACTTTAAATACTTTCTGAGGTTATGTCTCACAATTCAGACTTTGTTTCTTACAAAAGTCTGTCGTTTTCACCACAATCAAAAATCTAAACCTAATACATTTTTTTTTTAAGATTTTATAATTGAATTATATTGTGTGTGTGTTTATGATATATGCCTTCAAAAGTTTGGGATCAGCACAATTTTTAATGTATCTTAAAAAAAAAAAAACTTATTTTCTGCACATCAAGGCTGCATTGTTTGATTAAAAGCTGAAAATTTATGAAAAATTATTGCAATTTAAAATAATGGTTTTCTATTTTAATATATTTTAAAATCACATTTATTCCTGTGATGCAAAGCTGTATTTTCAGCATCATTACTCCAGTCTTCAGTGTCACATGATCCTTTAGAAATCATTCTATTATGCTGATTTATTAATGTTTGATTGATAATAATTAAACTTTGATTAATAAAAGGTTAAAAAGAACAGCATTTATTTAAAATAGACATCTTTTGTAACAATACACACTACTTTTCAAAGTTTGTTGTCAGTAAATTTTCTTTCTTACTTTCATTCATTTTTTTCTTTGAAATAAATTAATGCTTGTATTCAACAAGGATGTGTTAAATTATCCTTTCTAATTTATATTGTTAGAAAACATTTCTATTTTGAATAAATGCTGTCCTTTTTAACTATTCATCAAAGCATCCTGAAAAAACTATCAAATGGTTAAAAAAATATTAATTAGCACAACTGTTTCCAACATAATAAATAATGGATAATAATAAAATAATAATAAAATGCTTTCTGAAGGGTCATGTGACACTGAAGACTAGAGTGACAATTCAGCTTTGCATCAAAAAAATAAATTACATCTTAAAGTATATTAGAACTATATCGAAAACTGTTATTTTAAATTGCACATTTATAATATTTTTTCTGTATTTTTTAATTAAATCTAAAGTGTAGATATCAGAAAATCATGTCTAACATATTTAAGTATGTCAGAAGGAAACCAAACTGACCGTATTTCCTTTCCTAAAGCATGTTCTTGGTTTTACTGTGAATGATTCATTGGTGAACATTTGTCTTTGTAATCCTTTCCAAGTACCACAATATAGAGCACTTTTCACAATCCAATCGATTCCCAATAAAATCAAGTCTTGTCCTACATTTCTCTTTCTCACTGAAAGTCAGGCTATTATCAGAATTATCTATAAAATAAAAATAGGTTGTGAATGGCATTTCATGTTCACTGACAGTAGCTGGAAGCGCAAGAAGACTGCTATAGCACTCCTTGTGGCAATCCTGAGAATGCAATGCACTTTATGAATTGCGTTTTGACACATACTTATAGTACGCTTCAGGCCTTACACTCCTGCACTCACACACACACGTACAATAAAGTGAGATGTGGTACTACAGAAGACTATCAGCTTTTCATAAGTAAATTCAATAACCTCCTCTCTCATTTTACAGCTACAGAGAGCCTGATGAAAGCAATAACAGCTTTTAGCGGCTCATAAGACTTAATGCACAGAGAGATCATCTGGCTATTCATTAGAGAGAGTTTCATTCGGGATTCTGTGTGTGTGTGTGTGTATGTGTGCGTAAACTGCAATCTCATTACACACATCTAATCTAACTATAACATTCAGCTTCCTACTCGGAGAGCTTTTAAATTACATTATACTCACGTACACACAGTGTGAGACGCATCTCAGCGAACACATGTAAATGCATGCAACACAGACAGACACAAGCATGCAGCTGGGCTGGCCTGAATGCACTATTCTTCGTTTACATGCATTTTTATGTCACAGTAGTTGATTTTTACAACAACAAGCTGATTTCAGTTGTTTTCTTTTCATTACATGAAGGCTGTCTTGGATTTAGTTTAATTTACTCTTCTCCCAGACCCAGGCTTTCAATCTTAAAAGACTGAAATAATCATAAAACATTTTGATATAAATGTGACCCTGGACCACGAAACCAGTCTTAAGTGTCAATTTTTCAAAATTGAGATTTATATATCATAAGTTGAATAAACAAGCTTCCACTGATGTATGGTTTTTGAGATAGGACAATATTTGAAAATCTGGAGTCTGAGGATGCAAAAAAATAAAAATATTGAGAAAATCGCCTTTAAAGTTGTCCAAATTGAGTTCTTAGCAATGCATATTACTCAATCAAAAATGAAGTTTTGATACATTTACGGTAGGAAATTTACAAAATATCTTAATGGAACATGATCTTTACTTAACATCCTAATGATTTTTGGCATAAATTTTTTTTTGATAATTTTGACCCATACAATGTATTTTTGGCTATTGCTACAAATATACCCCAGCAACTTAAGACTGGTTTTGTGCTCCAGGGTCACAAATAAAAAAAAGGAAAATTATTTTAAAAATCATTTGTGAAAAGGAAGTTTTAACACAAATTATTTCCAGCAAAACCAATTATTTTGCACCTTATTAAGCCTAATAATATAAAATAATAATATTTTTAAGTCATTTTCACCACACAGTGATTTAAAACTGCATGTGCTTAAATATTTTTGAAATGAGTCCCCAAGGCTTTTATTTGATCAGGCATAAAACAGAAATACTGTCATATATTACTGTAATTATTGCAGTTTGTTATTATCATTTAAAATAACTAGGTTCCTTTTAAATATATTTTAAAAAGGAATTTATTCCGGTGATGCAAAGCTGAATTACTCCAGCCTTCAGCGATGTCCTTCAGAAATCATCATCACATGCCAAATTGGTCCTCAAGAAACCAAGAATTCATTATTATTATCAATATTGAAAACAGTGTAAAATTTTTGTGCAATTTCATACTTGCATGAATAAAAAAATTAATTCTTTCAAAAAAAATTTAACTGATTATTTTTGATCGGTATAGTTTACTGCTGGACATTTTTTAATTAAAATAAAGATTTGAAAGTGCAAAAAGTCTAAAGGTCCACACATGCTCAGAGTTCACCACTAAGTAGATCAGTAGACTAGATCAGTCTATAAACGCTCATCCAAATGTTTTCAAACAGACATCTTCAAAATGTATTTAAACATGATCAAATGTGACCCTGGATCACCAAACCAGTCATAAAGGTCAATTTTTCAAAATTGGGATTTATACATTTTATACATAAATGTGACCCTGGAGCACAAAACCAGTCTTAAGTCGCTGGGGTATATTTGTAGCAACAGCCAAACATGCATTGTATGTACATATGTATGTCAAAATTATCAAAAAACTTTTTTTATTGCAAAAATCATTAGGATATTAAGTAAAAATCATGTTCCATTAAGATATTTTGTAAATGTATCAAAACTTAATTTTTGGTAAGTAATATGCATTGCTAAGAACTTTATTTGGACAACTTTAAAGGCGATTTTTCTCAATATTTTTATTTTTTGCACCCTTGGATTTCAGATTTCAAATAGTTGTATCTCAGACAAATATTGTCTGATCCTAACAAACCATACATCAATGGAAAGCTTATTTATTCAACTTTCAGAAGACATATAAATCTCAGCTTTGAAAAATTGACACTTATGACTTGTTTTTGTGGTCCAGGGTCACAAATAAGCTTTTTATTGATGTATGGTTTGTTAGGATAGGACAATATTTGGCTAAGATACTTGAGGTATTTGAAAATCTGGAATCTGAGGGCGCAAAAATAAAATTGAGAAAATCACCTTTAAATTTGTCCAAATGAAATTCTTAGCAATGCATATTACTTATCAAAATTAACTTTTGATATATTTATGGTAGTATTTATCTTTGTGAATGACAGGCTCTACAATTTCAAATCCATGAGATTCCTGTGGAGTCATGAAGGCATAGTTTCCGCATGGACCAGTAATGAGATACACTCCTGCTCATCTCGCACACGTTCATATAGAGAAAAGAAAGACTCTTTGCCATTCAATTCCTCTGTCACTGAAGCACAAGGCATTCAACCCCTTCACTGATTGAATCCATCTCTCTCCGGCTACTCTGCCTCTCATTTTTGGGATGTAACTGCTGAGAAACAATGAAACTCTTTTCCATCATCCCTCATTCCTTTTCTGCACTGTCCCATCATACTGTCCTTCATTTTTCTCCCTTTCTTTGCACGTTCATCCTTCCTCATTTATCCGTGCACTCATGTTTTACGGTTCTGTAACTCAAATCATAAAATGATCCACATTTTAGGTTCAACAAATGGTCATTTTGGACAGTTTTGCAGCAAGTTTTGAGTTCAGAAAGTTTCAGTACCATAGTTATTCAGAGTATGATGATCTCTCATCTCTGGACCAAAAGATGAAAATTTAAGCTTTCATTTAGACAAAGTAAACTTTAATAATCAATTAAATACATTTAATAAAACGTAAAGCTTACCTCCAAAGATCAAGGAAGATATTATTAAAATTATAATGGGTTTTATCACATTTGTGACCCTGGACCACAAAACCAGTCTTAAGTCGCTGGGGTATGTTTGTAGCAATAGCCAAAAATGCATTGTATGGGTCAAAATTATAAAAAAAAATGTTTTGCCAAAAATCATTAGGATATTAAGTAAAAATCATGTTCCATTAAGATTATTTGTAAATTTCGAACCACAAATGTATCGAAACTTAATTTTAAGTAATATTCATTGCTAAAAACTTCATTTGGACAAATTTAAAGGCGATTTTCTCAATATTTTTATTTTTTTGCACCCTCAGATTACAGTTTTCAAATAGTTGTATCTCGGCCAAATATTGTCTGATCCTAACAAACCATGAATCAATGGAAAGTTTATTTATTCAATTTTCAGATGATATATAAATCTCAATTTTGAAAAATTGACACTTAAGACTGGTTTTGTGGTCCAGGGTCACATATATAGTGTCTGCTCATATAAAAAAAAAAATATATATATATACATACAGTTCAGGTCAAAAGTTTACATACACTTTGCAGAATCTGCAAAACGTTTATTATTTTGACAAAATAAGAGGGATTAAACTAAATGCATGTTATTTTTTTTATTTAGTAATGGCCTAAATAAGATTTTTCACATAAAAGACTGTGTTGTTACCTGAATGATCCACAGATGTGTTTTTTGTTCAGTGATAGTTGTTCATGAGTCCTGAACAGTTAAACCGCCTGCTGTTCTTCAAAAAAAAAATTCTTCAGGTCCCTCAAATTCTTTGGTTTTTCACCTTTTCCAATAATGACTATGATTTTGAGATCCATCTTTTCTCACTGAGCACAACTGAGGGACTTTATGCATTAAATTATGCATTAAGTGTAAACATTTGAACATAATGTGTACATTTTTCTTATTTTGCCTAAATATCACTTTTTTCATTTTTTTCCCTGCCCTTCAGAAGCTACAGAAGATACTTTCCAGAAGACAAAACATGTTAAATTTACCTTGATTTTCAAGATCAAAAAGTTGCATATGAGTCCCTCAGTTGTCCTCAGTGTGAAAAGATGGATCTCAAAATCATACAGTCATTGTTGGAAAGGGTTCAAATACACAAAAATGCTGGAAAACCAAAGAATTTGTGGGAGCTGAAGGATTTTTCAGAAGAACAGCAGACAGTTTAACTGTTCAGGACAAACAAGGGAAACAAAAAACAGTATTAAGAATCAAGCATTTGTAAACTTTTAAAAGCAGTAATTTTTATAAAATCAGCTATTATTTTCTCTTGTAGACTATATGCAAGTGTCTTTAATGTGAAATATCTTATTTAGGTCAATACTAAATAAAAAAATAACATGCATTTTGTATGATCCCTTTTATTTTGGTCAAATAATTAATATTTCGCAGGTTCTGCAAGGGGTATGTAAACCAAAACGCCACCAAATGTTTCAGTCGTGACTGTTTCAGAATCAGAAATACTTAATTTATTTTTCTATATATTTGTCTATTTATATTTACATATGTGTATTTTTTTATTGTCTCTGTAGACTGGAAGCTAATGTCACAAAAAAAAATTCCCTGTATGCACAAGCATACTTGGCAATAAAGCTCTTCCTGATTATAAATCTGATTCTGACTTTTGATCTCAACTGTACACATTCACTGTGATTTTAAGAGAGCGAAAAACATGAACATTTGTAAACGAAATGCAAAACAGCAGAGTGTTTGCTCATACATCAGAGCTGCTACTTCGAGCGCACATTCACATGTTCAAAACACAAAGGTGACCGAGGTTTATTTCGTGCTGCTAATCCGTCAAAGTCCCCCTATCTTTACAAGAAAGCAGAAAATCCAGCGTATGTCTTACAAACTCGCAAGAGTTTTGAGCTAATTCTCACTAAAGAGGGGATTTGAGCGCTGCTCTCGCATGCAAACCGATGCCCTGCAGTCAGAACGCGCTTTAAAGCTTTTAAGCGCAGCCTCACTTAAACTAAAGATTAGTCTTAAATGCAATTGGGTGTCTCATAAGGGTTTAGAGACAGCGTTATGAGAAGTGATGCTGAGAGCGCGTACGGATGGGCTGGTATCTTCTGGAGGAAATGAGAGAGATAGATGAGAAGCATATTGTCTCGTTCAGGCAGCAGTTAGTGGGAATTTATTGTTGGCAGATTGTGTGCGTGTGGATATGAATGTAGTGTTGATGTTTGTGTTCACACATACAGAGAGGTTGTGCGTGTGCGACTAATCTGTCCTTTTTGAGATTATCAGACAGTAACTGCGGCCGACTGACCAATTACCATAAATCATAAATCTCCTGACAGGCGATTCTGATCACATTAGTCCTAAATTACTGCGAATGCATCATAAATATTCTATATATCTCTCAGCCCTAATGCATACTAACAAGGCTTTGGCTGCTGTACTCTTGTTTGACTTTTTTGACCTGAAAGGCCTCCTTTGTTGGCACAGCAATCTAACTGACCTGATAAAAGTCAAACCACTCCAAATATACCTCCATCCTCCTCCCTCACTTCCAAAAAAATAGGTAGTACAAGACAGAAGACTAATTAAGGAGTCAAGTGGAAAGAAAAGGAGAGCGGAGGAGAATAAGCGTGTCATTCTTTAGAAAGACAAGCTATGTTCAGCTTGTTAGAATAGCATACTACTTTTAGTATTTCTACAGATTACAGTATGTATGCAATGCAGTGCAATCAACTTGACCTTCAACTTCAAATAACAGCAGTTCATTTTTAACATCTCTAAGATCTCATTGAATGCATGTTCAGAATAGCATTTTGATCACAAAAAAACACAAATCTGGGTTCTGTGGAAGTGAATGAGGCCAAACTTTAAATGTTAAAATTTTCAATTGTTTATCAAAAAGACAAAAACAATATGTGTGTTGTTGTACAACAATTTCGCAACTTTGTCGACATGACAAAGGAAGCCACAAACGACTGTAAAAACAATGATTTAATCTGATTGACCAAGTTTTAACCAATGAATTAATGCAACTGCTTTAAGTAACTAAAAACTTCAAATTATCTGAAGCTTTCATCATAAGTACCTTCTTATAACCTTAACATTCCCTCTCACACTTATTTTTTTATTTACACAAACAATGTTGACTGAGCTTAACTTTTATTGAACCTGGAATATTTCTTTTAATTGTCATTTAAATCAATCAAAATGCAAAAAAAAAAAAAAAAGTATTACAAAATATGCTTCATTTTTTTTTATGGAAAATATAATTTCTTTAGGGCCCTTTAAAATCAGTTTATTTGTTATCAAATTCATGTTTCTTTTTCTGGATTCTGCTTTTTTTTTAATGGTTAAATAAAATTTAAATCAAAAAGCATATCTAATTAATTGAAATCATGAAACTTGAGCAATTTAACAACAATTTATTAAAAGTTCAACAAAAACTACATTTTTAGAGCCCTGTGAAATGCATTTTATTTTTTCTCAAATGTATTTCTTTGCACCAGATTCTGTGTTTTCCATTGATTTTCTATTCTAATGATTTCATTAAATGTTAGTAATCAAAAGAAATAATAATAATTAATTTTTTTAATTCATTAAAAAAAAAATTCATTTTAATTCATTATTATTTTATTTATTTATTAATTTTTACATTTTTATGCCTTTAAAATGTCTTTTTCTTCCAGGAATATTGACTAAAATAGCAATGACTTATTCTGCACTAAAACATTTTTTGTTCAATCAAACACTCTCTTCACGAAAAAGACCCTCCTCCAAATATAAATGACTAGCAAGTAGGAAATTATGTTTCATGACCTGCAGGCTAAAAAACACCAATGAAACAAAAAGGCCATCAAGATGTCTGACCCAAACATCCTGTTTCAACAGGACATCAACTCAGGAAAGAAAACTGCAATCCATTAAATGCAGACCATTTTCATGACACATGAAATATCCTTTTTCCTTATACATGCACTACCTTTTAAAGTTTTTTTAATGGTAGCATACACAGCTGTCACTAGGACCGTATCCTTTCAAAAGCCACTAAACTGTACCATTTAGGTACTAATATGCACCTTTTAGGTACTAAAATGTGCCCATTAGTGGTAAACATGATACAAAGGTGCACCTTTTTAAAGTTCTCTGCTCCAGTGACAGATTTTCTGTGACTTTTTTATAAAAGTGTACAATATATGTAAACGTTAAAGGAGAAGTTCACTTTCAGAATGAAAATGTCCTGATAATTTACTCACCCCCATGTCATCTGAGATGTTCATGTCTTTCTTTCTTCAGTTGAAAAGAAAGGGAACATTAAAAACATTACAGGATTTTTATTGAACTTCAATGGGGATCAACGGGTTGAAGGTCCCAATTGCATTTTCAATGCAGCTTCAAAGGGCTCTACACTATCCCAGCTAATGAATTAGTGTCTTAGTGAAAAGATATGTCATTTTCTAAGAAAAATACTGATTTATATACTTAACCTCAAATGCACATGATGTAGGAAGTACAAACCCAGTGTTTACAAAGCAAAGTGCAAAGAAAGTCAAACGCCCTTAACAAACAAAAAGGGAAAACAACTATGTCAGACAATTATGAAGTTGGAGAAGAAAATGAGATTAAGTTTTTCACCCTACCCTACCTTTTTTAACTAAAGTACACACAAAGAACTAACCACGCTTGACTTTTCCACTTAATTACGCAACGCTTGAAGATGCATGTGCATCGCAGAGCTAGTGCAAGATGAGCATTTGTGGTTAAAAAGCATATATATTTTTACATTTGTAAAAAAAAAAAAAAATTCTCTAGATAAGACCTTTATTCCTCAATGGTTTAGAAAACTAAGGGGGCACAAATTCTTTCTGAGGAGGCAATGCTAAATACCACACAAATGTAGATAACTGAAGATAAAGAACAATGGTCTGTTTAAAATTAAGAAATAAGTGAAAGTATGCACAGTTTATGTTGGTATTTATTTTATTAAGATTTAAGTTGTGTTATTTAATCAATATTTTTTTGTAAAATATGTATAGTACAATAGAATTTTGAAGATTAAGAAATAATTTCTGGATATCAAATAAGAAATAAGAGTGAAAATATGCAGTTTATGTTGTTGGTATTGTTTATTTTATTAAGATTTCTGTTTAATAAATATTTTTGTAAGAAGGTTGTTTAACCCTTTAACCGTCACTCTCATTATTGAACAAATACGTGTAAATGCTGTATTTAAACTTTTTTTTATAATTCATGAACGAAAACATTTTGTAATACGATTTTGATGTACATTTTCCATCACAGTGCAATGTCTGATTTTAAAATGGGTTTCAAATGCTGAATTTTGAGATTTTAAGTTAAGTTTTCAAGTGCTATGTAATTTCTTATGATTTCTAAAGCGTGAAAAAAGGAAAAAGGCAACGAAGAAAGTCTTTTTGTGACAAAGGAAGTAGATTTTTGAGGTGCACTCTTGTCATAAATTAATTTATTACTTTTCCTACAAAATGTGTAACACAAAAAAATAGTAAAATATCTATTTAGGAGTCTTATACTTTTCCAACGAAATATAGTTTGTCATGATTAAATTAAAATTTATTTGCAAAATGGTGAAGAAACTTAATTAGGGGGTTAAACACGTATTTATTGTCAAATTTGCTTTTCTAATAAATCTGTTATTAATGGCCAGTATGTGCATGTAATTTACCTTAACATATAATGAAAAAAAACACTCTTTTGAAAAATCACACTTAAAATAATAAGTGGTATCAGTATCTTTATTTATTTTTGTAAAAAATATCAGTATCGTATTGCATAAAAAAATTGCGGCTAGCTTTAATGCGTTGGCCACCACTGAAGTCCACTATATAGAGAAAAATCCTAGAATGTTTTCCTTAAAAAAAACATAATTTTCGACTGAAAAAAGAAAGACATGAACATCTTGGATGACATGGGGGTGAGTAAATTATCAGGAGATTCCTCAAAAGCACTCATTGCATCAACCCTAAACATTGCAAACACAATGTTACTCCTGGAAGTCAGTCAGTTGAAAGAGGAGTTTAAGTGCAGTGTGCATCAAACGGTCAGCGAAGGGACTAAGAGCATCCCGAGAGGCTGAGACGTGTGTTAACTAGTGGAAACATAGGACGAACAGAGCTGAGCCGTATTTATTATCCCCAGCCAAAATGATTAGTGCAGGCCAGATATGTGTACATTTCCTCTTGTGTAAAGGCATGAGGTTTCATCTCATGCAGATCTCTCTAATGATCAGAGACACTGCTTCATCATGGCGAGTTTCTCAGAAGAGAATGTGTGTGTCGAGTCGCATCTCTTGAGCCCAAAGCAGGTGCAGGAGTGTGTGTGTGTGTGTGTGTGTGTGTGTGTGTGTGTGTTTGTGTGTGTATGTCTCTCTCTCTCTCATACACACACACACACGGCCAGAAGCTTGGCACACAGGCAGGCATTAATTTTCTCTCGTTCATCAAGCACAAATCACAGCAAACAATGCCTAATCAATGAGAGGCCTTATTGACAAACGTCTGAGGTAAGACACGAGTGAACAAAGAGCTCAAACAGAACAAACAGGAGGAGAAAAGAGCAAAACAATCATTCACCCCGTGAAATCAGGCACACCTGCGCTCTCCGAGGACAAACACACATGTGCACACGTTTGCAAGGCCGACGCTAATGGGGTGAGTGCTGGGAATGATTTTAGGGGTCCATAGGGGACACCACAAATTTTTCCAACAGGATTTAGTGTAGAATTTCAATGCATTTTTTTATGCCGATATCAAATTTTCATGTTGCAATTAATTGCTAATGTTTTTAACATGGTATTATCACAATATTATTTTTTGCAACAAAAACACCATCATTCCTACACGCTGACCGTTTGATGCACACTGCACTTAAACTCCACTTTCATCTGATTGACTTCCAGGAGTAATGTTGTGTTTGCAATGTTTAGGTTTGGTGCAATGAGTGCTTTTGAGGAAGAACTGGTCACTCAGTAATATAATACTGATAATTTACTCACCCCCATGTCATCCAAGACGTTCATGTCTTTCTTTTTTCAGTCGCAAAGAAATTACGTTTTTTTAAGGAAAGCATTCTAGGATTTTTCTGTATATAGTGGACTTCAGTGGTGGCCAACGCATTAAAACTAGGGATGGGTTATACCACAATTTTTAGTTGCAAAAAAGTGATGTCATAATACAGTACTAACAGGTTTAAAAACAAAAAATCTGAAAAATAAAACACAATAAAGCAATGCACAAAAAATGTATAAAGTTAAACATTTCACACAGATTAAAGTGCAAAAGAATTAAAAGACAATAGGGTTCCCTTTACAGTAAGATCTTATTAGTAAACCTTAGTTAATGCATTAATATGATCAATGAACAAAAGCTACATTTGCTACAGAAGTTATTCATCTTTGTTAAAAATAACAACTTTTAGTTCACGTTAGCTCAGGTTTATTTAAAAAAATGAATTAATTAACTAATGTTACCTAATGAAGCCCTAAAGTAAAGTGTGACCGATAAATAAAGAATCAATACACTTTCAAACAATATCTAGGGCATGTGTTGTATGTTAAAATAAATAGCCTATTGAGTAAATATTAAAGTATTTGGTGCTGTGATGAGCACCACTGCCAATACAAAAATCTGAATGCTATTTAAATCATTTAAATACATTTTATAAAGTAGCGCAGCTGCTTTGTTTCTGGGTTAACGTTGCATTTGCTGTTTAGCGCCATCTGCTGTCAGAGAGTGAATGTGCACTTTCATTTTCATCCAGAGCGTCTCTCACTAGAAACTTGTGTTAGTAGTGTTAGTGTTGTTTTTTCGTTGTTGTTTTTTTTGTTTGCTTGTTTAGTTTTTTTTATAGAGAAAACAAGCAGTAAGTAAATGGATAGAGTACAAATCTAAAAGAGCATTATTTAAAGAATAGAATTCGAAAAGACTGTGCTAGAGTTAGAGGGTTAAATAAAGATGAAAAAGGTGAGTTTTTAGCCGATTCTTGAAGATGGCTAAGGACTCAGCTGTTCGGAGTGAGTTAAGCAGGTCAATCCACCAGGAAATTAATTTAACCAGTTAATGAGAAATATATTCTTAAAATGCATTCAAAATTCAGAATAACTTTTAATAAATAATTATTTTCTGTATTTTTAAATGCCCATGATAATAATACCGTGCATATGCATTATCGTGATATATCGCATTACCGAATACCAGCACATGTCTAATGCCACAATACAAAAAACTAATTCATATTCCATCCAATGAAAGCAGACTGAAAGGAGTCACTTCCAGGACAAAAATGTACAGATAATTTACTCACACCCTTGTCATCCGAGATGTTTACGTCTGTCTTTCTTCATAAAGAAATTATGTTTTTGGAGGAAAACATTTCAGGATTTCTCTCCATATAGTGGATTTCTATGGTGCCCCCGAGTTTGAGCTTCCAAAACGCAGTTTAAATGCAGCTTCAAAGGGCTCTAAACAGGTCAAAGGGCCTCGTCTAGCAAAACGATTAGTTATTCATTTAAAAAAATTGACATATTATATACTTTTTAATCTCAAATGCTCGTCTTGTCTAGCTCTGCGTTCATGACAGTTAGGGCAATTTCTCGATTTCTTCTCTGCCTGATTTGCATGTTCACTTTGTAAACAATGGGTTTACATCATCTCTGCAGTGATTTTAAAGTTGGAGGAGAAAATGAGATGGGTTTTTGGACATACCCTAACTGTCTTGAACCTGAATACGTAGTTGATACACAGCTAGACAAAACAAGCATTTGAGGTTAAAAAGTAGGGGTGCTCTGATCAGGATTTTTGAGGCCGATCACAGGACGCATCACCGATACTGATATCTTTTTATCATGTCGAATTATTTATAGTGATACTCAGGTTTTTAGACATTTATTCAGGGCCTCAGTTGTTGTTTTTTTTGCTCTGAAAATAGGGGAATTCGCCTCTTAGTTGGCTCTTGTGAGAGCAGAGTTATTAATTTGAGGGATGGAAGGAAGCTTTTTTTTGACATTTTTCAAAAATATATATTTATCTCACCTAAATGTTTGATCATGCGTGCATTTTTGTTTTTAGAAATGTGCAACTATTGCACTGTAGCTTACACACAGCACAAAACACATTTAACAAACATTGTTACTGAAAAGGCTTTTTCAGCATTGTGATTCTTTTATTACACAGTACAGTAATACAGTAATCTTTCATGTTTAAATGCAATAAATATAAGCAACACATGTAACAGTGCTTTTTACTTTTGCATTTACTTCTAGATTTATATATTAAGTTGCTCAAGTAAGTGGTAAAACATTTAAACTACTTTTTTTGTTCTTTTCTTTGTTTTCCTACCTAGTGCCATCTATGATTGCCTTGCTTATCTAAAAGTGCTCCTTTCCTTTAAACTTAGCTAAAAACCAACATGTGTTAACTGTGAAACACAGCTGACTTTATTTATATGCATTTATGGTGTAAATATGACCGTTTCGTGTCAATTCTTGTTCATATTTACCATTAACATGAGCGTGGGAAAAAATACGCACTGCAAACGGAGTTACGTGAACCTGCGGTTAATGGTTAAACACTGGAAATAATTAAAAAGAAATGCAATTTATAAACTTTAGCGACGATGCGACACTATCTCTATTGTGCAAGCAACAATTATTAGCGTTATTAAAGACCATCGATCAAACATCCCAAAACGATTATCAGCTGATAGCGATCGGTAGCTGATCAATCGGAGCACCCCTATTAAAAAGTACACAAGTTGCAAATTAGAAAATAACTTAAAGCTTCACCCTTATTCCTCGGCTGGGATCATTTAGAGCCCTTTGAAGCTGCATTTAAACTGCATTTTGGACGTTCAAACTTGGGGCACCATATGTCCACTATATGAAGTTTTCCTCAAAAAAGAAAGAAAGACATGAACGTCTTGGATGACAAGGGGGTGAGTAAATTATCTGTATTTTTTTGTTCTGGAAGTGAACTTCTCCTTTAAGTTTAAAATTTGACACAAAGACACATGCTGAATGCTGTCCTTTTCTGTTAAGATTCAGCAGACATTGGTGCCCTGACTACGCATCTCAGATATCTTGATAAAAATAGATATATGCTGATTTAATTTTTCATTTTTGCTCCTGAGGATATGTGTGAGTCACACCATGGAGAGCATCTAATCATACTTTTCTGACAGCGCCATGTGTGTGCGGATTAAAACGCTGAGCGATGGTGATGTGGTCTGTCCAGCACTTGTTGAGTCCTGATCAGATGTGTATTCATAAGTGTGTAAAAGGGAAATGAGAGTCAGACTGAGTCAGAGAGGAGTAAGGAAACACACACTACTGAAGAGCACAGAATAAATGGTACAATCCATAAATACAGTACGTTTTGGTGTGCTTTTTATAAAGCATTACAGACACAAATCTCATAACAAAAATGGGTATTTTTGCCCTTGTCCCACCTCAGAGGTCTTAACCTTTTGGAATCGTTCAAAATTAAAATCATAAAAAATAATTGTGATGCAATCTAGGATGACCCAACACATGGTGAAATTTGACCTTTTTTAGGTACTGATACCATATGAAAGCCAATCATCATCCGATCCTTTATCTCTGGATGTGAAATAGTCCATTATAACATCGTTTAGGGCACTGGCATCAAAAAGATTGAGCAAATTGAGACGAGAAAGATTGTATTTAAAACCACAGTTTACACAGGACTGGCAGGAAATGTGCACTGATACACCTTTATTAAATATGTTACATGGTTTATTTTGACAGGTTATCTGTTTTTGTGGTGTTAAGAGAAAGCTCATACTTATAATAGAAAGACAATTATCTGTCTTTTCTGCTTGCTGCAATAAATCGCCATTTTTTTGCACGAAACGAGTGAATTTTGCCAAAATATTTTCAGAGATGATAGACAAGGTGTTATATAATAATAATTGAATGAAAAAAAGTGACGTTCAACCTATTTTTCCAATTGAAAATGTCCCAGTGTTTTCCTAGAACGCATTAAAATTAAAATTAAAAATTGCCAATAAATTTACTGTGTCAGAATTTATGAATTATTATTATTGTTATTTTTCACAAATATTTAATATTTATTCAATAATTATTATTTACTCATTTTAAAGACCAAACATGTTCTATAATGTAACTGTGTCCCACATTTTGTGCATGGATTAAGTAAATAAACAATTTTCTATACACCAAAGAAATAAAGTACATTTTAAAATATATTAAAATATAAAACTTTAACAGTTAAAATGCAATAATATTTCACAATATTACAGTTTTTACTGTATTTTGAGCATAAGAGACATCTTTCATAAACATTTTTTTTTTACTTTTGACCAGTAGTGTATCACATTGTTTATTTAATGTGCATTGCAAGAAAATAAATCACAAAAAAAAAAAAAAAACTTTAAACTTTAAGGACAATTCTAAAAATTGCAAACCGGATATAAAATAGTGATTACATGATTTAAATAAATAATCACTAAAAAATTATAAATTACATAATATTTACTAATATATACGTCCTGAGGTTGACAATCCATATTTTCCAAAGGAAAATGTAAATGGCACAATCCATGAATACAGTACACTTTGGTGTGTTTTTTATAAAGCATTACAAACACAAATCTGAAAAAGTATTTTTGCCCCACCTCAGGTCTTAATTTTGTCAATAGTATCCTTCAAAATGAAAATGATACAAAATAATAATAACTTTGACATTATCTAATGAAAATTGCCAATAAATTCGCTGTAGCAGAATTGACGAATCAGCACATTAAAAATAATAATAATAATAATTAAATATTTGTTAAATATGAATTACTATTTACTAATTTTATTGACCAAAAATGTTATATAATATGTAATAATATGTATATGTATCCCACATTTTGTGCATGGCTTAAGTAAATAATCTCTATGAAATGCTATTTTCTATACACTGATGACTGAAATGACTGCAAAAAAAAATCAGCTTTGTCATCACAGGAATAAATACAATTTTAAAATGTATTAAAATATAAAATAGTTATTTTAAATTGCAATAATATTTCACAATATAAAAATTTTAACTTTTTTTTTTTGATCAAGTAAATGCAGCCTTGGCGAGCATTAAAAATTTCTTTCTTAAGCATTTTTTTTTTTTTTTTTTTACTTTAGACCAGTAGTGTACATAACTTTATTTAATGTGTATTGTTAGAAAATAAATCAGATTTTAAAACAGTTTTTAAACTAGATGGACAATCCTAAAAATTGCAAACCTCCCAGAAGCTGAATATAAAACAAAGAGCTTACATAATATAAATAAATAATCACTAAAATAAATTATACATTAAATAATATTTACTTTGACCTCCCAAGGCTGACAATCAATATTCTCCGAAGGTTAACCACCTCCTTTTACTAACCATTTGTTGAAAGAAAGAAAAAGTGTAAAATAGCTGTAAAATCAACTGGTTGTGGAGAAATATGATGAGAAATTTTTGCATTCATCCTAAAATCTCTTGCTCTGGATTCAGTCTGAGCACAGTTGTAGGTATCAAAAAGGAAATAAATCCCAAAATAATTAATCTTAGAGCTCCCATACAAAAATGTTAATATTCCTAATGCAACATATGATGATATATAATTTTTAGTCTAAAAAAAGGCGTATGTTTTCATGAGATTCCCCTAAATAATAAACATAACACGACCAGAAAACATGTATTTGAGTGATCTCACACCCCTACAGCCCCTAATCACACACACACGCCCCAGTTCTGCTGTGTAGTGATGCTAAAGCATTAATAATGCAGAGCTGTTTGGAGGAGGTGCTGTTTATTCTGCATGAAGAACGAAAGGGAACGAGAAAGAAAAGAGTGAGCTGTACACAGAAGTTTAGGTAAAGAATCACTGATCGAGGTGAGGAACGCTTGAGCTGAAGGAAAAGGGGAAGAAGCACTGACAGACAACAGCAAGAACAAACAGATTATAGATGAATGATTCTGCTCTCAAAGACTGAGGGACACACAGACAGGAGAATCTGTGGGCAGACAACTCTTTCTTCCTGCAAGCAAGCACCAAAAAGTTACGCAGCTTCCGTGAGGCAAAGCAAGCTGCTTGTGTGAAGCATCCCCTGTACATATGTCAGTCCTGTGGGTTGTCATTACCTCATCATGAGCTCATCGTAACCTCCTTTGGCCGTGTGCTTGGAGCTACTAAAAGCATGTGATCGCATTGTAAACACATGCAAGGTTTGGCTGCTTAGCTTTGAGAACAGGCTCCTGCTGATAGGTGCCACAACTACATCATTATGTGGGCAAAAAAAAGCCTATTTTTCTACTGAACACCACCCAGATTTGTCATGCTTTTTGACTAAATAATATAAAAGCAACAAATAAACTGCAAAAGAATTATTACTAAAGAACTAAATTACAGCAACTGGTCCCTCCAGGCAATGTTGTAGTCAAGACCACCAAAACCAAGACCAAGTCGAGAACGAGACCAACACTTTAAGGATTTGAGACAAAGACAAGACCAAGGCAGGGCGAGACCGAGACCAGAGTGTGTTGAGACCAAGACTAGACCAAGACTAGACCAAGACTTTAAGGGTTTGAGACCAAGACTAGACCAAGACTTTAAGGGTTTGAGACCAAGACAAGACCAAGACTTTAAGGGTTTGAGACCAAGACTAGACCAAGACTTTAAGGATTTGAGACCAAGACAAGACCAAGACTTTAAGGATTTGAGACCAAGACTAGACCAAGACCAAGGCAGGGCGAGACCAAGTCGAGACCGAGACCAGAGTGTGTTGAGACCAAGACAAGACCAAGACTTTAAGAGTTTGAGACCAAGACTAGACCAAGACTTTAAGGGTTTGAGACCAAGCCAAGACCAAGGCAGGGCGAGACCGAGTCAAGACCGAGACCAGAGTGTGTTGAGACCAAGACTTTAAGGGTTTGAGACCAAGACTAGACCAAGACTTTAAGGATGTGAGACCAAGACAAGACCAAGGCAGGGCGAGACCGAGTCGAGACCGAGACCAGAGTATGTTGAGACCAAGACTAGACCAAGACTTTAAGGGTTTGAGACCAAGACAAGACCAAGACTTTAAGGGTTTGAGACCAAGACAAGACCAAGACTTTAAGAGTTTGAGACCAAGACTAGACCAAGACTTTAAGGGTTTGAGACCAAGACAAGACCAAGACCAAGGCAGGGCGAGACCGAGTCGAGACCGAGACCAGAGTGTATTGAGACCAAGACTAGACCAAGACTTTAAGGGTTTGAGACCAAGACAAGACCAAGACTTTAAGGGTTTGAGACCAAGACTAGAGCAAGACTTTAAGGGTTTGAGACCAAGACAAGACCAAGACTTTAAGGGTTTGAGACCAAGACTAGACCAAGACTTTAAGGATTTGAGACCAAGACAAGACCAAGACTTTAAGGATTTGAGACCAAGACTAGACCAAGACCAAGGCAGGGCAAGACCGAGTCGAGACCGAGACCAGAGTGTACTGAGACCAAGACTAGACCAAGACTTTATGGCCCAGTTTCACAGACATGGCTTAGACTAAGCCAGGATTAACCTATAGTTCAATTAGGACATTTAAGTCATTTTTATAAACATGCTTAGAAAAAAACATTACCGGTGTGCATCTCGAGACAAAACAAAGGCACTGATATATTTTCAGATCAATCAATGCAATTTTATTTTAGTTGAAACAGCTCAGACTTACATTTTAGTCTAGGACTATAGCTTAAGCCCTGTCTGTGAAACCAGGGGTAAGGGTTTGAGACCAAGACTAGACCAAGACTTTAAGGGTTTGAGACCAAAAATCTGGAATTTGGAATTTTGGTATTTTAAAATCAAAATACTGAGAAAATCGCTTTTTAAGTTGTCCAAAGTCCTTAGCAATGCATATTACTAAAGAGCTCAATTAAGTTTTGATATATTATGGTAGAAAATTTACAAAATATCTTCATGGAACATGATCTTAATATCCTAGTGATGTTTTGGCATAAAAGAAAAAAAACTATAATTTTGATCCATACAATAAATTGTTGGCTATTGCGACAAATACACCCACGCTACTAATGACTAGTTTTGTCCCAAATGTATTAAAAAGAAAAATCTTACTGACCCCAAACTTTTGAACAGTAGTGTACTGTATGTTATGGGATTATGACATGTGCTGTAGGTCAAAGGTCCAAGGCTGTGATGAAGCAAGAGATGATGGATGACAGATTGAATAGAAAGTGAAGGAATCCTATTAATCTCTAGTTTCTCTTTTTTGAAGTTTTCTGATAAACAGGGCAGATTTTGACTGACAGACAGCAGCCATCTTCATCTCAAACTCTTTCTTCCAGTCCTCACACCAAAGGGTAAAGCTAAAAGGTAAAGGAAAGGAAATATGTTCCTTCTTTATACTAAATACCTTGAACCAAACTGCCCTTTAGAATATTTAATGAAATTTCACAGATGTAATGCATGCACAAGTTGCCCATAGCCAGGTGAATGTTATGCTTACACCAGTCTGTCTATATACTCCTGTCTCTCTTCATGACCTTTCTACCAAATCACTTCCTCAACAAATACCTGCCAGTTTCTCACTGTGTTTTGCCCCTCGACCACAAAAAAGACGTACACACCTCAAACACATGTAAGAGATGAATGAGAGGGGTTGTGTTGTATTATTGAACACAAGAGCTGGTCTGAGAGAGAGAGAGGCCTTGGTTACTAACAACTCAGAGAATTCTGTTTTATATTGAATTATTCCATTCCAGACATCTGCCATTTTAAATAGTACTCTCATAACCTGGGAAAGAAAAGAAAATGTGTTGAAAATGATACTGTAAGCAATCAAACAATAAAAATAAAGCAAAAAATAACTAAATCCAAGGCACTCAAGTATGGGAAAATATAAAAAGCCTTTATTCACATGGCTTAAAGTATTTTAAAAACAACATATTTGTGTCTTTTAAAATACTTTAAGCCATGTGAATAAAGGCTTTTTATATTTTTCCATACTTGAGTGCCTTGGATTTAGTAATTTTTTGATGTAATACAAGATTCCCGCATCCAAAGAGCACTGATTTACAGATTTTTATATCCTAGCAGCACTTTTTTGCATTTTTGAATAAAAATAAAACCTCTTTGTGTAACACGTGTATATAAGATTCAGACTGCCGTAAAACAAAAGTTACACAATTATTTTTAAATACTCAAGTACTAGTTTTGATCTCTGATCAGTTCACACTCTATAACTTTGTCATCGCAAATGCTTTTAACCCAGAATATAACCCACACTGTTGCTATGTGCAAACACTGTCACCTTTAAAACTACAGCTTTGTCACAACGCAAAGAAAAAACTACTTTTATTACAACTTAATTAGTGGTGGGAGATACGACCAGACACTTTTATTATGATCTGAGTAATTTTATTTCATGGTAAAAATATATAGTGGTGGCCAAAATTATTAGAACACTAGCATTTTCTCCACAAATTTTTTTTTAATTTATTTATTTATTTATTTTGCTGTAGTGTGTCAGTAGGAAATTGCCAGTTTACCAGTTTACATTAGGGCTGTGCAAATAATCAAAATTTAAATTTCGATTTTGGCTTCAAACGATCATGAAAATACAATAATGGAGATAAAACGATTATTGCTCTCGATTCCGCTCCTTTGGTGCCCTTTTGCTCCTCCATAAAAGCTCAGTTTCACATGCAAATCAGTAAAAAGTCATGCAACGTGACTTGCATAAAATGGGATGTGCTTGATTTATTAATGTTTATTTGATGTTGTGTTTTTAAAAGCATGAAAGAGAATTTGCGCTGTTCTGTGTATGCATTCAGAGATGGAATAAAACACGGACAAGCAAAGAGAAGGTTTAGCTATTGCTTCAGCTATTAAAATAGTTCAGCTTTTTATATAATGGCAAAGTGATTAGGCTTATATTTCGTTTCTGTTCTTTATTAAGTTAATTTATACAATTGTTGGGAGGATTGTTGTTTGATCAATTTGCCTTCTCAAATCATCACGACTTGACTAAAATAAAATCTATATAAAACAGTTCAAGTATAAAACAATGTTGGTTTAAACATTAAACCTAGATAAATGTGCGCTATTAGGCGCATATCCAATCGTTTGTGCGGAGAGTGGAAGCTAAAGACGCTTTGTAGGACATGGAGGCGCCAGCACCATCACTTGCATTTTTTTTCCAGTGGAAACTATTTAAAATTATCCATCAAAACAAAAAACCTCAAAAAATACATGCCTTACAGACATAGTAAATGCAAGCTTTAAATTATTACTTGAAATAAAACAAATCGAAAACACAAACTCTTTTATTCTGTAATCCGTAAAGATGCATTTCTCTCTAAAGGTGCGTCAAAGAGAAGATTGCGAGTCGGGATCTTTGCGACACTGACTCAGAATACACTAGTTTATTCATAAATAATTCAAATATCTCCTTACTATTTCCCCCCTGACACATTCATTTTTATTTATTTTTGCCAGTGCTTTGTGGCAAGTTTCAGCCTATTGCTTGAACGCAAAGCTGCACTGAAGGCATTGCTGCTGGCTGAGACACTAAACACCGTCCGAGGTGCTCTCGAAAGCGAAAACAAAAGCGAAGGTGAAGTCTCACTATCACTGCAATTTTTTAAATCACCATAATTGATGTATGTCTAAATTATAAAAATAGCCTTAAACAGGCCTGAGTCTGAACTATTACGTGAAAATTGGCCGAAGCCCGGCCCTAAGGGTGTAAAAAACAGGCTGAAATGCAGGGCTCTAATCAATCATATAAATTCTGAACCCACTCATAATCGTGTTAAATAATCGTGATTACAACATTGTCCAAAATAATTGTGATTATGATTTTTGCCATAATCGAGAAGTCCTAGTTTACATTGCCAAACATTCATTTTGCCATTAATTGTAAAAAACCCAGTGAGATTTTTGTTTGCACAAGTAGTCTGACAACAGCCAGTGCTCCACACAAAGATCGTTTCTCAACATCATCTAGTCTATCTGGAACTACACGAAGAAACAGAACAAATTAAAACAGATTAAATCCAGAAGAACTGTGGCAACATCTCCAAGATTCTTCAAGTAACTTACCTGCAAAGCTGCAGTACTGTTAAAAGTGTTAGGCACTTGTGTAAAAATGCTGTAAAATGCGGATACTGTCAAAAATAATGTCACAAACAGATTTTCTTTATCAATTAAGTTCCATTAACTAAATTTGGTGTGACCATTCTTTGTGTTTAAAGCACCTTTTGCCCTAGGTGCATTTAACAGTTTTTTTGAAGCATTTTGGAAACACTGCAACAGTTCTTTTGGATTTAGTCTGTCTCAGTTTGTCCTGTTCATGTTATTCTAGACAGACTGGATAATGATGAGATCAGATCTCTGCATGGAGCACTGGCTGTTATCGGACAAAAATAAAAAACTACAGTAGTACAAAAAAACAAGAAATGCTACATACATTGTATAAAGTGATCAAATGTATGAAAACATTGCATAAACTTAACTATGTAAATTAAATACTGTATATATCTTATTAAAGTTACAAAAGTGATTTAGTCAAGTGCAATGAGAGATTTTCTCTCTTTTGTTGTTTGATTAACATGAATGACAGACAGCAGGAATATTAGACTGCTGTCACTTTAAGAACTGCCCTGATCCAATATACTGTTACACATGTGTTTTCTTTCTCAGCTGTTTGATTTTACTTAGGGTTAGGACCTAGATTACTGGTTACAAGTATGGGCATTTTGATACATAAAATGTTTATTTAACCATTCAAGGCCTATAAAGTGCCAAAAATAACTCGTAAAATGAGTTGGCTTTCGCTGATAATTGCATTTCAACAGCTTCAAATCAAATTTTCATTCAAATTTTTAAACCACAATGCTTTAAAGCGCATACAAACGATACGTTTTTGTGATCACATAAATACAGCAACGTGAGTGTGTAACCACCATGTTTTTTCAGTGATGCCATAGAAGAACCATTATTGGTTCCCCAAAGAACCTTTCAGTGAACAGTTCTTGAAAGAACCATTTTGAAGAACATTTTAAAAATCTAAAGAACCTTTTTTAACCTTAAAGGTTCTATTGATGTTCAAGGTTCTTCATGCCAATAAAGAACCTTTACTTTTAAGAGTTTATAATAAATTCTTTTAAAATAAATAATTTTAATATGTCAAATCGTTATTTTAAAAGAAAATAAAGTTATTTTTAAAATAGCATTTCAATTTTACTTTTAGACTGTCACTGGGACAGTACCATCAGAGACACACCTTCGTCCCTTATTTACCGGGTGCAAATTAATTTAAATTTAATTTTAATTTTAATTTTAATTTTAATTTTAATTTTAATTTTAATTTTAATTTTAATTTTATCCTGATGTTCTGATGTTAGAATAAAAATGCAAACATTGCACTTTTAGACTGAAGTAGTTCTCAAACTTTTTTGGTCATGCTACCACTTTAAACCTTTTAACAAACTCTGGTGTAGACACATTGTTAGTGCTGACTTTGAAGGGAATTGGTGAGGACACAATAGCAGCTTGTGATGCCGTCCGCTGAAGCGGTGTATTTAAATGCCATGGATCTTCGATGTTGGGCTTGATGAGAGTGCAAAGTCAACAGTCTGAAGAAGAAAGAGTCAGAGGAACTGGCGTTCGGTCCTGCTTAATAGAAGGCAACAAAAAATGCTTTTCTAGCTTAGATTTTTCGTCTTGTTTCCAGCCGAAATATCTAAAAATTCTTAGTACACGTTAATGTCTTGTTTTCAGAAAAAATAATTTCAAATTAAGTGAGTTTTGGCTTGAAACAAGCAAAATAATCTGCCAATGGGGTAAGAAAAATAATCTAGTCTTCTGCTTGAAATAAGATTATGTTGCTTACCCCATTGGCAGATTATTTTGCTTGTTTCAACCAAAACCTCACTTAGTTTTGACTTCTTTTTTCTGAAAACAAGACATTAACGTGTATATTGGATATTTTGTCTAGAAACAAGACAAAAAATCTTAGCTAGAAAAGCATTTCTTGCAGTGTATTCACACACTCATTTCCCCGAAGCATCTGCGCGCCCCACACTTTGAGAAACCCTGCCTCAAAGTAATAATATTCATACTTTAAGCACTAATATGTACCTTTTAAGATACTCATTTGCATCCTTCAGGGGCAGATAAGGCACAATAGGGTAGTTTTGAGGCTACTGCCCCTGTCAAAGGCTGTTGCACCCCTAAAGTTACCATTTTTTACTATTTTCTCTGACAGTGCAGAATAGTAATGAAATGCCCGTAGTCCTTTTGGATAGTCTTTGATGGTATTTTCTCCCCCTGCCCAGATTCTCATGCATTAGTCAAAGCATGCCAACTGTTCACTCTCACAAACTCTTTGTCATGTCCGCCTGTGGACACGCACACATCACCTTCTGTCCGTTCGCACCGCACACATTAACCCACACTTCTTTGCGTCTAAGTCGCCATTCACCGCTGACCTATATCCAGACATAAACCAGGTGAAAATACGCTCAGAGTTGCTTTCGGTGTCATAAAAATTCAGCTTCGGGGCGGATCTCCACCGATCCCCGGGAGAATCCCCTTCGCTGACACATACATGCCATGGGCCACCAAAGCTAAAATAAAACTGCAGTCGCCACAGGGCAAACATACTGACCTACAGGTTAATACAATTTTAGCAGAGCGACAAACACACACACATCAAAAACTACACAGCGAATAAGCAGAAGCAGAGAACTTAGAGAAACACAGTACAGATGGGAAGAGGAAGATGAAAAGAGTGACAAAGCAGAGAAGAGGGAGACAGGCCATGAGAAAAAAGCAAGCAAGAGAGATAGTCTGATGAGATAGTAATGAAATCATTCAGCTGCTTGGAGAAACACAGACTGGATTCAATGAGAAGAAAGAGCAAGAGGAGGGACATTTGTGCAAGATACAAGATAGAGGGCAAATCTTCTGAGAGGTGGAACAGAACATTTTCAACAGAATATTCAGGCCGTATTTCATATTGATTCGCTAAAAGAAAATCTCAACATGAAATGCAGTTCACAATCATAGAAAACGACCTAATTATTATTAATTATTAAGTAAGCCAGTAATCTAGACGTTATTTGGGTATGTAATCAGTGTTGGGGAAATGCATTAAAAGTAATGCATTACAATATTGCGTTATTTCCTAAAAAAGTAACTAATTATGTTACTAATGCGTTGCATTACTTTTGCGTTACTTTTTAAATCTGGGCAGGGCTTGCTTGTTTGTTTTTAATATAAATACGTTTGATTTTTAGCAAATGTAAAAGCCCTTTCACACCAAAATGAAATGAATAAGGCTAAGGATAAAGGAAAAAGGATAAAGGAAAATTTGGTTTCCAGCCAAAATATCTAAAAATTCTTAAATCAAAAAGGATTTTCTAGACAAGTCAAAATGAATTGGTTTTTTTTTTTTTTGCTAGAAACAAGCAAAATAATCTCCCAATGGTGTAAGCAAAATAATCTTGTTTTCTGTTTGAAATAAGATTTTTTTGCTTACTCCATTGGCAGATTATTTTGCTTGTTCTAAGCAAAAACTCACATAGTTTTGACTTGTTTTTTCTGAAAACAAGAAAATAATGATTTACTTGTCTAAAAAAATCCTTGATTTAAGAATTGTTTTGATATTTTGGCTGGAAACAAGACAAAAAATCTAAGTAAGAAAGTATTTTTGCAGTGTACGCTTGAATTGGATCAACAAAGGTCAGCAGCAAAGTCATTGGTTAATAAAATAGGATTAAAGGCATAAAGAAAACAAAAAGTAACTACCGTTACTTTTTTAAAAAACTCGGATATTTTCTTGGAAATGAAAAAGTAATGCGTTACTTTATTAGTTACTTGAAAAAAGTAATATTATTATGTAACTTGAGTTACTTGTAATGCGTTACCCCCAACACTGTATGTAATTACTGTCAAAATATAAAAAAAACAGTCTACAATATACTACAAAGTCACAAAATATGACCAAAAAGTTGCAAAAAAAGGTCTCAAAAATATGCTCAATTTACTTAATGTTAGTATATAATAATACATAATACATTTAAAAATGTTCACAAATAAAATGAATTTAATTTTATTTTATTTAATTTAATTTAATTTAATTTAATTTAATTTAATTTAATTTTATTTTATTTTATTTTATTTTATTTTATTTTATTTAAATAAAATAAAATAAAATAAAATAAAATAAAATAAAATTAAATTAAATTAAATTAAATTAAATAAGATGAGCTGGACATGTTTTGTAAAAATTAATCCATCAAATGTAAAACACCTCAACACGGATTAAAGTCACGATCACAGAAAGTTAACAGCCCCCATGGCGGAGACATAAAGTGGAGAGAGGAGTGCGAGTGAAGTCTCTCTCACTCTGGGGCTTTGCCGCCCTTAATTAACTGAGCTGGCATTCTCTCTCGCACCGTAAAGACGTCTCTTACTCCGATCCCAGCAAGGAGGCCTTCACAACAAAATTAAACTTGGCGCACTCGCATGACTAAAAGTAATAAAGACTAAAAAGGTCAGTCAACATTGTCTTACAGTGATTGGGGTAGAAACGCGGGGCATGACATTAATTTTAAAAGCCAGGTGAGACGGTGTGTGCGTGATGAGATATAAAGATAAGACGACAAGGGTGTGAGCGAAAAACTTTATCCAGCTACAAATAGAGGACTTAATAAAGCAAATGAATATTTTGGATGAAATACAAGCATGCAATTTCAACTCATCCCGCATTTCTCAATTATTGTAGTGTACTAGCAGAATGCAATCTACACAAGCAAAGGCAAATTTGCGTTCTTGTTTTTTCAGCTTATGGTACTAAAACACTGCTGCTTTTAGACAACGATGGATGTATTAACGTGATGAAATCACAGAATCCAACCAAAATGCAACGTCTTTATCATATTTGTGACATCACGACTTTACAACACAAAAAAGTCAGCCGTTCACTTGGTATTCGAGCTTTTAACATCTCGAAAACAACAAATAACAAACTAAATAGTCCTTTTTTAACATGGCATAATGTTCCAGGGGCTCTTAATGTTCTCTCAATATGACAAACCGACACAAGTGTTTCTCTCTTCACCGCACATTTAATTGAGCTCTTTAAGTCCTTTCACAAACTGACAGTAAGTGCAGTAAATGCAGAGGATACACCAATATAAAAAGATTAATTATGCAAAGAAGAAATCATTTTTGGCAAGCGCCGAGGTGAACGAGTGTCATCCCGGAGAGAAATGACTGCACATTTGCGCGAACGCGACCTTGCGGCGAAATAAATGGAGAAAAAAACGTGAATCACAGTACAGTCTGCAATTATCACAATCATGTGATGTCATGTGACTCTTTGATGAATCCTTCTGAAGAGTTCTGCATTCGTATTATAATTATGAAGTATTTATCCTACTTGATAATGATCTAATGATCTAACTACTAGTTTAATCAATCAAATTTGATCAATCAAACATCTCATAAAACTGATAAAAACAATGTTGGGATGTTTGTTGGAATAAATGTGAGCCTGGACCACAAAGCCAGTCTTAAATAGCAATAGCCAAAAATGCACTCAAAATTTATTTTTCTTTTACGCCAAAAATCATTAGGATATTAAATAAAGATCATGTTCTATGAATATATTTTGTAGACTTCCTACCGTAAATACATCAAAACGTAGGGCTGGACGATATGGCCAAAAAATTATCACAATAATTATCACAATAAATTTTCAGTCGAAGTTTAAAGGCAGGTTTTTGGCTAAAATATTCTTTATGGTCAGAACATGACAAATACTTTTTTTTATTATTATTATTTTTCAAACACATCTTAACAGAAAACATTATTTCTTAGTTCTGCATGTTTTAATGATTAATATTGTTTCATATTAAGAAACAGGTTTGTGTTACCTGATAATATTATTATTATTAATAATAATAATAATAATAGTCTCTCAGAAATACACATTTAGTAGTAGCTTGATTTAGAATGCAGATGTAGATTTATGTTGATTATCAAAATCAGTAATATCTGTATAAATTTTTACAGTCTTATTTTTTTATATGGTGAAATGTAATTATTCTGACTGTTTGAGTTTTTTTGTTTTTTCCAATTAACCAGTGCTTTTCCATAATATCATTCATAGATCATGATAATAACAGTTAAAACCACAAATATAGCACCTCAGTACCATGGTAAAAATGTAATATGCTATATCCTAGGTATTGGTATGTAAAACAGCAGTCTAAATAAATTTAGTATAAACTCATAAACACTATAGCTTAATCACAAATACGTTTTTTGTGCCTTTGCCGCATATCGAACATTTATTGAGAAAATGTAATATCACACGATAATTATTGTTATTGATTTATCGCCCAGCCCTATCAAAACGTAACTTTTGATTAGTAATATGCATTGCTAAAAACTTTAATACATTTTTTAAATGATTTTCTAAATATTTAGATTTATTTGCACCCTCCATATATTTTCAAATAGTTGTATCTCAGCCAAATATTTGCCTTATGCTAACAAACCATAATGGAAAGTTATTTATTCAGCTTTCAGATGATGCATAAATCTCAATTTTAAAAAATGCACCGTTACTGGTTTTGTGGTCCAGGGTAACAAAAGTGCTGAAAACAAGGATGTCATGTGGGAAATACCATCATTATGGGGGATGCCACACAACCGCTGTAGCATAACTCAGGTGAGACGAACCCACCCAACCCTTAACCTTAACATTAAAAAGACATGTATTTTCTCCTTACCGTAAACTCCTTGCGTTTGCACGTAGCGATGGAATACAGAAAACAATAAAATCCAGAAAAGCTCCATCTTCAGGTGCGATCCCTCATTACCTGCGGGGGAAACCACGAAAGCGCACAATCACTGCACAGGACACCACAGCACAGCACGAGCTCAGCATTAAAATGAGTGCTCCTGCAGCCAGAATCATGCCATCATCCCATCATCATCATCATCATCAGAGATTAAAGTAGCCTAACAAAACATTATTCACCAGTTGAAGTATTTTTATCCCTGCATTGTTCCAGTGCATGCATGCATGGGGGGTTAAGAACAGACAATTCATTTGCCAAACCTTGGATTATCTGCAGATTACAGGAGCTGTGCTATTGTTTGATGGGATTGAATGCAGCAATCATGGGTTATTTCTGAAATTGGTGGGCGGTTAAGGACGATCAAATACATGATTTATTAAACCTGACCAGAATTCAGAAACACGCTGGTCAGAGCAAGAAAGACAACTTCTATTGTCTGTTCCATTTGTTTTTTAGCTTTTTGAACATCTTGGACCAGAATCAACCCACCTACCAGCAGGTGATACCACTTTAGGGTGAACAAACTAATTATTTTTTTAGAAAATGTTATCTTGTCAGTCAACTATTGACCAGCTTGCACCAGCTAATGCCAATCTTAAATGTTTTTTTTCCAACAGATGTCTAAGGAATTATGTTAGATGGTTGTTTAATCAACTTTATGACTGGTTCTGACAGTATTATTTGTTTCATTTTAACTTCGAAAAGAGCATTTAGTAACTAGCATCATTTTCCAATCACAGGGAGAACACTGACAAACACTGATAATTAGATTTAGCACTTTATAGATGTACATAACACTAATATTTCACAAACAATGCAGTACAATACTACAATATAACGTTACACAAGTGTTAGCAAGTGATCAAATACATGGTTTATTAAACCTGATCGGCATTCAGTATCACGCTGGTCAGAGCAAGAAAGCACAAGTCTTTAACTTTTTGTTGGAAAGCCAAGCTCTATTTTAGCACACAGGAGCTGGTTTCTAGCTTTTCAACCACCTTGGACCAGAATCAAACCAAATGTTAGCACCAACTAATGGCCATCTTAAAATTGATTTTTTTTTTTTTCCCAACAGAAGTCAGAAATGATGTTAGATGGTTGTTCAATCAACTTTATGACTGGTTCTGACTGTATTTGTTTCATTTGCTTTCATTTCATTTGTTTCAAGAGTTGTTAGTAATGTTAACTAACATCCTCACACCTTTCATTACTTAGCAATTTATAGAAGTACATAACACTAATATTTCACAAAATAATTAATGAATCTCCTCAATGCACTACAAGGTTTCTCTCACAAGGTTTTAACTTTTTGTTGGAAAGCCAAGATCTATTTTAGCACACAGGAGCTGGTTTCTAGCTTTTCAACCACCTTGGACCAGAATCAAACCACCTACCAGCAGGTAAAACCACTTTAGGGTGAACAAACTGATTTTTTTTTTAATGTTAGCACCAACTAATGGCCATCTTAAAATTTATTTATTTTTTTCCCAACAGAAGTCAGCAACCTACCTATTACCTACCAGCAGGTAATACCACTTTACGCTGAACAAACTGATTTTTTTTTTTTTAATGTTAGCACCAACTAATGGCCATCTTAAAATAGATTTTTTTTTTTTCCCAACAGAAGTCAGAAATTATGTTAGATGGTTGTTCAATCAACTTTATGACTGGTTCTGACTGTATTTGTTTAATTTTAACATTGAACTAGAATTTAGCATCATTTTCCACTCACAAGCTTTGATAATTACATTTAGCACTTTACAGATGTACATAACACTAATATTTCACAAAATAATTAATGAATCTCCGCAATGCACTACAATACGAGACTATAACGTTACACAAGTGATCAAATGCATGGTTTATTAAACCTGTACATAATTCAGTATCACACTGGTCAGAGCAAGAAAGCACAAGGTTTTAACTTTTTGTTGGAAAGCCAAGATCTATTTTAGCACACAGGAGCTGGTTTCTAGCTTTTCAACAATCTTGGACCAGAATCAAACCACCTACCAGCAGGTAATACCACTTCAGAGTGAACAAACTGATTATTTTGTTTTAGAAAATGTTAGCACCAACTAATGGCCATCTTAAAATTGATTGATTGATTGATTTTTCCAGCAGAACTCAGAAATTATGTTAGATGGTTGTTCAATCAACTTTGGTTCTGACTGTATTTGTTTCATTTGCACATTGAAAATAGCTTTTTAGTACTGCTAACATCCTCACAACTTTCATTACTTAGCACTTTATAGAAGTACATAACACTAATTGTTCACAAAATAATTAATGAATCTCAACAATATGAAGAAATTCTTCAAAAACAGTCTTGAAATACACTAGACTATAATTTGAACACACTACATAACTTAATCTGTGCTTTATTAAAACATTACGTTTAAAACAAACGTTTTCTGTCATATATTTGTCATTTTACCTCTAAAATAAAGTGATTTCAGTAGGCTGCTTCTGTTTTGTTCCGTTTGCAGTCCGACACGGAAAGTCCTCGAGCATCGTACTGTTGCTATAGTAACCGCCTCAGGCGACTTCGTTTCGCAGCAGTCTACTACGCTACTAACTTGTACGTCTTACTTTTGTGGTCATTAATACGCTATTAAAAGTAAAGCACGTGTGTGCTTTTAAGCCCGCAACCATTTTTGTCTTTTTTAAAGGTTCAAGCCTTAATTAAGCCCCCCAGGTGTCGCACCCTTTCCGGTGGGACTAAACCTGTGCTGGTTTAATATATAGTATAATAATTCAACAGACAGAATTTCTCCACGGTCTGAAGTTTAAATTCAGGAACATTCAGTCACAGCTCATTTGAAACACATCCGAAGAGGTTCACATTTATCACAGAGATTAAGTAAGAAAAGTTCTGTGTTGTCTAGTACGCGTTATAAAAAGTGAAACGTGCAGGAAGTTCTTATTTTTAAGATTTAAACTGAATTTCACTAATGTAGTTTACGCATCCTGGCTATTTAGGATTCGAATAAACCGTTTAATTAATCCAGATGAAGCGGTTTTAGGGTTACTGTATTTGGGTGTGGACACCGAGCGTTCACATTCACATTTAGACTGTTTCAAACACTCAAACCTCTCTCCTAAGAATAAACCACGCAGATATAAAGTAGCGCGTACCTTCCTCTGTGCGTTTTCAGCCTGTGGATCGCTGCCTTTCGTAATAATTCCGTTAGAAAAGAACGACTTTGAGCAGAACACTAGAGTTCCAGGTGTTTAGTTTGTTGCGTATTCAGCAGGAGCGCGCCGATGTCTCTCCGTCCAGAAAATAAAGACAAAATTCCAACACATTCTTCCAGGGCAACTTCAGCTGATGCGAAACTCTTGCATCTCTCGCGTCCGCGCATCCAAGGGCGAAATCGTTGGAAAAAAGCAGCAGTCCGATGCGATGTGATCTCTGAGTGACTGATGGAAACTCTTGTCCTGTGATGTCCTCCTATCAGATGCGTGCTCATCGATGGCTCGCTCAAGAGTGAGGCGGATGGAGAGGTTGCGCGTCTTTGCGCGTCAGTGTGGAGATGCGCGCACAGATCTCTCTGGGTGATGCGCGTCTGATATCAGGAGAGTCTCTGCGTAAAGCTTGTCCAGCTCTGGTGTCGGTAATGAGTGGGTTTATCAGAAGGGACCCGGGGTCTAAACTGTATAAACTCTCGGCTTTTTCCAATAGTATTTTGGTGGAATCTCCAGCCAATTAAAGCTGCGCAGCTGCGAACGGAGGACTCGCCCCGGATCCCGGAGGACCAATTAAATAAGAAAGAGGAAGAAAAAAAAAATCACAATGTCTCTGCCACCCCTCCTCTTTATTCCCCTCTCTCCTCCTCCCGCTTTCTACTCCATCTCCCCTTCCATCAGTTTCTCGGTGTCTGTCGTCACTGATGGTGCGGACACTTTTTGAACTGAGGCGCGCTGCTGCTCGTGGCCGATAGGTGGCGTGTTTGAGCTAATTATAATTCCAGAGCGCGCCCAACATCACCCTTGCCCTTATTCGTGACGAAAAAGCATCGTGCATCAGGTCAAGCTCAGCTATCCATTCAATATATTATATTAAAACAAAACAGTTTTGTCTTTTGGTTTTGTCTCGGAGTGAGTCTAACTAAAACATGTCTAGGTCACATTTCACCCTAGAATCAAAAGAAAAAGATTATGTAATTAATTATGTATTTACAGTAATGAGAATTTGGGTGTCGATAAGCTTCCGTTGCTTCATGTAAAATACATTTCTTATTTTTTTACTTTTAGTTTATGGGGTAAAATATAACCTGGACATGTTTCAGCTTTCAATATTTCCTGCAAATTTTCTACAAATTCTCATGTTTGTAGGCATTTTATTCTTAAATCATAAAAGGCATGTACAACAAACATGGTCACAATCAATAAATACTTTAAAAATACTATTTATTGTTTTAAAACTATTATTTATTTATACACTTATTTACAGTAATGAGAATCTGGGTTTCAAAAATGCTTAATTACAAAGAAAATAATGTATTAGAGAAAAAAAAACATTGTGGCCCTATCGATATGCTTCAATTGCTTCATGTAAAACAAATTTATAATTTTTTACTTTTAGTTTATGGGTAAAATATAACTTGGACATGTCCTCATGGGGTTTTAGTTTTCAATATTTCCTGCAAATTTTCTCCAAATTCTCATGTTTGTAGGCATTTTATTCTTAAATCAAGTTATTTTTTATTTAAATCATAAAAGTACAACAAACAGAGTCACAATGAATAAATGCTTAAAAAATATTATTTATTGTTTTAAAAAAATATTAATCAAAATAGCAATTAAAAAAAGTCAAAAATGCATAATTACAAAGAAAATAATGTATTAGAGCAAAACAAAACAAAACAAAAGATTGTGGCCCTATCGATATGCTTCAATTGCTTCATGTAAAATAAATTTCTTATTTTTTTACTATTGGTTTTTGGGGTAAAATATAACCTGCACATGTTCTCATGGGGTTTTAGGGGGAATTTTGGTGCTAAACATGCTTAATTACAAATAAAATAATGTTTCAGAGCATAATAATAATAATAATATAGAATGTGGCCCTATCAATAAGCTTCCATTGCTTCAAATAAATAATATTCTTATTTTTTACTTTTGGTTTTTGGGGTAAATATGACAAAAATATATAATTAAAAAAAACTGAATTATAAAAAATATTTAGCATGAAGATATGTCAAACATGCTTAATTACAAAGAAAATAATGCATCAGAGCAAAGAAAAATTATAATAAAATTATAACTATTATTATTTTAATTTAAATCAACATGTAAGGCATCATATATGTATATAGTTTGTATTACAGTAATTTGAGTGTCAAATATGCTTAGTTTTGGTCCTATATAAGGATAATTTGTTTAAATGTCACTTAAAACATGATTTCTTATTTTTTATGAATGCATCAAATCTGGTAACCTTGGAATAAATTACACCACTGACAGAGCGATGTAAAACAGGTTTTGACAGGTATCCTAAAAAATGCTTGAGGTAATGTCTAAATTAACTGGTTTTATGTATGTCAAAAATATTACTTACAACGAATGAAATAACCTGACTATATTAAATTACAGCAAAGAAAGTTATATTAGGTTCAGATTATAGGTAGAAAAATGCACTTAAAAAGTTTTCAGAATACCACACATAAAATGTCACACAACCTGAAATAAGTGTTCTGCGAAATCATGCACATCTCTGTAAAAGTGTCATTTTTATCTTGTAATGTGCTCAAAAAAGTAGTGGCAATAGTAGTGGCATTTATGGTCCATCAAAACACTCTCTGCCTGTCAATCATTCTGCATGTTGGAGTTTGCTGATGTCTGACGTGTCCAAAAAGAAAATCTGCATATTTGCATAAAGTGTCCTAACTACCTCACACATACAGTGGGTACGGAAAGTATTCAGTTCATTTTTTTTCCTCAATGTACACACAGCACCCCACATACACAGAAAAACAGAATTGTTGACATTTTTGCAGATTTATTAAAAAAGAAAAGCTAAAATATCACATGGTCCTAAGTATTCAGACCCTTTGCTGTGACACTCATATATTTAACTCAGGTGCTGTCCATTTCTTCTGATCATCCTTAAGATGGTTCTACACCTTCATTTGAGTCCAGCTGTGTTTGATTATACTGATTGGACTTGATTAGGAAAGCCACACACCTGTCTATATAAGACCTTACAGCTCACAGTGCGTGTCAGAGCAAATGAGAATCATGAGGTCAAAGGAACTGCCTGAAGAGCTCAGAGACAGAATTGTGGCAAGGCACAGATCTGGCCAAGGTTACAAACAAATTTCTGCTGCGCTTAAGGTTCCTAAGAGCACAGTGGCCTCCATAATCCTTAAATGGAAGACGTTTGGGAAGACCAGAACCCTTCCTAGAGCTGGCCGTCCGGCCAAACTGAGCTATCGGGGGAGAAGAGCCTTGGTGAGAGAGGTAAAGAAGAACCCAAAGATCACTGTGGCTGAGCTCCAGAGATGCAGTCGGGAGATGGGAGAAAGTTGTAGAAAATAAACCATCACTGCAGCCCTCCACCAGTCGGGGCTTTATGGCAGAGTGGCCCGACGGAAGCCTCTCCTCAGTGCAAGACACATGAAAGCCCACATGAAGGACTCCAAGATGGTGAGAAATAAGATTCTCTGGTCTGATGAGACCAAGATAGAACTTTTTGGCCTTAATTCTAAGCGTATGTGTGGAGAAAACCAGGCACTGCTCATCACCTGTCCAATACAGTGCCAACAGTGCAGCATGGTGGTGGCAGCATCATGCTGTGGGGGTGTTTTTCAGGACGACTGGTTGCAATCGAGGGAAAGATGAATGCGGCCAAGTACAGGGATGTCCTGGACAAAAACCTTCTCCAGAGTGCTCAGGACCTCAGACTGGGCCGAAGGTTCACCTTCCAACAAGACAATGACCCTAAGCACACAGCTAAAATAACGAAGGAGGACTGTTCTTGAATGGCCCAGCCAGAGCCCTGACTTAAAACCCAATTGAGCATCTCTGGAGAGACCTGAAAATGGCTGTCCACCAACGTTTACCATCCAACCTGACAGAACTGGAGAGGATCTGCAAGGAGGAATGGCAGAGGATCCCCAAATCCAGGTGTGAAAAACTTGTTGCATCTTTCCCAAAAAGACTCATGACTGTATTAGATCAAAAGGGTGCTTCTACTAAATACTGAGCAAAGGGTCTGAATACTTAGGACCATGTGATATTTCAGTTTTTCTTTTTTGACAAATCTGCAAAAATGTCAACAATTCTGTTTTTCTTCTGTCAATATGGGGTGCCGTGTGTACATTAATGAGGAAAAAAATGAACTTAAATGATTTTAGCAAATGGCTGCAATATAACAGAGTGAAAAATTTAAGGGGGTCTGAATACTTTCCGTACCCACTGTATTACTGAAATAAATGTTCTGAAAAATCATAAAGGTCTCTGTAAAGGTAGAAAACACCAAAAAAGTTTTGCAGAGAGGTTCGCAAATTTGCAGAATACTGCATTTTCACTTTTTACAGTTTGATGCATCTAGATGCAGAGAATGAACGCCATTCTCAAATCCACCGGGAAGATCCCCTGCCTGGGACAGAGAGAAATTAAACATCAGTTTGATGCACGGGCAAATCTAGAAGGCAGAAAACATGCTGAAATTAAAAAATCAGTTCCAGGACGAGCTGTAGTAGAAACCGGCAGCCTGTCTAAACCCCTCCCCTTCCCTTTCTCCGTCTTGCTCCCGTTTTTGGGAGACAGCCAGCAGTCTTGGCAAAGATTGTGAAGAGAACATCATAGTTTAGTTCATCACAGTAAATGTGTGTGAGAGGCTGGCAGAGCCGGACTCGCGGCTGACATGCCCGCTGCGCGCCCCAGGTGTGTCCTCTCCTGCCCTGGGTTAGCGCATGGCACATGAAAGCAGGATGAGGGCTCTCTGGACCGGAGTGGAAGACAGAGAAATACTCTGGCCAAATGAATGTGTGAGCCAGGGGAATGCTGTCAGCAAGCATGTGTCAGTGTGTAGGAGTATGTCAGCTTTCCCAGACTCCTCTTGTGCTGGCCACAAAGGAGTACACTTCTCTTACTTCAAATTGAAAATATCCTCGATGAGACGTTAATTAATGGGATGCTCTCTACACTTTGCAGCAAAACGAATCCCTCAGCTTATTCTTGTTTATCCATATTTAACATTTAAAGGGAAAGTTCGTGCTGAAATTAAAATTCTGACATCATTTACTAACTTCCATTAAGGACAAAATGCCAGCATATGAGTAGCATACGTTCATTAAAGTAGTCCACGTAAACTTACCCGTCCATAAAAGCACAGACCCAAACTTAAACAGCTTTTTACTGAAAATCATAGCTCTCAAATGCCACAATTTTACCTGACATTAAACAAGACAATATATGTCATATTTACAGTATGTGTGAGACTGAACGCTGAAGACAGTATTGAACTTATTTTTATAAGTATTGAAGTTATTTTGGCCACTTTATAAGCCTTGAACGGTTAAATACACACAACTGTATGTGTCAAAATGTCTGTCTTTGCAAGTGTCCTCGTAAACACAGTAATTTAGGTCTTAAGGGAAAGCAAACAGCTGGTAAAGAAAACATGTGATCAGCGTGAAAATCAGCAATCTGAGGGTGCAAAAAAATGTAAATATTGTGAAAATTGCCTATAAAGTTGTCCAAATGAAGTTCTTAGCAATGCATATTTCTTATGAAAAATTAAGTTTTGATATATTTACGGTAGGAAATTGCAAAATATCTTGAACATGGAACATGATCGTCACTTAATATCCTAATGATTTTTGGCATAAAAGAAAAATCAAGCATTTTGACCCATACAATGTATTTTTGGCTATTGCTACAAATATACCCCAGCGACTTATGACTGGTTTTGTGCTCCAGGGTCACAGTTATGTTAATCAAATAACAAAAGAAAGAAAATCTCTCACTGCTCTTGACCAAATCACTTTTGTTACTATAATACAAAAAATATTTATATATATATATATATATTTTTTTTTTTTTTTTTATTGTGCTTGTATTTGTTTTCAGTGTTCTTAATTTGTATGTAAGGTGACCTTGAGTGTCATGTAAGGCGCCCATTATTATTATTATTATTGTTATTATTATTATTATTATTATTATTATTACAGTAAAGAATATTACTTTATACAAGGTATGTAGCATTTATATGTTCTACTGTCATTTTTGTCTATTACGTGTAATTAGTTTCTTATTCTTATCCATTGGCTCCTAATAAGAAACAAATTATTTTTTTAGGTGCCATGTTTTATTTTTTAACACTTCATTCATACTGCCATGTGTTATGTCTCATCTTTTGTTGACTTTATCAGCATTTTAATATGTCTTGTAGATGTCCAGGGAACTAAAGTTCACTTAAAGTGGGAACTAAATGTCTTTTCCAAATTGAAAACTATATACAGTCACGAAGAATTGTTTATCACACAGAATCTGTGCCAATGTAGTGTAGTTAGGGCTTCTTCTTAATGTATCCTATAAATGTTATTATACAGTATGTCTTTTACAGTGTTGGGGGTAAAGTATTACAAGTAATGCAAGTTATGTAATAATATTACTTTTTCCAAGTAACTAGTAAAATAATGAATTACTTTTTCATTTACAGGAAAATATCTGAGTTACTTTTTCAAAAAAGTAACGCCAGTTACTTTTTGTTTCCTTTATGTATTTAATCCCATTTTATTAACCAATGACTTTGCTGGTGATCCAATTGCTAATACTTTTCTTACTAATTTTTTTTGTCTTGTTTCCAGCCAAAATATAAAAGAAATATTAAATCAAGAAGGATTATCTAGACAAGTAAATAATCATTTTCTTGTTTTCAGAAAAAAACATGTTAAGTGAATTAAGTGAATTTTTGCTTAGAACAAGCAAAAAAATCTACCAATGGGGTAAGAAAAAAAAATTCAAACAGAAAACAAGATTATTTCGCTTGTTTCAAGCAAAAACACAATTAATTTTGACTTGTTTTAAAAAAAACAAGACAATAATTATTTACTTGTCTAGAAAATCCTTTTTGATTTAAGAATTTTTAGATATTTTGTCTGGAAACAAGACAAAAAATCTAAGTAAGAAAAGCATTTTTTGCAGTGTACTAATAAGCAAAACTTACTTTATATTAACGAATATTTGTGTTTTTTTTCCTCATTGCTGAAGAGTGTTGAACTTTCTTTTCCTACATTTCTACTGTACAGACGTCAATTTAATTTTCCTTTATCCTTAGCCTTATTCACTTAATTTCTTTTTGTTGTGAAAGGGCTTTTACATTTGCTAGGAATTTTTATGTTAAACACAAACAAGCAAGCCCTGCCCAGATTTAAAAAGTAACACAAAATGTAACATTACTTTCCATAAAAAGTAACTAAGTAACGTAATTAGTTATTTTTTTAGGGAGTAACGCAATATTGTAATGCATTACTTTTAAAAGTAATTTTCCTCAACACTGGTCTTTTACACATCCAGTCAGGATTTCTTCATTAGTAAAATGCAATAAGAGGTGAATTTTATCTTTAGCTCTTTGCATTGTTTTTTATCATGTAACCAACAGGTTAAAGGAACACTCCACTTTTTTTGAAAATAGGCTCATTTTTCAACTCCGCTAGAGTTAAACAGTAATTTTAAAGCTCACACTTAGTTTATTAAAAGGGTAACAAAGCTTATTGGGATTACAGGACAGCAAGTGCACTACAAATATTATGAACTGTATATCTGATTGTGTTAAAGTTGAACTATTGCAAGTATACTTCAGGTACACTTTAAATATCTTGCATTTAAAGACAGAGACCATACAATCTTTATTAATAGTGATATTAAAACACATATTTAATATATAAGCTTTCCATTGATGTATTGTTTGTTAGGATCGGACAATATTTGGCTGAGATACAACTATTTGAAATCTGGAATCTGAGGGTGCAAAAAAATAAAAATATTGAGAAAATCACCTTTAAAGTTGTCCAAATGAAGTTCTTAGCAATGCATATTACTTATCCAAAATTACGTTTTGATACATTTACGATACGAAATTTACAAAATATCTTAATGGAACATGATCTTTACTTAATATCCTAATGATTTTTGGCATAATTTTTTTTTTTATAATTTTGACCCATACAATGTATTTTTGGCTATTGCTACAAATATACCCCAGCGACTTAAGACTGGTTTTGTGGTCCAGGGTCACATATTAATAAATGTGCATTGTGCAATAACAAAATACTCCAAATGAAGCAAAATTATAATTTTATATCAATAAGTGATATGCCAATAGCCTAAATATGTTTATGGATTCGAATTTTACTTAGTTTGAAAAAAATTTAAATAAATTATGGCGGAGTTTTTTCTTTTTTTTTAATGGGGCTAAGCCCCTTATCTCTCCCAACCCTAGCAACGCCCCAATATTTTATTGTTTTACTGTATTTTTGACCAAATAAACAGACTTCCACATTTTTTAATGGCAGTGCATACATGCATGCAATAAAACAACCCTTTAACAACCTTTACAGATGCAATAAAATATGAATAAGAACTGTTTTTGGCTAGTGTAATGAAATAGCAGATGCTGAAAGCATGTGCTGGCATCTCGAACGATGGATGAGGTGATCAGTTGTGAAATTCAGCCTAAATCACAAACCCTAGAGCAAGAGCCACTAATGCTGGACTGATCTAATAGAGAAGCATTTACAGTGTCTGCCAGATGTTCACACTTGCAGAAAAAATGAATTCAGACTTGTGACTATCAACACAAAGTTTGGATAACTCTGTAGCTTCAAGCCAGAATGAACCAGTGTTAATTTCGTTGACGAATAATTTTGGTCATGAACTTCGTCAACATTTGTTTCACAGGCGAAACTGAAACGATAACGAACTAAAATTCTTCTTGAATGACAGAAACTATGACTAAAATCTACTGGCATTTTCATCAACGATTAAAAACGAGACGAAAATGTTAGGGAGGGATGATTTGGAAAAAGATTCATTCAGAAAAATCTGTTGCGTAGGAGGAGGTTAGATGCGTACAAACCGGCGGGACACAAGCTAAAATACACTTGCTGCACGTCTAATAAAACGTTCAGAAATGTCAATATGTGGGAGAAGTGCAGACATATGGATACATTTGACGACGCAAGAGAGAACTCAATTGGGTCTTGTTTTCTGAGCGCAGACACTGAAGCAAACACACAGAAAACACGTCTTACACGTGTTGCATGAACTGAGAAATACACACAAAATGATCTCGAAATGCCTGTTTTGATGAGTATTCATGTAAACACAGCCGATTACGTCTTAAATGAATGTAAACACAAGGGAGAAAGTGTATCAGTGCATTGCATCCATTGCATTCGGTTTTAAAGGGACAGCAGCCACATTTAGTGTCTATTGTCCGAGTCACAGTTAGATGTTAACTAAGCAACAAAAGAAAGACAGAAAACCACATACTGCTCTTGACTGAATCACTTACGTAGCCCTAAAGATTAATCTAAATTCATTTATAGAAATAAACATGTCTGTTTGAAAGAATGAAGAATATGGTAAACAAGTTACTATAAAGAATGCATCATTAGCCGATATAACCATTGGGTTTTCATTCAAAAGAAGACCATGTTCTTGATGAGAAGTGGTTTTATTTTATTTTAATATTAAGGCATTGTTTGTATCACCGCAGTTAAATTGTGTTTATCATGATTAAACCTTAATATCAAACCTATATAATGAGTTTGGAAATTTTAGAGAAATTCTTAATAAATACATTGCACTGTAATTAAACCCATTGAGTTTTAGCAGACTAAATTTACTGTAGATTTAGTCGACTAAAATCTTACGATATTTCGTTGTCTAAAACTAGACTGAAACTAAAAACAATTCAGATGACTAAAATATGACTAACACTAAATGGCATTTTAGTTAAAAGACTATGACTAAAACTAAATCAAAAATGCTGTCAAAATTAACAATGGAATGAACCCTGATAAAGTCTGCAATATTACATCAACAGAAAGCAGGCAAAAAAGTGTCTGCTTACCAGTGTTGGGGAAAGTTACTTTTAAAAGTAATGCATTACAATATTGCGTTACTCCCTAAAAAAGTAACCAATTACGTTAGTTACTTTTTATGGAAAGTAATGCGTTACATTACTTTTGCGTTACTTTTTAAATCTGGGCAGGGCTTGCTTGTTTGTTTTTAATATAAAAAGATTTATTCTTAGCAAATGTAAAAGCCCTTTCACACCAAAATGAAATTAAGTGAATAAGGCTAAGGCTAAAGGAAAATTAAACTGACGTCTGTGCAGTGGAACTGTAGGAAAAGAAAAGTTCAAAACTCTTCAGCAATGAGAGAAAAAAACACAAAAGTTCATCTAATGTAAGTTTTGTTTATTGGTACACTGCAAAAAACGCTTTTCTTTTTTTTTTTTTTTTACATATTTTGTATTGTTTCTAGCCAAAATATCTCTTAATAATATATTTATAATATATATTTCTTAAATCAAGAAGGTTTTTCTAGAGAAGTAAAAATTCTTGTCAAAATTGAAGTGTTTTTGCTTGAAACAAGCTAAATAATCTCCCAAATGGGATAAGCTAAATTATCTTGTTTTCTGTTTGAAATAAGATTTTGTTTTACCCCATTGGCAGATTATTTTGCTTGTTCTGAGCAAAAAGTCACTTATTTTGACTTGTTTTTTTTTTCTGAAAACAAAAAAATAATTATTTAGTTCATTTAAGATTTTTTTTTGATATTTTGGCTGTAAACAAGACAAAAAATCTAAGTAAGAAAAGTATTTTTGCAGTGTACTGATGTATTGGATCAAAGGTCAGCAAGAAGTCGTTGGTTAATAAAATGGGATTTAATACACAAAAGAAAACAAAAAGTAACTGGCGTTAGTTTTTTGAAAAAGTAACTCAGATATTTTCTTGGAAATGAAAAAGTAATGTGTTACTTTACTAGTTACTTGAAAAAAGTAATATTATTACGTAACTCAAGTTACCCCCAACACTGCTGCTTGCTAAAATAAAACTGGGTCAGCAAGGTCGAGAACTGCTTCGAAACAGAAATTTAAACTCCTGAACTTAGATTTCAATGACATCTTTATAGTTAGATGTGATTAGGCCTCATTTCCTGTCCAGTCAGAGTTCTGGTCATCCATTGGTGTATATATATATATATATATGTATCAGACTCCAGCTGAGGCATGTCAGCCGCCTCCATGGGGGCCATTATTCAGAGGTGTAATTGGCAGAGCGGCGCACGGAGATGCCCTTGGGAGCCAACAATTCATAACCCCCTCAAAGCCAATATCCGATACCAGAAAATACGCAGAGACAAGAGACGGGTGTGTGAGAAGAGAGCGAGAGAGATGGACTGCTTCATCACAGGGAGAAGTAATGGCTGTGTATTGATTGCTCTCAGCCGAGACTCCGATTTCATGTTTAAAACAACACTGATCCTCATTAGGGCCGGGGAGGGAGTACAGAGAGACAAACACTTAGCTATCACTTCCAAGGACACACAAGTGCACAGAGGAGGAGGCGAAACCAGGAGGAGAGGGGAAACACGAGAAGAGAGGAGCAAATGAGGACAAGAACAGACAGGAGCTTCACTCCTTAAAGGGCTCATAATATGAGGTATTACATTTTCATCAAACTTTTGAGGTAAAAGAGTTCAATGTAGCAGGACACATCTTACACAGTGGAAAGGAAAGCGCATGTTCTGAAACTAACCTGCTGAAAAGATGTATTTGATTTTCCGAAAACTTTCTGATGTCAGGCACATGAATCATCTGAACATGACCACTAGCCTTTAACACCTATGAGAAATTCAGACAATCTTTACTGGAAATCATTTGGAATCAAATATGATATTGTTTATTATATTATATTATTATTATATTATAGCCTGTCATAATATTACATCACATCACATCATTATATTATATTATATTATATTATATATGAAATATAATATATGATAAATGAAAATAAGACAAAATAGCCAAATGCATAAAATGATTGACAGATAAAGTGTGTTTCTGGTCTGCTAAAAAAAAAAGCATGGGCTGCTCCTTTTTTTCTTTTTTTTTTAATAATATAATATAATATAATATAATATAATACTAAATTTACGTACACTTTACAAAATATATTTTTTACATATTACTTAAATTTTTTTGTATTTATTTATTTTTTTAGAAAATAAGACAAAAAAACAAATAATAAATAATTTTGATTAAAAATAAAAGAATTTAATTAGAATAATTTACTTTTTTGGTACTTTTTTTTTTTTTTTTTAGAAAATTTGAAAACAAAATAGCCAAATGTGTATGTGTATGTGTATATGCGTTTCAGATTTCTTTCAAATATAATATATTCTAATTTTTGTTTTTTATTTTTTATTTTTTTAGAAAATTTGAAAACAAAATAGCCAAATGCATATATATGCATATATATATATATATATATATATGCATATATATGCATATATATATATATATATATATATATTTTATTTTTTTATTTTTATTTTTTTTACACCGTCCTCTACCACCTATGAGAAATTCTATTATAAGAAATATGAGAAATAACTATTATATGTAACTTTTTATTACCTGCGAATTTTTGCGAATCAGTTCAGGTATATATTTTTGTTATTATTACTACAATTACTATTATTGTTATTCATAAACATCAGAAACTAACTGACAGGACACTGAAAAGTTTACTTTTTTTTTTTTCTTTCCACAAAATGTGACAAAACTGTATGTGGACCTCAAGGAACAAAAATAAATAATAAAAGTTATGTGTGACTCTTTTCAAAAAGATTTACAACTGTTCATCTAACCATTTATCAGGCTGTCCTGAAAAAAAAAGGAAAAAAATGATTTCCATAGAGATCAGGCAAATAAGTCATTTGAACACAGCCAACCACATTTATTCAGCAACATATCAGGAATTTAGAGAAAAAAAAAAAAAAAAAAAGGAAAATAATAATAACGTTGGAAAATTGTCTTAAAGTTTAAGTTCTTTTTTTGCACAAAAAATTGATAACATTTTAAGTGGACCTCAGGGGGGAAACAAATAAATAATAAAACAATTATATGTGACTCTTTCAAAAAGATTCACAACCACTGACCTAATCCTTTATCAGACTGTCCTGAAAAAAAAAAGAAAGAAACAGATTTCCATACAGATAGTGACAGAGAGGCCGAGGGCGAGTCTTTGGAAATCCATAAGCACTGCTGCAGACACAGACTAATTCCTGTTTTTTTCCTTCTCATTAAGAAGCATTCATTTGGTAGCTGGGCCCTGTATTGATCCACAAGGCCTTGAAAGAGTCTAAAAACAGAACTCAACAGTTACTCGGACACTTCAATACACTTGATAAGAATAAACACACACACATAGTAAATGTACACTATAAGTGTAGGCCACTTTGCCTTAAACTTCAAAGCCCTGCTCTCCAATCAAGCAAACAAATCAAAGGCCAACTGCATAAAGATCTACTTAAAATTGAACAATAAATTAATCTTATTTTAAAACAAAATGCATGTTTCTTATTGGCTAAAAAAGTGTGGGTTGCTTGTCTGCTTTGCTTGTTTGTTTGTTTATAATTATAATGCAATATAATACAATAGATTTCAATTTATTAATAAAATGATAACTTATAAAACATTTGTATAATAGCCAAATGCATAAAATGATTGACAAGTAGAGTGTGCTTCTGATCGGCTAAAACAAGCTCCTCTGTTCTTTCTGATATACATAAATGCATACTAATGTGAATCAGTACATTATAACAAAAACAATGTCCTAAAAATGAAAAGAAGCTGTTTTTTGTGATCACATCATTTTAAACCGGTCAACTCCTAAGTCCAAGCTGATGCATGAAAAGAGAAAGCATTCAAACAGTAAGTTTAAAACAGTGCTAATGCGGAGAAAAGCGACTTACAGTACATCTAGATGCCGGTAAATTATTAGTTTTAGTGTGTAATTGGCTTAACAGCAAATGTGTTTTATAATGAAATGTCATTGCCATGTCTGCAGTAAAGTAGATATGTACAAAGGTTCTCAAAAATAATCATATTCGTTTTGCTAAAACTATTTATGTACAATTACTCAAAAAAAAAAATAATAATTTGTCATACAAAAAAATGGCACACAAGTTACACACAAACCATCGTCCTCAGCAAAATGTACCTTTGTGAATTGTGACTGGCGGCACAAGTGGTGTAATAATTTAGGAGGTGGATATACTGTGAAATTACATTACCTACAAACACATGTATGGCATAAAACTTGAAAGCATATCAGAGAAAGTCTGAAACATCAGTAAAACGTTTTTTTTAAACAATGGCAAAATTGAACTAAAATGTTGTTGCAGCCAAATAGCCTATGAATGAATGAAAATGCATATTTTTAAATAAAGAAATTGCATGCTTTTGGTGTTTACATTTGTGCTTTACACAAGAAGTGAAAGACGTCTTCTCTCAGGTATATGTGACCCTGGACCACAAAAGCAGTCTTAAGTGTCAATTTTTCAAAATTGAGATTTATATATCATCTGAAAGTTGTTGTTAGGATCGGACAATATTTGGCTGAGATACAACTATTTGAAATCTGGAATCTGAGGGTGCAAAAAAATTACAATACTGAGAAAATCGCCTTTAAAGTTGTCCAAATGAAGTTCTTAGCAATTCATAATACTTATCAAAAATTAAGTTTTGATACATTTACAGTACGACATTTACAAAATATCTTATTGGAACATGATCTTTACTTAATATCTGAATGATTTTTGGCATAATTTTTTTTTGATAATTTTGACCCATACAATGTATTTTTGGCTATTGCTATAAACATACCCCAGCGACTTAAGACTGGTTTTGTGGTCCAGGGTCACATATATCCATGTTTTCTTGGCTTGCAGGATGTAGGGCTCATGCTCATATATATATATATATATATATATATATATATGCGCATTCGCCAAAACTAATTTGCTGAAATCAAAGCACAGACTGTAAGGGAATTAGTGCGGTCAGCGCCAGTCCCGCCAGCCGGCATAGGATTCTTCAAGGTCTTAAAGCCTTCATCGAGCGACTATGTTCACAATCATTTACACTTTCTGCCCTAAACTTACAATCAAGTCAAAGTCTCAGTGTGGGAAGTGGTAGTAAAAAGTAATTTCTTATTTCAATATATTTTTTAATATATATATACATATAAATATTTTGTTTTAATATATACATGTATGTGTGCGTATTTATATGTACGTAATAAATATACAAAGTAAACACACATATAGTATGTAAACATAAACTTTTATTTTGGATGCGATTAATCGCGATTGATCGTTTGACAGCCTTATAAAGATCTACCTAAAAATAAATGAATCTTGTTTTAAGCATGCTTAGATATTGTTGCTAAAAAATAATTTTTTAGATGAAACTAGTTCCACACAAAAAACTAAATGCATCCATATTTTAGCCTAATTTAAATGTGAAATGACATCACTGTCTCCTCCACACACACACAATCTTTCTTTATGCCTGCTCCTGTTTGCCTCTCATGCATCTGTGATCTTGAACGCCTGTGTCTTTGTGTGCATCTCTGATAAGAGATGGCCACTCTTCACTATCACTGATTATAGATCCGCCTTCAGAGATACTGTCTGCTGTACGGATCCCACATCACAGCACAGCAGATGCCTATCTGACTGATCTGAGAGCAGCTGGCGGTGAAGAAAAAGGGACGAGGACTTGTGAAGATGCTGGGAGTGGATAGACACACCTGTTTAAAGAGTTCAGCTTTTGAAGCTTCACGCTTCAGATGTCACAAAATGCCAGCAAACAGATCAGAAATGCACCTTTGGTGGGTTGATCACAGTTTGCCGTGGCCCTTTTGCAACATGGTTCTCACACTGTGGTTTTACCATATCAAGCGTTTAACCTCACACATCTCAGAGTGAAATCAACATGAGGTTAACACTTGCTTTAAAAAACATCACGCACCTGTAATTTTAGCAAATCTATATTTGCATACACTACCAGTCAAAAGTTATTGAACAGTAAGTTTTTTTAAATTCTTTAATTTAAATTCTTTTCTGCTCACCAAGCCTGCATTTAATTGATCCAAAGTAAAACAAAAACAGTACAACTCTGAAATATTTTTACTATTTAAAATAACTCTTTTCTATTTGAATAGATTTTAAAATGTAATGTATTCCTCTGATTTCAAAGCTGAATTTTAGCATCATTGCTTCCAGTCACATGAACCTTCAGAAATCATTATGATCATTATGATTTGCTGCTAAAATAAATAAATAAATAAATAATTTATTATATATATATATATATATATATATATATATATATATATATATATTATTACTATTATGGTTAAAACAGCTGAGTAGAATTTTTTTCAGGGTTCTTTGATAAATAAATAATAAAAACTCAAATAGAAAACAGTCATTTGTTTCGTTTGTAATTTTGGTTATTTTGGTTCAAATTTATACACACAGTGCCCTCCAAACGTTTTTAAACCCCCAAGGTAAAAAGTCTGAACAAAATCATTGGAAAATATAGCTGCAAGCAGCAATTACAGGGCCAAGCATCAGCAGTTTTGTCTATGAAATCTATAACTTTTTGTCAACAGTCTGAATATGATCTGACTCGATTTTTGGTGAAAACTGGACAAACGGTCATGAAGGAGTTTGAAAAAGTAGGTTTTCAACATAAATCAAAATAGCAGACATAAGTGGTATGCATGTGGTTGGCATGACCCAAGGAATATTTTAAGACTACTTTAATTACAATAGGCTAACACAATCAAAAGTTATTAGCATTTTTCTAAACTTCATTACTAATGGTTAATGAATAGTTTATTATGTTTAAACAATAGATGGATGTTACCAAACTGATGTGGCGTGGTCAGTTTGAGATGTCAATGGCACATACAAAGCTTGGTGTCAATATGTCATGACTTTGCAGAAATACAATACAAATACAATGCAGTTCGGCATGATTCTAGCAAATTCACTGATGTGTTAAATGTTAACCATTTTGTATATCGACATAAAATACATAACTTTTTGCCAGCATGCTCTGAAAATGATCTAAGCCAAATTTGCTGAAAATTGGACCAATGGTCTAGGAGGAGTAAAAAAAAAGCAGTTTTCAAAATCAAATTCACAGACAGGAAGTTCAGTTGACTATGGCAAAATTGGTAGCTATGTTCGTGGCATGACCCAAAGAATATACCAGATTCATTACAGTAGGCTAATACATTCATAATACATATTAGCAGAAAATACTGAAAAAAGCATTTCTGTATCTCAAACAGTAAAGCATGCCAAGGTCATAGGTTTAATTCCCAAGGAAAGCATACACTAAAAAAATGTGTAGCATTCAATGCAATGTAAGTCACTTTGGATAAAAGCATCTGCCAAATGCATAAATGTAAATCTCAGGCCAACTTGCCAAACAGGAAAGCAGCAAATATAGCCAAATATTTCATATCTCCTGACCACTAGGTGGCGCTGTTCTGAAACTGTGCAGGTAGCCTCATGTCATGCTTGTTATAACACACACCAAGTTTGGTCTCAATACGCCAAACCTTTGTGGAGATATAGCCTCACATTCATTTTTGCTTGCTTTTCGTAGAATTGGTTCATGTGTTATTCGAGAACGGTTTGGGACGAGCTTCTACAAAGTATGTTTTTCGAACTATTAAAAATAGCAAAAAAACGAAACCTTAGTGGGTTTTTTAATGTTGGTGTTTATTCAACTCGGCATGAGCCAAAGATTCAGAGGAAAAATGGCTTTTTCTTCTAGACCTTATGGTTCAAAGCTCAAGAGCAGAAGAAGAAGAATAAGAAGAAATCTAAAGGATACAAGAGATGCAACACCTTTGGTGCTTGGACCCTAAATATCAACAAATTTTGATTTTGTGTGTCCAAAACCTTCCTTTGTTTCCAAACTGTATTTGTTTAGGGGTTAGGGCTAGGGTTAAACAATCAGACTCCTCATTTTCACCTGGCTGTTCATAAAATGAGTGGAAAAAAAAACTATAGACCTAGAGTTCCTTTACAGCTAGTATTAAAATTCACCTTCTGGACCTTGACAGAGATAATTACAGGTGAAAGCAGGTTCTAAAATCTCTTTTTACATTGCATTAATACTTATATTAACACACAGCTCCCGGCTGTAGAGACCAAAATGGCTCTTTTGACAAAAAAGTAAAAAAATAAAAACATCTACCAATGCCCCAAGAAATTACACAGAACACCAGAGCAATGGTTCAGAAAATACTGAATCTCAAACAGTAAAGCATGCCAAGGTCATGGGTTTAATTTCCAAGGAAAGCATACACAAAAAAAATGTGTAGCATTCAATGCAATGTAAGTCACTTTGGAAAAAAGCATCTGCCAAATGCATAAATGTAAATCTCAAGCCAACTCGCCAAACAGGAAAGCAGCACTAACGTTTTTAATTAAAAGTAAAAATCTAATTATAACTTGGCAGATATACCTCAAAAAAAGAGGCGATTAATATTATGCCACAGCTCTGACGTTCACCAAAATGTAAGATGTGTGCTATTCAGTTTTTGAGATGTTTCTTCTACATAAAATATAAAAATTTTGATCCAGGTTCAAGTCTGGCTTGTGTCTTGATTCCCTATCCAAGAAATCGCTCTCTCTCCTCTATATATGTCCAATAAAAGAGGCAAAGGCCAAAAAACCCTGTTTAACACAACCACCACAGCATTCAACAAGAAAAAAAAGTGCCTGGGCTCATACACGCAAGCCATATCAGAAGCCTTTAGGGTCGGTGTTAAAACCCGCAAGAGTAAATTAGGGAGCACAACCTCTGGGAATTACATGAGAGTGGGTTTGGATGGAGAAGGAGACCATACAGTGCTCTAATGAACAAACCAACAAAGGATTATTCACATGATCGTATGGTCAAACATGGGCCAACACAGAGTTAAGAGCCTTTATAGAGAATATTAAAAAGAGAACCAGAGAGAGAAGGGAGGCCTCTTGAGCTGAGCCATGCACAGCACTCTTTAAATGTCAGACAATAATCTTTTTGCCTTTTTTCCCTCAATAAACTAGGATTAGTGGCTCATTATCAGTTTTCAGACAGGAATAAGTGCATATTAGACATTCAGAGTATAAGCGATGGTATCTCGCAGCGGCCTAGAAAACAGCTGGGAAGTAAAGTGGACAGTAAGTGGCAATATGAGAAAATGATAACAGTAAGTGAACATGACTATCACATGCTCTAATACAGCATAAATACTTTTAGGGGTGGACGGTATGACCAAAACGGTTAGATAATTGGCAAATCATGACATGAGCAGATTTATATTACGGCAACAGCATTTCTGAAGGAAATTAACTGGGAAAATGTTTTTAATAAAGAAATTAGTAAAGACATTTATGACGCTACATTAGATTTGTGTTTTTAAAAAGGGGTTCTTTTGGATTTTCTATCCATCAACGAATCCTGAAACAGAAGTTTTCACACAAATATTAACCATTACAGCATTGATAATAACAATAAATGTATCTTAAGCAAATCAGTATATTAGAGTGATTTCTGAAGTGACACTGAAGACTTGAAATTCAGCTTTGCAACACATAAATAAATTATATTTTAAAATATATTCAAGTAGAAACCAATTATTTAGCATGGCAATAATATATCACAATATTACTGTATTTACTGCATTTTTAATCAAATAAATGTAGCATTGGTTAGCAGAAGAGACTTCTTTCAGAAACATTAAAAACCAACTGCAAATTTTGGAATGAGTGCTTATTAAAAAAAACATGTAATGCTCATTTTTGAAAATACTGTAATTAACATACTTTTGGCATTTGATTTGAAATGTATTTAATTTGTATATTTTATTATTATATTATTTATATTTTATTTGAAATTTGTTGCACACAAACCAAAAAAATACACTAGCAGTCAAAAGTTTTTGGACAGTAAGATTTTTAATATATTAAAGTCTCTTCTTCTCACCAAGGCTGCATTTATATAGCAGTAATATTATGAAATATGTTTTACCATTTAAAAAAAATTGTTTTCTATTTTAATATATTTTAAAATGTAATTTATTCCTGTGATCAAAGCTTCATTTTCAGCATCATTACTCCAGTCTTCAGTGTCACATGATTCTCCAGAAATAATTTAATATGCTGATTTGCTGTTCAGGAAACATTATTATTATTTATTATTTTTATCATTATCAATATTTAAAACAGTTGAGTACTATTTTTCAGGGTTTTTTGATGAATAGAAAGACCCAAAGATCAGCATTTATCTGAAACAAAAAGTGTTTGTAATAATATACACATACCATTCAAAAGCTTTAATTTGTTTGTTTTTTTGCTTTTTTGAGCAGCAAATCAGAATATTAGAATGATTTCTGAAGGATCATGTGACTGGAGTAATGATGCTAAAATTCAGCTTTGAAATCACATTAATTAATTACATTTTAAAATAGATTCAAATAGACAACCAATATTTTAAATAGTAAAAATATTTTTACATTTTTGACTGGTAGTGTATGATTAAGAATAAGACAGAAAAAGAAAAGTGTAAAATAGCTTATAATAGCTTAAGGTATAAAACTGCACATAAAACAGCACATATTCACATTGTTTGTTGTTGCTCTCACATCTTAATAATGTAAAGTTCTAGCCATGCACATATTTATTGCAATGTGAAGTGAATGGTGCTTAAAATACAACATACTTTCATATTCATATAGAAATGCTCTATTCCAACTTCAACTTCCCACATAATCATAGGGCGCAAGAATTCATTTTATCATTCTCTCTCCACATAGCGAAGCCAGCAAGATTGCTCGTTATATCTGAATGACGACTATATAATTGACGACTTTTTATTGATGAATTGGCTGTGCAAAGGTTGTGCAGTTAATGGCATTTAACAGCAGACAGTCAGTTAGCCTGCAGATGGTCTTAAAGACCAATTAACAGAGCAGAGCACAATGAACAGCGGTCGCTCAGATTAGATTCTCATATACGCTTCTGTAAGGGCGATCTCTCTCCAATCTATAAGGCAGCAGCACATAAAACCCTTCAGGACCTCATCACATTTGCAAGGTTACCATGGCAGCGAGGGTTACACCTCAAATCTTACATTGACCACAAGCTGCAAGCATATTGTATGACAGGCATTAATAATTAATGCAAAAAAGATCCTTGCGAGGGCTGGAGGATTGAACAGCTGTCCTCTAGTCCACTTCTGATGCGAGTCAAGCGCACTCAGGCTTAAAGATATACAAGTGTTAATCACACAGGCTCCTGTGTTAAAGCGGACTGCATGCAGACAGCTCTGCGGTAGGTTAGATAACAGCCGAGAAGGTGTCATAGACGCTGTGTACTGATGTTAGCCATGGATACGGCAGATTGGAAAGCAGATGCATATGCAATGATCCAGATGTTTGCCCACATCAACTATAGCTCATAAAATAACATATATAATATATAGTTTCTTATTATTGTTATTTACTGCCATTGAAGTTTCCATGAAGAACCTTTAACATCCAAAAGTTGTGAAAAATGGTTCTTTATATCATTAAAATAGTACTTTTAAGAACTTTTTAGAACCAGAAATGATTCTTCTATGGATTTTAAGCGTGCATGGTTTGCTGCATACAATTTTGATAGATTTTAAAGATTATAATCTTGCATTAGTGTATAATACCCTCGAGTGCCTCATGGCTAACGCTCAGCTAGCAAAGTCTGCCTTCCTGCAAATCAGTTTCCCCAAACATCACATAACATAATTAATATTCATGACCCAAACCACGCCTGGCACAGTGTGTGCACAGCGGCGCTGACAGAAACTTCCTGAGGAGAGACGACGTGAAATACAGAACGGAAGACAAGTCTGCAACAAAAATATGCATTTTTATATTTTGCAGACATGTTTGCCATTTGTTCAGTTGTGTGTGTGTGTGTGTGTGTGTGTGTGTGTGTGTGTGTGTGTGTGTTTGTATTCATACACTACCATTTAAATGACTGGGGACAGTGAGACACTTTGTGCATTAAGCATGCATTAAAAGACTAAGTTAGTACAAAAAAATCTATAAAAAAAAAAATACTGGTCTTTTGTATCATAATAACTCAAGATAATTATTCAACATTGATAAAAACAAAAGATGTTTTAAATTAGCATATTAGAATGATTTCTGAAGAATCTTGAGACACTGAAAATTCAGCTTTGCATCAATGGAATAAATTATATTTTAAAATATATTTACATAGAAAACAGTTACTTTAAATAGTAATAATATTTTACAATATTACCAGTTTTAATGTGTTTTAAATAAATGATAAATGCAGCTTTGGTGAGCATGAGAGACATTTAGTTTCAAAAAGTTAGTTTTATCACCAATTGAGCCAATTGTGCCATTTGTCTGATATTTTGTATCTAATGCAAAGAAATGTAGACATCTGTAAGTGTCCTTGCATTTTTTTTCCAGCACCTTTTAGTTTATTGCCGACCACATGCAGACTATGACAGTAACAGAAACCACAAGACACACACTGCAGGAAGATCACTCATGTAATTAAAACTAAAATCACTTGTATATATGGAAACAGCATTTTCATGCTTATACTTGCAAGATTCCAGCCTCCTTTTTGGCCGAGGCGTTTGACAGGTGTTGTCTGAGCATCAGTGTATCGGTGGGAGGCAGAACTCATATCTGAATCTGGAAACGATGCATCACACAGCAGGAGTTTACACATGGTTAGTAGACCACCTCTCCCTGCCACACACTACACACATGCTCCTGTCCCCTCTCTCTCTCCGTCTCTCCATCTGACAGTGGTGTGAGCTGCACTAATAATAAGATCACTCATGTCCCAGTTAAAATAAAAACAGAGGGAGCATCATTCTGCTATTCTCAGAAAGGTTATAGGGAGAAGCCACACTCACGGATCTCTCTGTCTGAGGTATTAAGAGCAAAACTTTTTATCATAAAAGAACACTGTACAGCTGCTTAATCATCCCATTTGTCTGGCACAGACAGACAGAGGAAGCAACAAACATGCAGAGAGACAAACAGACAGAACAAAAATGACAGATACATAGAACAACAGACATGCAGACAAACCGATAGAATGACAGACAGAACAACAGACAGATAGAACGACAGACAGATAGAATGACAGACAGAACAACAGACATGCGGACAAACAGATAGAATGACAGACAGAACAACAGACAGATAGAATGACAGACAGAACAACAGACAGATAGAATGACAGACAGAACAACAGACAGATAGAACAACAGACAGATAGAATGACAGACAGAATAACAGACAGATAGAATGACAGACAGAACAACAGACAGATAGAACAACAGACAGATAGAATGACAGACAGAACAACAGACAGATAGAATGACAGACAGAACAACAGACAGATAGAATGACAGACAAAACAACAGACAGATAGAATGACAGACAGAACAACAGACATGCAGACAAACAGATAGAATGACAGACAGAATAACAGACAGATAGAATGACAGACAGAACAACAGACAGATAGAATGACAGACAAAACAACAGACAGATAGAATGACAGACAGAACAACAGACATGCAGACAAACAGATAGAATGACAGACAGAATAACAGACAGATAGAATGACAGACAGAACAACAGACAGATAGAACAACAGACAGATAGAATGACAGACAGAACAACAGACAGATAGAAAGACAGACAGAACAACAGACATGCAGACAGATAGAATGACAGACAAAACAACAGACAGGTAGAATGACAGACAGAACAACAGACATGCAGACAAACAGATAGAATGACAGACAAAACAACAGACAGAAAGAATGACAGACAAAACAACAGACAGAAAGAATGACAGATAGAACAACAGTCATGCAGACAAACAGATAGAATGACAGGCAGAACAACAGACAGATAGAATGACAGACAGAACAACAGACAGATTGAATGACAGACAGAACAACAGACAGAATGACAGATAGAACAACAGTCATGCGGACAAACAGATAGAATGACAGGCAGAACAACAGACAGATATAATGACAGACAGAACAACAAACAGATAGAATGACAGACAGAACAACAGACATGCATACAAACAGATACAATGACAGACAGAACAACAGACAGATAGAATGACAGACAGAACAGACATGCAGACAGACAGACAGAACAACAACAGACATGCAGACAGAAAAACAACAGCCAGAACAAAGATACAGACAGAGAAACAAAAGAAAAGACACGCAGACTAACAGACAGAACGGCAGACAGAACAACAGACGTGCAGACAGAAAAACAACAGACAGAACAACAGACACACAGACTAAAAGAACAAAAGACATGCAGACAGACATGATGACAGACATGCAGACAGACATACAGAATGACAGACAGAACAACAGACCTGGGGCCCGTTTCAAAAAGAAGGTTAAGTGAAAGCACGGAGTATGTCAACCCTAAAACGAGGGTAACTTTGGGTTTTCAGTTTCAGAATGGGAGGTTTGTCAAACCTGAGAAAGCAGGGTAAGTCAAGCCCATTTCTGAAAGGGGGTAATTTATACCTTGGTAACTGTCTCTGAGAACTAAACCTGCTCAGGAGGTTTTCTTTGCTAAACCCAGAGTTTCTTTCGGTCTCCTCCCCTTTTTAAATTGTAAGTGATGTTTAAATGCCTCATTCATTCATTTACACTGCAAAAAAATGCTTTTCTTAGCGAGTATTTTTGAATGTAAATTAAGCGCACTTTACTTAAAACAAGAAAAATAATCTTAATGCAAATGGAAACAAGATTTTTTTTTCCTACACCAATGGCAGATAATTAGCAAAGTAAGAACAATTTACTTAAATGACTAAATACCTTATGTAATGTTTGCTTATGTAGAAAATGCATCTAGATTTAAGAATCTTTATTTATTTTGGATTGGAAACAAGACATTAATACTTAGCCTAAGTAAGAAAAGCATTTTTGCAGTGCAGGTGCATTCATTCGTTACACATATTTTCATGATGCAAACACTCTGAAACTGACAAAAATGGCATGTCCTTTTATACATAGGATTATTTTATTATTATATACAGGATTATTTAGATTTTTTTTGCCATATCCACATGCATGCTGCATGTATTTATTAGAGTGGTAGCATTTTTAAATGGTAGTTTTCTATATAAAATCAAGGAAGCAGAGCACGCATTAGTATGGCCGCTATATGCAGAGTGGTAAAGAAAGTGTGCCTCGCTCTCACGCTCTTTATGAGAATTTTTGTGTAGTTTCCTGAGCACAAACCCACCAAAAATGAAGCTGATTGCTCATCTTTATATCTTACAAATACAAAAGCAACATCGTGAATTTGGGCTTGTTCTGAGTGATAATTGGGCGGGTTTTGTTGTGGCAAAACCCGCCCAATTTTTCCGTCTGGTCCAATTTTTCCGTCTGGCAACCCCGAGCCAGACGGAAAAACAACGAACTTGCAGACAGACAGAACAACAGACATGCAAACAGACAGACATACAGAAAGATAGAACAGAAAACCACTCCAAACAACATATAAAACAGCAGACAGGCAGAAAAAACAGAATAACAGACATACAAACAGACAGAATGAGCGAAAGATAGAAGGACATACAGACAGGGCTGGACTGGGGTTAAAATTTGGTCCTGGACAAATCCAGCCCATCCGGTCCGGTTTTATGGCTTTCAATTGGAGTAAATAAATAAACAATGGTAGATATTACTGAATTCACAGCAATTGCAAACTTAATAATGCATTTTTGTACAGTATTGATTTTGAGCTAGAATGCAGGAAATGTATTGCTAATACATTCTGTCATCATTTCCTCGCCTTCATGTCGTTCCAAACCTGTATGACTTCCTTTCTTCTGTGGAACACCAAAAGATATTTTGTAGAATGTTACCAAACCATTTTGTTTACCTTTTTGCTTTTTACTGTGTGGACAAAAGAAAACAATATATAAAAATAATTTTCCAGATTTTCTTCTTTTATGTTCCACAAAAAAAAAATTGGAATGACATGATGTTGAGTAAATGATGAGAGTTTTCATTTTTGGGTGAACTATCCCTTTGTAAATAGTAAACAACTAATTTATATAAGACACTTTAATCAGGCTCTTACTGAATCAACATTTTAATTCCATTAGAAACATCTAAAGATTAAGAAGATCTTGCGTTAGCTATTCAGAGTTTAAAAGAACAAAAGTTTACAGATAATGTACTCACCACCTTGCCATCCAAGATGTTCATGTCTTTCTTTCTTCAGTCGGAAAGAAATTCTGTTTTTGGAGGAAAACATTTCAGGATTTCTCTCCATATAATGGACTTCTATGGTAACTTCCATAATGCAGTTTAAATGCAGCTTCAAAGGGCTCTAAATGATCCCAGACAATGAAGAAGGGTCTTATCTAGTGAAACGAATGGTTATGAAACAAACTGACAATTTGACGCACAAAGCTGTTTTACCTTTTTTTTGTAAAGGGCGTTTTGATCTTCTTTGTATGTTCACTTTGTAAACACTGGGTTGGTATTTCTGCAGCGATGTAGGATGATTTTGAAGTTGGGGAAGAAAATGAGATGTGAGTTTAACTGTATTGACCTGGATCACACAGACTATGCATGTGCATCACAGAGAGGTTAAAAAGTATATAAATTGTCAATTTTGTATTGAAAATAACCAATCGTTTGCTAGATAAGACTCTTGTTCATCGGCTGGGATGATTTAGAGCCCTTTGAAGCTGCATTTAAACTGCATTTTGGAAGTTCAAACTCGGGGCCGCCATAGAAATCCATTATATGGAGAGAAATCCTAAAATGTTTTCCTCAAAAAACAAAATTTCTTTATTACTGAAGAAAGAAAGACATGAACATCTTGGAAAACAAGTGGGTGAGTACATTGTGTGTAATTTTTGTATTTTTGTTCTGATAGTGAACTAATCCTTTAAGATACTCACAGATCTCTCTATGTCTGAGGAATTAGAAGCAAAGGTTTATTTTATAAACAAAAGTACACAGTACAACTGAATAATCATCTCATTTGTCTGACACAGACAGACAGACAGATAGCACTTACTCTCACCACAGTACTCAGATTTACATCAAATCTAGTTCACTGAGCCTGAAAAGGCAAGCAAGTTTTCAACACTTCTCTCCCAAAGAGAGGAACTATCATCTGTTCATTATCTCCTCCATTCCTCCAGACCTGTGCTGGGGTCCTGGGTGGCGTTTATTGAGACGATCTGTTGGCATTTCACTCAGACTGGAAGTAGAGCTTTGGGAAACAACAACACACACAGTCCTAGGAAATACTGTGCTTTCTCACTATCCAGCATTCAATCAAACAGAGCTTTCCCCGAGAGTGAGAGAGGAAAGGGCGGTGGAGGTGGTTGACTGCTTTTCTCACTGACATACTCCATCACAACTTCTCAACTTTGCATACACACACACAAACCTACTTACTTCTATATATAGCAGGTGTATCAGTATCATCCACTGAATAGTCTATAGAACAACAGGGGAACAGAAGAATGAAACTGACATTTAGACCATGTCTACACAGAATACTGAGTGTTACTAGGGCTATGAATCTTTGGGTAAACATGAATTGATTCGATTCACGATTCATAGGGTTTCGATTAGATTCAAGAACGATTTTTGCAAATTCAGAACGATTCGTTTCGAGACGATTCACAATAAAATTCAATGCGATTTGATTAATAACGATTAGATTCTGCATACTTCCAAGTGTATTTACAGGATTATTTAAATGCTTTCCCTAAATTCTTTATATGCTTAGTCAGGGGCAAATTGCACACAGGGCAAACAAAAAATAAATAAATTATAATAATAAATAAAACACTTTTGTCCAATTTTGTTTAATGAAGCTATGGCATGACATATAGCATTTGTAGAAATGTACCCTAGTGAAAAGTAATATATTTAAAATACATTTATTTCAAACTAAGTATAGTTCAAATCTATTAACATATTTACTAATACATCCCTCAAGACTTTGACATTAAAAATATAATTAAACTTTATTTGAATTTCTTAATATTAAGCCTAAAATGTGTTTTAATGTCACTATATTCTCTTTGAATAAAAAGGTCTTTAAATGCAAGATATTTAAAGTGTACCTGAATTAGTTCCACTTTAGCACAATCAAATATACTTCAGCTCATCTTTAGTTGGACTTCAGCACTATACTACAATTTAGCACACTTTATGCCAGTTTAGTATAGGCTGCTAAAGGTTCAATTGCAAGGTATGTTTTATTAAGAACATAAATATGTAAATTTACACTTAGCATGAAATAAAGGTATTTCAAATACATTTTAGTATATTTATTTCTCTTTATATTTTATTATCCTATGTAAGCCAAGATAAAACAAGACTTTAAAAGTAGACATTTTATGCAACACCTTTGCATGATGTGAGCTGCTTTATCTCATTTTCATAAAATAAAATGCTACAGCATTTAAACTATTACTTTCTATGGGCAATTTTCAGGCATGTGACAGATAACGTTAAACCTCACCCTCTTATTTTAAGGTTGCTGTTAATGCTGCAGTTATTTGAACCATTTCCTGCATACTTTCGTTTTAACGGCATTTACGTTTACAATGGAATTGTGCATTTGATTTTAGACACTTTCATTGTTTTTGCTCCATCCAAACTTACAGCTTTCAACTGCTCAGGTGTTAATGGTATGACTGACAGCCACTGAAAAACTACAGAAAAGTAAGCAGTAGCAGTACTGGCCACAAATACTAAGGAGAGATCACAACGTTGGTTGCTCAAGCCTCAAAAAAATGTGTCAGTGAGAGTATAAGAGCTGGGGGGGTGAAAACTTTTGAACAGAATAAAGATGTGTACATTTTTCTTATTTTGCCTAAATATCATATTTTTTTTATTTAGTACTGCCCTTCAAAAGTGACAGAAGATATTTACATGTTCCCCAGAAGACAAAATAAGTCAAATTTAACCTGATCTTCACATTCAAAAAGTTTTCACCCCTGGCCCTTAATGCACTGTGTTTTCTTCTGATGCATCAGTAAGCGTTTGAACTTTCTGTAATAGTTGCATATGAGTCCCTCAGTTGTCCTCAGCGTGAAAAGATGAACCTCAAAACCATTCAGTCAATGTTGGAAAGGATTCAAAAACACAAAAATGGTCTAATCCGATTCAATGATTTATGCTAAGCTATGCTAAAAGGGCTACTAGGGCCATATGAAATCCATTTTATTTTTTCCCAAATTCTGTTTTATTTTTTTCCAAATTCCATTTTTTCCGTTTTAATTTTTCTGGATTCCGTTTTTTTCCGTTTTAATATTTTCTGGACTCCTTTTTAATGGTTAAATAAAATGTTATTAATCAAAAAAGCATGTCTAATTAATTAAAATCACAAAACCTTCAATTTAACATCAATTTATTAAAGGTTTAACAAAAACGACATGTTTAGAGTCCTATGAAATATTGTATTTTATTGTTACCAAATTCTGGTTTTAATGTCTAATTATTTAAATGCATAACTTTTATTTATTCTTACAAAACCTTTTGGATTTTTTTTTTTTTCTCTGTGTTGTGCATTTATATTAACAGAAGACATGCAAAATAATTTAATGTATCTTTTAATTAATGAAAATTAAAGAAATATTGTTTAATTATTTAATTAAAAAAAGAACGTTTCATTATTTTTTCAACAGTAGTAGAAGTAGTTATTATGTCATTACTTACATTCTAAATATTAAAAATATTTTTCTGTCATCTTTAAGTTAAACCAAACTTTTATTTTGACGGGTTGCCGTTAATACCTGGAACCGGCGCTTGTTGTGGCTACATTGAATACAGTTGAGACTGGAAGCTAACAGTGAATTTTACTCAAATGTAACGGTCAAATGCGAATGAAGTGACTCTCAGAGCAGTTCTGGAGATGTTGTTCAGGTATTTATGTCCTCATTTGTTGAAGCGTCAGATGCTGAAATCACGGGAGCGTTACGCATGCGTCACTATGTAACGTTATAGTAAACAAACTCGCGCATCTGCTCCATTCATAAAAACAGAAACAAGCGAACATCCAGGATTCATATTTGAATAGTCTTTTTGCCGCCTAATATTTACACATGCTAGTTCAAAACGCGATTTGAATTAACTTGATGACGTGCTTTTGATTAGCTCTTCCAAACTTTTCCGTGACATTCCACGTTTAATAATACATTCCGTTTTTATGAATGGATTCCGCGATTCTGTCCGCGTTTTCCGCATCGCGGAAATCATAGGGCCCTAGGCTACCGGGAGAACCGGAGATCGGCTGAATGGATTCGAAAACGGTAAAACTCATCTGTTTAACTCTGGGGGAGTTGGCAAATGAGCCTATTTGCAAAAAAACTGGAGTGTTCCTTTAAAGTAAAAATTATCCAACTATAGTGTATAACGAGAGAGAGAGACACTGATCAAACATGCAAATCTGCCTTTGAAATTTCCTCAGGTTACCGCCAGACAAGTATTTCACCACCAGCATCGGTGTGATCCCTCAACATGTAATCTGAATGCATTTCCTGTGATCTGCCGTAACACCAAGGAATGAAAGAGAGAGGGGAGTCACGCTCCGGCCGCCCCAGCTGTTAGCTTTCATTTCCTCCCCTCCACTGTCCCCTTCCCTCCCCGCATCTCTTCGTCTGCTGCACGCCGCTGACAGGCCTGAAATGAGAGCTGAAATCAATTCACATGAAAGTCCAAACGAAAGCTGGATGTGTAACAACCATCCTATTATCTCAGTGCCGCATCCTAAACACTCCAGACGACTTCCCAGACACAGATTGAGCCAATAATCCAATTACTAACATAATGCCCTTCAATGCAGCATATGTTATATCACAGTCATTACCATTTAAGACGGAACAAAATGGTTGTTTACATAAAAGCCGAACAAATGCACTTGCGGGAAGCCAATCGGCGTCTCCCAGTTTAGCTTTTCATTTTATTTTTGGCATATAGACAGGAAATGGTGGGGAGAAAAGGGAGGATCTAGGAGCCAGATTCAAACACACATCGCTCACATGAGCTTCACGGCTCAGTGCATTAGGCCATGAGGTATTGCTTGTGGTGCAAAACGCTGGAAAAGCAGGTTTTTATTTCACAAGACGTTAATTGATGGATGTTTTTAATAGCTGTCTGGACTCTCATTCTGACGGCACCCATTCACTGCAGAGGATCCATTGGTGAGCAAGTGATGTAATGCTAAATTTCTCCAAATCTGTTTTAATGAAGAAACAAAAACATCTCCCAAAGCTGATCCAGCCAAACTGTCAAACAAAGTGTCAAACAAGGGATATGAATACTTATGCAAAGCAATTATTTCAGTTCTTCCTTTTACATACACTACCGTTCAAAAGTTTGGGGTCAGTAATTTTTTATTATTTCTTGTTTTTGAAAGAAATTAATACTTTTATTGAGTAAGGCTGTGTTAAATTGTGATGTGTTAAAGGGATAGCAAAGGCTTGTATTTTTAAAAAAGATTTATATTTTGAATAAATTGTGTTCTTTTTAGCTTTTTATTCATCAAAGAATCCTGCAAAAAAGAATCACAGGTTCCAAAAAACATAGATAACACATAGATAATAAATCAGCATATTATAATGATCTCTGAAGGATCACGTGACACTAAAGACTGGAGTAATGGCTGATGAAAATTCAGCTTTTAGTTATATTTTCAAGCATATTATTAAAATTAAAAAAAAAAAAAATTATACTGTAATAACATTCTGCAATATTACTGTTTTTTTTCTGTATTTTTGATCAAATAAATGGATCCTTGATGAGCACAGGAGACTTTTTTAAAAAACATTTCAATTCTTACTGACCCCAAACTTTTGAACGGAAGTGTACATTTTCACAAAATGGCCATACCACAAAACAATGCTTATAGGTGTGGAATGACATGAAGGTGAGTAATTAATGACAGAATTTTTTTATTTATTTATTTATTTTTTTTTGGATGAACTATCCCTTTAAGTAAAAATTATACAACTATAGATTTGGTGATCCCTAAAGGCCCTGACAATGATCAAACATGCAAATCTGCCTTTGAAATTTCCTCAGGTATTTCACAACCAGCATCGGTGTGATCCCTCAACGCATAATCTGAATTACGAATTACTTAAACACATCTCCCAAAGCTGATCCAGCCAAACTGGAATGACCCTGACCTAATTTTCAAGTGTCAAACAAGGGATATAAATACTTATGCAAAGCAATTATTTCAGTTCTTCCTTTTTACTAAATGTGCACAAAATGGGCCTTTTCCATCAATTACCATTCAACAATGTGTTTTTTTTGCTTTGTCAATATTGGAGGTATGAATACTTTCGAACGACACTGTATATAGTTAAAGTCAAGTTTACATACACCTTGCACAAAATGCATGTTATTTTTTATTTAGTACTGACCTGAATAAGATATTTCACATAAAAGACGCTTACATATAGCACTCAAGAGAAAGAAAGTTGAATTTATAAAAATTACCCTTTTCAAAAGTTTACATTCACTTTATTTATTAATACCTGGATGATCCACAGCTGTTTTTTTTTTATTTAGTGATAGTTCATGAGTTTTGTTTGTCCTGAACAGTTAAAACGCTTGCTGTTCTTCAGAAAAATCCTTTATCTCCCACAAATTCAAACATTTTTGTGTATTTTAACTCTTTCCAACAATGACTATGATTTTGAGATCCATCTTTTCACACTGAGGTCAACTGAGAGACTCATATGCAACTATTACAGAAGGTTCAAACACTCACTGATGCTCCAGAAGGAAAAACAACGCATTAAGAGCTGGGGGGTGAAAACTTTTGAACAGAATAAAGATGTGTACATTTTTCTTATTTTGCCTAAATATCATATTTTTTCCATTTAGTACTGCCCTTCAGAAGCGACAGAAGATATTTACATGTTCCCCAAAAGACAAAATAAGTCAAATTTAACCTGATCTTCACATTCAAAAAGTTTACACCCCTGGCTCTTAATGCATTGTTTCCTTCTGGAGCATCAGTGAGTGTTTGAACCTTCTGTAATAGTTGCATATGAGTCCCTCAGTTGTCCTCAGTGTGAAAAGATGAACCTCAAAACCATTCAGTCAATGTTGGAAAGGGTTCAAATACACAAAAATGCTGGAAAACCAAAGAATCTGTGGGACCTGAAGGATTTTTCTGTTGGAAACTGTTCAGGACAAACAAGGGACTCATGAACAGATAACACTAAAGAAAAAACAAACAACTGTGGGTCATTCAGGTAACAACACAGTATTAAGAATCAAGTAAACTTTTGAACAGGGTCATTTTTATAAATTCAGCTATTATTTTCTCTTGTGGACTATATGTAAATGTCTTTTATGTGAAATATCTTACTCAGGTCAGTAGTAAATAAAACATAACATGCATTTTATATGCTTATTTTGGTTAAATAATTAACATTTTGCAGATTCTGCAAGGGGTATGTAAACCTTTGACTTCAACTATACACACACACATACACTACTCTCATGTAATGTTTTCAGCAATTAGCAATTATTGTAAGACTGTGTGCATGAAAGAGAGGGGAGAATTTATGTCATTAGCCAATGTTATCCGTTTGTTGGTAATGGAATCCAGGGAACAGAGAGATGCCTGACGCCCCACTCTGACTCATGAGCAAAGCTTTACTGTCTCACAAACACAGAAGCACGTCTATGTACACAACACATGAGGGCTGAATGATGGCAGGAGGGGTTTTGTTGGGAGATTTCCAGCGGGCGGTTTTCCATGTGTGAATGTGAACAGACACACACTTTAACAATGATGGATCAATAATGATCAGAGCTTTTCACTGAAGGGTAATGGATGAGGCATACATACATGAATCAGTTTGCAGGCCTCATTTATGCAGACATTTACAGCGTGACATAACCACTAACCTAACTATTAAACTTCCATGCATCTCGCCCCTGCATTGTTTGTACTGTGCTATGGACATATGCGGGAGAGCCGTGCTATTGCTGTATTTCTGTGCAATAAAACATGATTTGTGCCTGGTGGATGATAGAATATGCAGACAAAAAAAAAAAAACATAGGGACCTAGCATTCAAATAGCAACCATCCAGAACACCCTAACAAACAGCAACACACTAAATATTCAGCAACACCCATAGCAAATGCGTAACAACATCCTAGCAGCAACTCACAACATAATAAAAGCATCATGGCACTAGCCACTTTCTTAAAAAAAAAAAAACCTAAACTAAACAAAAAAAAAATGATATAAAAATGTAGTAATAATAATCAACATAAAATTACAAATTTGCATTATAATTGTAAAAGTAAATTGTACCAATAATTTATTAATTATAACAATAAATTAAAGTACAAACATACCCTAAATATATTTAAATTACGACCTTGAGACTATTTTATATTAATTTAAATATTTAAAAATATTACCTGAAAATGTAAAAATAGTTGTTTCTTACTTACATTATACCCCAATTATTTGCATTCCTAATAAACTCTGCATTAAATGAATCTATAATTATTTAATTAACAAAAAAAGCCTACTTGATTCCTTAATACTAAACAAAAAAATTAAAATTAAAAATAATAAAAATAACAATTTGTACAGTACAGTAACTTTTAATAAGAATAAACTAAATTACAAAAATAAACTAAATATATTTAAATTAAGATTTAATAATGAATTAATAATACTTAATGTAAAAATGGTTTTCTTAATAACAACAACCACCATTTGTATTATAATTGTAAATTGAATTGATCAATTTTAAAAATATTACTTGAAAATGTAAAAATAAATTACAAAAATAACTAAATATATTTAAGATGAATTAATAATATGAATTGAAATTTTGAAAAATATTACTTATAGTACTTAAGTAATAGTTGTTTCTTAATATTAATAATAATAATAATAACAACAACATCCATTTGTATTATAATTGCAAAAATAAAATACAAAAATAACCAAAATATATTTAAAATTAAGATGTCATGGTAAATAATATTAATTGAATTAAGTTTTTAAAAAAAATATTACAAGAAAATTTAAAAATTGTTTCTTTAATAATAATATTCTTTAATAATAATAATACATATTACATTTATTTGCATTTATAATAAATTCTGCGTTAAATGAATATACAATTATTGAATGAACAATAAATTCCATATTCAGTTAAATCAATAATACTTGCAATTTCTTTTTTCTTACTAGTACTACTACTAAATTACATTTGCACGAGAATTTAATATCAAACACAATTTAAAATAAAAATGGAATATGTAATTATTAGTTTTAAGATAAGATTGAATGCATAATATTAAGACTTTTTAATATTATAATATTTATAATATTTAATTTTAAATCATATTAATAAATAATATTATAAAAATATTATTTCATATTAAGACCAAAAAATTAAACTTTTGCATTTTTTTACAGCTGAGTACACAGCCAAGCTGCAAACAACAATGAACTTCCAATTTGTCATCATGCCACTAAAACACACTAAATTGAAAACTGAAATTGAATTGAGAGAGAGAGGGGGGATTAAAGAAAGAAGATGTTCGAGAGCGTTCACAGATATTTAAGCACCGCTGTGTGGCCGTAGGTGGGCACTGAACCACCTTTATCTCTCCACCAATCAGACGCGAGCGGCTGCAGGCAGAGCCGGAGTCCCTCTGGGCTGAGGAGCTCTCGCACGCTCGCTCTCTCTCTCCATCAGTCTGCCATCAGATGAGTCTGTTAGTTTTCCTGCTGGTTCACTCGCAGTGGCTGATTGATATTCCGAAGCCGTCCGCTCCGAACGCACCAAACACTAAAGCTCTCCATGACATCAGTGCCCTCTCAGCTCACGAACAACAGAAAGCAGATAGACACCGGAAAAGACCCCCTGTCAGAGAGAGAGAGAGAGAGAGAGAGAGAGAGAACCCTTCCAAAGAAAACAATCTCATCCACTTTGGTTTGTTTTAAGAGTCCAGGGGACAGAAAAATCAATAAGAGAAGCCACCGAGACACAGAGAGAGAGAGGAAGATGTGAAAAAAGGAGGAGAGACAGAGGGGGCAAGACAGGAGGAATTAAAATGTTGAAATTCAATGCAAACCCTATTATCATGGACTTCATGACAACAGCACCAACAGAGGTGTCTGCACACAATTACCTGATGGATTCACCAATCTTACACTTCGCAGAGCTGCTCCAGCCATTATATTTTTACAGATATTTTGCATTACCATTAAAAAGGTCTGGGGTGTAATTTTTTTTATACTTTTAACTGAACACAAGTGACTGCAAAGACATTTTTAGTGTTACAAAAACTCTTATTTCAAATAAATGCTGTTCTTTTGAACTTTCTATTAATTAAAAACTCCTTAAATATCACAGTTAATATCATAGTTTCCACAAAATATATTAAGCAGAACAACTGAGTTCAATATTGATAATATGAAGAAATTTTGAGCTGTAAATCAGCATATTAGAATGATTTCTGATGGATCATGTGACACTGAAGACTGGAGTAACGATGCTGACAATTCAGCTTTGCAACACAGAAATAAATTACATTTTGAAATATATTCAATAGAAAAAGTGTTATTTTAAATTGTAATAATTCACAATTTACAGTTTTTTTTTTTACTGTATTTAATGCCATATAAATGCATCCTCAGTGAGAATAAAATAATTATTTCAAAAACATAAAAATATATATATATCTGCAAGCAGCAGTTATCAGGGTTCAAGTGCTTTTACGGTATTTAAGCAAATATGGAAAAAGACATTACATATTGTTTAGCAAGTCTGTAATCAAATAAATGATTGGGGGGGGGAGCATTTCTGGCAAATACAGGTAATTTGCCATAGAAATATGATGCAGATATCTTACATTACCATTAAAAAGGTCTGGGGTGTAATTTTTTTTATACTTTTAACTGAACACAAGTGACTGCAAAGACATTTTTAGTGTTACAAAAACTCTTATTTCAAATAAATGCTGTTCTTTTGAACTTTCTATTAATTAAAAACTCCTTAAATATCACAGTTAATATCATAGTTTCCACAAAATATATTAAGCAGAACAACTGAGTTCAATATTGATAATAAGAAGACATTTTGAGCCATATATCAGCATATTAGAATGATTTCTGATGGATCATGTGACACTGAAGACTGGAGTAATGATTCTGAAAATTCCGCTTTGCAACACAGAAATAAATTACATTTTGAAATATATTCAATAGACAAAGTGTTATTTTAAATTGCAATAATATTTTTTTTTTACTGTATTTAATGCCATATAAATGCATCCTCAGTGAGAATAAAAGAATTCTTTCAAAAACATAAAAATATATATATCAGCAAGCAGCAGTTAACAGGGTTCAAGTGCTTTAAGGTATTTAAGCAAATATGGAAAATGATTGGGAAAAAGCATTTTTTGCAAATACAGGTAATTTGCCATAGAAATATGACCTTTTTCCATTATAGTCACAGCAGCTTCATGTTGCATTGCATTAACAGCATGCTTAAACACTTAGCTAAATGTTGCTAACATGTTTTAGCTTGTGTGCAGCTTGTTGCTAGCCTATTTAACACTCCCCAAATTTAAAAATGATCAGATTAAAACTGTAGGAGGAGTTCGTTAAAGTACGAGGCCAGAAAATGGCAAAAACTGCACAAAGAACGTACAGGAAATTCAAAATAACGGACTTCCTGTTGGGTTTTGGATGTTGCACCAGGAGGCTTTTTTGTAGGTACTGGTGTGTTACATGTATGTACCGAGTTTCGTACACATATGTGAAACGTAGCTCGAGGCGCACTCCGTTAAAAATGTATAGGTGGCGCTTTAGAGCCATTTTGCCACACCCACTTCTGAAACCCATATCAGATGTACATTTTCACCAGTTCTGACACGTGCGCAGTTTCATGAGTTTTCGAGCATGTTTAGGCCCTCAAAAATGCAATTCACTTTGGAGAAGAAGCAGCAGAAGAATAATAATAAGACACGGAGCAATTCCAATACGGTCCCCTCACGCCATCGGTGCTCGGGCCCTAAAAATATTGAAAATCTTTGACAATTTTTGAATGAGATGCTAATGGTCTAATCTGATTCAGTGATTTATGCTAAGCTATGCTAAAAGTGCTAACGGCAGACCCGGAGATCGGCTGAATGCATTCAAAAACGGCAAAACTCATCTGTTTAACTCTAGCGGAGTTGGAAAATTAGCCTATTTTCAAAAAAAAAGTGGAGTGTTCCTTTAAGAGGTTATTTATAACACCATTAAAGGTCCTATATAGCATTTCCAAAGCATGGTTATCAATGGAACCCTATAAAAAGGATTCTGCTATTGTTACAAGCCGAAGAACCCTTTTCTGGTACTGTTTAGAAGCATTTTTCTTAAGAGTGTAGCGCCCCCATCAGGCCTATTGGAGCAAGCCTTGGTCACGTTGTCGTCAGTGTGAGAACTACCATCCCTCCAAGTTTCAAGTCTCTACGACTTATGGTTTGGTCTGCACCATCAGTTTTAGTGGACATTGCTGATCCTTGGCCGTTATAACTCTTAGAGAAGTTAAAAGTTAACCCCAGTGTTCAGTATAAACTGAAATAAACCTGACAGCTAGTTATGGTCTGCTTAATGAATTAAATATTTGTTTTTTTTAATCTCAGGCTAAATATTTAACACACACCGGATTTGCCAAAGACTGCCAGGTTCAGGGTTCGAATCTTTCGTTTAAGCAACACACTGTACAAGTTACTTCAAGACAATCTGACTGCAAATTCTACACTTTTCTGTACTTTTGCAGTTTTCTCTGGTTCCTCAGGAGATTTCTATGCCATATTTTGAATGGGATCTTTTCTCTGGCAGTCTATTATTGTGATCTGATCTAATTCAGTTTGACCCAGATGCGGTTGGCCGTTGTTCATGTCGGTCAGGCGTTCCTGCTTCTGTTGAAAAACTGCAAAGTGGACCAAACTAGGCTTGTTATGAGTGAATATGAAATACAACTAGAATTTAAATAGTTCTGAAAACACTTATTATCACAGTCAACTATTAAAGCAACTGCATCTAAGTGTTTTACCTTGAAATATCAGTTTCAAAATCATTCTGATGGCACACTTATTAAGGCAAATGGCTTCTGTGTCTTTCTTACCTCATGACCAGTGTTGGAGGTAACTTGAGGTATGTAATAATATGACTTTTTTCAAGTAACTAGTAAAGTAACGCATTACTTTTTCATTTCCAAGAAAATATCTGAGTTACTTTTTCAAAAAAGTAACGCTAGTTACTTTTTGTTTTCTTTATGTATTTAATCCCATTTTATTAACCAATGACTTTGCTGCTGACCTTTGATCCAATTCAAGCGTACACTGCAAAAATACATTTCTCACTTAGATTTTTTGTCTTGTTTACAGCCAAAATATAAATAAAAATCTTACTTTTTTTGTTTTCAGAAAAAGAAAAACAAGTCAAAATAAGTGACTTTTTGCTTAGAACAAGCAAAATAATCTGCCAATGGGGTACGCAAAAAATCTTATTTCAAACAGAAAACAAAATAATTTAGCTTACCCCATTTGGGAGATTATTTTGCTTGTTTCAAGCAAAAACACTTCAATTTTGACAAGAATTTTTACTTCTCTAGAAAAACCTTCTTGATTTAAGAAATATATTATAAATATATTAAGAGATATTTTGGCTAGAAACAAGACAAAAAAAAAGAAAAGCATTTTTTGCAGTGTACCAATAAGCAAAACTTACTTTAGACGAACTAACATTTGTGCTTTTTCTCTCATTGCTGAAGAGTGTTGAACTTTCTTTTCCTACGGTTCCACTGTAAAGACGGGAATTTATTTTTCCTTTATCCTTAGGCTTAATGTAAGTAATAACACTACTACTACTACTGTTGAAAAATTACTAAAACTTTATTTTTTAAAGAAATAATTACACAATATTTCTTTAATGTTTGAATTTTAATAGTAAATCCCCTTTACCTGCCAAAAATAAAATCGGTTTAATTTTCATTAATTAAAAGATACATTAAATTATTTTGTATGCCTTCTGTTCATATAAATACACAACACAGAATAAAAAAATTAGACATATTAAAACCAGAATTTGGTAACAATAAAATAAAATATTTCATAGGACCCTAAACATGTCTTTTTTGTTAAACCTTTAATAAATTGATGTTAAATTGTAAAGTTTCACGATCTTAATTAATTAGACATGCTTTCTTGATTAATAACATTTTATTTAACCATTAAAAAGGAGTCCAGAAAAAATTTAAATGGAAAAAGAAAATGGAATCCAGAAAAATTAAAACGGTAAAACCGGAATTTGGGAAAAAAAAATAAAATGGATTTCATAGGGCCCTATATATGTAGTAAAAAATAAATAAATAGATGAATAAATTCACACAATAAAAATAATGCTTTTCTTAAATCTACATTAAGTTATGAAAGCGTTATTTCTGAATGTTTTCTGAATGCTCAAAACTGTTTCAATTTTTTTTGGTCTTGGTTATATTAAAGTCTCTTATGCCCATCAAAGTTCCATTTATTTGTTTAAAAACGCAGAAAAAAAGTAATGTTATGAAATCGTATTGCAATTTAAGTTTTCTATTTCAATATACTTTAAAATATAATTGACTTCTGTGATGCACAGCTGAATTTTCATCAGCCATTACTCCATCCTTCAGTGTCACATGATCCTTTATTTATTTATTATCAATTTTGGAAACAGTTGTGCTGCTTAATATTTTTATGCAACCTGTGATGCTTTTTTCAGGATTCTTTGACAAATAAAAGGTTAAAAAGAACAGCATTTATTCAAAATAGAAATTCTAACAATTTAAGTCTTTACTCTTATTTTTTTATCAATTTAACACATCCTTGCTGAATAAAAGTATTAATTTCTTTCAAACAAAGAAAGAAAGAAAACATTTACTAACCCCGAACATTGAACAGTAGCGTATATTGTTGGAAAATATTTCTACTTTAAATAAATGCTGTTCTTTTCAACGTTTTATTCATCGAGGATTCCTGGAAAAAAAGTATGACAGGTTCAAATGATGCGGAAAATTCAGCTTTGCATCACAGGAATAAATTATATTTTAAAGTAAACTAGAAAACCACTATTTTAAATTGCAAAAATATTTCACAATATTAGTTTTTTCTGTATTTTTAATCAAATGAACACAGCCTTGTTGAGCAGAAAAGTCTTCTTTAAAAATCGTATTGAACGGCAGTGTACATCATCTACATGAGCAGCATATTTATATTTTATAACTCCCTTTTTACATTCAGCCATTTTATTTTTCAGTCCACAAACAGGCGTTTGGTCAGTGTCCACTTTGCATTCCACATCAACAGGACTGCATGTGCATACAATGTTGACAATAGGATCACTATGAGTGATTTAAGGGTGTTGATGTACTAGACAAACAATGAAATAGGCCTACCTACTTAACATATTGACCATACGTGAGGCGCTTAACGGCGCTGAAATGAGACGGATTACAGCAATTCACTGCATTCAATAAACAGAAATCTGTGTTAATGAAGAGCAAATGTCGCTCTGAATCAACACCTCTTATCAACTGAGCAAAACTACCATCACACAGCATATTAGCATTCTGTATTGCATTTGACATGCACTGCTGTTTAAAAGTTTGGGATCAGTGAGGTGTTTAATGTTTTTAAAGAAGTCTCTTAGGCTCAAAAAGGCTGAAAAAACAGCAATATTATTAAATATTAGGGGTGTGACAAGACACTTATCCCACGAGACGAGACGAGACACGAGACTGGGTTCATGAGAGCGAGACTAAACAAGATTTTTAAACTTTTTAAAAGAAATCCTTAATAATGAATTATATAGGGGAAAATAGTATTTTATTCAACTGAAAAACAAAAAATGTAGGTGCATTTTGATATGAACTTGTACTTTAGGAAATTAAACTTCTATTTTAATGAATTATATGCAGTAATAAACATGTAAACTTATGCTACATGATTCTGGATAAATTAAAAAAAAACATTTAAAAAAAAATTGGAGATCACGATTCTGAAAAGAAAAAAGATTAGATTAGAAATCTAAACAAAATAACAATTTACTAGTGATTCTGACACAACATTCATTGCTTAAGTCTTCTTGAAAAATTATATTTGATCGAATTAATTAATAAAGACTTAATTTACTATTGAAATCTCTTGTCTGTCGCCACCTCCTGGTGGAAGAGGATAAATATTACAATACATACACGTGTAAGATACTTTCATTTTGATCGCTATTAAAGACATTAAGTGTTTATCCCCAAGCTATAAACTTGTATTCTAGTACTTCTGTTATTTAAATGTCTGTAACACAGAAATAATGATCATTATGTGATTGAAAGACAGGAATAAGATTGCATGGCATTCGAACAGAGATCGCAATCTTTTAGGATTAATCCTGCAGCTCTATGTAAACATTGCACATACTATCACGTTCGGATCTCGCGAGATTTCTATGAAATATTATTACAATTTAAAATAGTGTTTTTCTATTTTAATATACTTTCAAATATAATTTATTCCTGTGATGCAAAGCTGGATTTACAGCCTCATTACTCCAATCTTAAATGTCACATGATTCTCCAGAAATCATTCTCATATGCTGATTTATTATTATTATTATTATTAAATAAATAAATAAATGTTTGAAACAGTTGTGCTGCCTAATATTTATATGCAACCTGTGATTCTTTTTTTCAGGATTCTTTGATGAATAAAAAGTTTAAAAGAAGCACATTTATTCAAAATAAAAAAGTCTTCACTATCTCTTTTGATCAATTTACCACATCCTTGCTTGATTAAAATATTAATATTATATATTATAATATTTTATATACAAAAAATGAACTCACAGAACTGTACGAAACTCAAAATAAAGTGCAAGCTAAAATGAATGTCTCATGTGTGTCAGGTCACCACTTCTCACTTCTTCTGACACCAAACACTCATCATTCCTTTATCCAGATGAACCACCCTCTTCACTGCTTGTTCATCTGAGAGTGAATGCCTTCACTTATCTGTTTTATCCCCTCTAGCACCGATGTGTCATTAAATATTTATCCATTTTACTGGCTTATCTCTGAGCTGTCCACAAGTAATCCTCAGCAGCCACTGGAAAGGGCAAGAAAGAAACGTATGAAGAGAGAGAGAGAGAGAGAGAGAGAGAGCTCAAATGATAATAGGGAGAAGAACAGACAGACTTGCAAAAGACCTCCTCACAGCATTTGTAAAGTGGCCGTTTTTGAGCTGTTCATAACACAGCGACTCAGAAACCTTGGCCCACCGTCACACACCTGCTGAGTGACGCAACATTTTGCTGTAGAAAACTTGAATGTCTTTCAATAATTCTAGACCGAAACGCATTATTTTTAATTGGTGGTAAGTAACCGGTTTGTCATTTACACTAATGCTTAAACATTTATTTTTATTTTAAATAAAAGCTGTTCTTTTGAACGTTTCATTCATCAAAGAATCCTGAAATTCCACAAAAATATTAAGCAGCGCAACTGTTTTAAATATTGTTAATAATATTAAATATTTCTTGAGCAGCAAATCAGCATATTAGAATGATTTTTGACTGATTCTGAAAATTCAGCTTTGCTGATTAAAAAAATAATTTTTAAAATGTTTAAATAGAAAATTTGTTAAATGTATATATATTTTTTTAAATATACTTATACTATTTATTTTAATATTTATTTGCCATTTTTGAGAACCTGTCACCAAAATGCATATAAATAAATACTAAAATAATTTACAAAGAAATGTTTGATTATTTTTTTCTTCTTTCTAAAAAGATGAATATTATGAATGGTAAAAAATTAATTACACAATTACAAAAGGAATGTTGCTTTTTACCACTCGCATCAAAACAATATATAATTTATTACAGCTTTTAAAAAAATAATATTTTAGAATGTCTTTATTTATTTATTTAAAGTTTATTTTTAATTTAATTTATTTTAATTTTAATACACATTTATTATTATTTATTTTAATATATATATATATTTGCCATTTTTGAGAACCTGTCACCAGAATTCAGGCAACTAAATACAGTTTAATAGCTGATATGTGCTATTTTGTTTATTTTGTTTTGTGTGTGTGTGTGTGTGTGTGTGTGTGTGTGTGTGTGTGTGTGTGTGTGTTTTCTTTTTCTAAAATTAAACATTATGATTGGCAGAAAAACAATTACACAATTTATAAAAAAAGGAATGTTGGCTTTTACCAGCATCAAAGCAATATAAATTTAATAGAAAATCATACTCTAGAATGTGCCTTGTTTTATTTAATTTGTATTTTTTTGTTTGTTTATTTTATTTATTATTACTTTTATTTTTTTAATTTATGTTTCATTTTATTTATTTTGATTTTAATATATTATATTATATTATATTATATATATTTTTTTTTAACTTATCATCAAATTTCAGGTAAAGAAATACAGTTGAAATATGTGCTATTTTGTTTTTTTTGTTTTGAGGCTTTTTTGTTTGCTTGTTTGTTTTCTAAAAAATTAATTACAAATGACAGAACATAATAAAAAGAGTTCATATATCATTAGATGACATTAAAGACTATTTAAGGATCAAACTCTATTTTAGCTACCAAAAACTAATTCACTGTCATTTTAAATCTTTAACAATTTTTTCCATTATCCTATCCTTCGAACCGCCAGTTTTAATCCATTTGGCTTTTCATCACTTAAAATATAATAAAATTTTGTCTGCTCACTTATTATTTTATATATTTTAATAATATAGGAAAGAATAACTATCTGCTATATTAAATGCTAACATGATATTTCACCTATATTTTAGCATTTTACTTTCACAAAAGTTTCTTGAGACATTATAATATATATCACAGATTAAGAAATACACGCAAAGAGCAGAAGATTAAGAGAGATATGAGAGGTCACTGTCGACACTAAAAGCCTAAGATTGATTGTTCATTTAAAACTCAGAGTGAACAAAGTGTGTATTAACAAGAGATGTAATTTCAGCCCGACTCTTAGAGATAATGAACGCAAATCACATCAGACACCCTGCAGTCTCTCCTCCCTCATCCTCCACACAGATATCTGACTAATATGACAGTAAATAAGGACGTCCACTGCTGGCCATCTTAATTTGATTAGAAAAACATCCTCAAACACACATAAGCCTTACAAGCGCGCACACACACACACACACACACACTCTCACTCCATTAATCCAGTGGTAATTTGCTTTCACTTGCTATCAGCCAGAACAAATCGTTCTGTCTCAGGAAAACATTTGCAAGAAGTGCAAGAGAAACATGAGGCTAATTGGGGGAGAACAGCATTAGGATGCCGCGGGACGCCTGTTACCGGATGCTGCCGAGGATCTGCCTGGATTACAGCTGCATGACCGACCAATCGCTGGCCGCCGGAGGATCAGGGTTCGAGTGGATTACAAGTGGACATGGACAACTTCAAATCTGCTACAGCACTTCAACATCCCATCAAGATAAGAATACAACAGGCTCTGTGATGGGGATTGACGGCCAACCAATCCTCATATAAACTAATACAATATAATGTGTGTGTAATAGGCCTTTTTCACAAGAATCGGAAATCACGTGACGCAGGGTAAAGATAGTTGCGCTAGCGGTCTGCGGACATTATGTTGTATGCTCTTGTCTCAAATTTCGTCTCTTACCCTTTCTATTTTGTCTGTTTTCCAAGTTGTTGTTATATAATCTACAAAGAAATTTATTTGTAGCTTATATGGCCGCTCAGATCGTTCTAGAATTTACCGGCGGGTAGTTTTGTTTCACCGGCTGTCCTATATATAGGCTCATTCAACAATTCCCTTGCTCGTTTTAATATATGACAAGTAGGGCTGGGCGATATGGCAAACATGTAATCTTGATAATTTTTTCCCATATTGATCGATAACGATATATATTTAGATAAATAAACTGTTAATGTTGCCAGCTTTAAAAGAGCATCCCAACTATGACTGAAGCCACAAAATGGGTTCATTAATTACATTTTAAAGTATAGTTTATTAACAAAAACTATAAAAAAAATATTTAGAAGCCACATTAATGTCTTTCACATTTACAGCTCTAAACAACTATGTGTTTGCTGCATAAAACAGGGCTCTACGCTTACTTTTCTTTTTAGAAGTACTAACTTAAAACATTTAGGAGCACAGTCAAAAATTTAGGAGCACCATCTAATCAACAATAAAAAAAAATCTGATTAAAGATTTGTCTTCTAATTAAAGATTTTCAGGGGCATTTTGTTTTTACCTTTATAATGGCATTTTTTTTTTTTTTTTAATTATGTAATCTTTTATGTTATATTTAAAAATATATACATTTATAATCTTTATATGTCTAACTAAAACAGCAGAATCAGAACAAGTAGAATAAGCATAAGTTATCAATCAAATTAAATCACTATTAACAATTTATTTGTACTACAGAGGTGGCACAGAAGAACACAAAAGTGGCTTGTAGGTGTTTTCATATGCTTCATGTGGCTCAGAAGTGGCATGAGGGCAGTCAAATTCATAAATTCATGTTGAGATTATTGTTTTTAATATACCATTTTGAATACAGAAATATAAAATTATTTAAATAACTGAAAAGATACTTTAAAAATGAAACTACAACTGCCGGTAGGGGGCGGTAAGTCGTTGATTTTAATTACTGAATCATATTCATTTGATTCGTTCGAACAGCCGATTCATTCAGAAATGACGCAAGTGACTGTCTTTATGAATGGAAATAATCTCTGGATAATTTTGACGACGAAATAAAGCCAAATCGGGCAATGGTGTTAGACAATAGTCAATGTAAGTCACTTAATATTAACTTCTTGTTTCTTTTCTGATGTATTAAATAACTTATAAACTCGCTTAAAAATCATTAAAAGCTGTCACTCATCTTAGTTCATCATAATCAACGAATTTCTCTACACTGCATAATGAATCTCTTAATTCGTGCTAACTTTTTTTACAATTTCATAATTTTTGGATAATAACTCGAGGTTAGTTTCACTTTTGTCGGTGCCTCCACTCATTTTTTTCGTCCTTGTGTGGAGTTTGCTCTGCAAAGTGCCGTAGGAAATTGACTTTGTTCTTGGACGTGAACGTTAAAAGCTGCACGCTGATTGGCTGTTGTTGCATATTTCTGCTGTGTGATTGGCTCTTATATTATTCCATAGCGAGTAAAAATGCTTTGAGCTTATCATTGTTATCGACATATATTTTATCGCGATTCGATATGATATCGTTTATCGGCACAGCCCTAATGACAAGCATTTATTTATATGCCTAATTTATGTAAAAACTAAATTCTAAGTACATATACACCGTTACACATAGAATAGGAACAAATATATTCAGTGTCAGAATGAGTTATAATATGATTTAATGTGGGATATAAATGCTATTGCCTGTATTTTAAAAACGCATGAGTAACTTTAAAAAAGTCACAACAATATGTAAATTATCTCAACCTAATGAATCACTGAAACTGTTGACCATGTATTAATCACACATTATAACTATATCTGAGAAACTAAAATAAGACATTTATTTCCAAGACCTCATTGTATAGCTATCAGTTGAATTAGAGTTAATATATTTATTAACTAAATATACAACAAAGTACTAATAGGTTTGTTAATGCTGTGCATATTACAGACCTTAGCCCTTACTAAAATTAACTACGAATCAAACCAAAACGGCAGTTATTCCATGGTTTTGTTACAAAATCTGATTTGTGTGGTTATGCAAATAGTAATAAAACAAACCTGCTTTTACTATAATAAAACCATGGTTCACTTTCGTAAGGGAAGATGATAACGAGCGGAGAAAATGTGAGTGAGCCATCATTGCGAGATGACAGAAGTGCTGTTTATGATCCATATATCCAGAAAGAAATGCAAAAACGCATCCAGGGATCGAGTGGTGCTCTATCGCAAATCGGAGGATCAGAGCTGTCAGTCGATTTCTCCAGCACACTGGATTTTTTGGATTTTACCACCTTAAACAACACTTTTAAGGTTAATTGGCTAAAAAATGTTCTTAAAAATCCCTCTTCACTTTGGAATATTATCCCTAATTATATTTTCTCTAAAGTTGGTGGCCTGAATTTTCTTTTACTTTGTAATTATAATGTTTCTAAGATCCCTGTCAAACTTTCTAATTTCCACAAGCAGATGCTGTTGGCCTGGTCTCTCATATACAAACACAACTTTTCTCCACACAGATATTACTTATGGAACAATAAGGATATTCTCTACAAGAATAAATCACTTTTCTTCAAGGACTAGTTCGAAAACAACCTTCTTTTAGTTGGACAGCTCTTTAACTCACAAGGAAGGCTTTATAACTATCCAGATTTTTTACAGAAATATAATATTCCTGTATCTGCTGATGAATATGCTGTTGTTCTCAATGCCATTCCTTCAGGTGTGTCATTTTTGTTGCAAGGTACTACATTTCCGTGGCCATATATTTATTCTTTGAACTTGACTGACACAATGATTGGAAATGTGTGCTTTTCTGACCAACAGAAAAATAACTATAAAATCAGGTCTCTCTTCCAGAGAGAGGTAACAACAATTCCTTATGTGGTATCATATTGGAATAATATTGTGGAGAATATACCTTGGGAGAAAGTATGGTCCTTGCCTCATAAGTATCTGCTTACCAATAAAGTAAAAGAAATAACATTTAAATTGATTCACAAATGTTACCCTACTAAAAGTATAAGTCAGATATTGAAGTGAACTGCTGTTTCTGTCATTCCTCTGAAGAAGACTTCATTCATTTGTTTTGGCAATGCCCCTATACAGAAAAATTCTGGTCTGATTTTTTAGGATTTATTCAATCTTATTTTGTAAGTGACTTTTCTTTTTGCTTTAAAGATGCTTTCTTTGGATTATTTGAATGCTCAAAAGAGAATATTGATAAATATTACATCATTCGTTTTTTCTGTTGGCTAAATTTCACATTCACAAACAAAAATTTACTGGCTCTAAACCTTTCTTTTCTTTATTCAAAGTGGACTTAGACAAGTATATAGAAACTATTCAATGTTCAGTTAATTTAAAAGCACTGAAAACTGTATCTTTATATTCGTCCTTTGTGTCTTCTTGAGATGTAATTGTATTTTCTTTTTTATCCTGGCAACAAGTATGTATATTTTGCCTTTCTTTTATTTTGTCTTTTTTTATAATGTACTGTCTTAATTGTTTGATTGTTGTTTAAAAATAATAATAATAATATTAATAATGTTTGTGTAAAGATGCATTTCTGGACAATGCCACTCCAAACGTTAAGAAATATAGTCTATTCTTGACATTTTTTCTCACAATTGTGACTTTTTTTTTAATCTTAGGCCTACATCTTACAATTCAGTTTTTTTTTCTGTCATACTGATATTACCTAGAATTATATTAGCTAATATTAGCTAAATACGATACATGGATGGATGTTTAAAACATAACTTACTTGCAGTTCAGTTGAATGATAAAGTTTACCCTCTTTAACTTGATGTTGTTATGCTGTTTTGTGTTCAAAACTTCCAATTATCTACCAATAGTTTTTCAAATGTATTACAACATATAGGCTAACGTTACTAATAAATTTAGCATTCACTTTAATAGTATTGTTATGAGATGACTGGATGTTTTCAAGTGAACCGTCACCAAATGAACTGCAAACTATTTCAAATATAGTGAAATAAGCTATAAGTTAGATGTTTCCATCTAACATGCATTTTGAGGTGCAGCTCGAGTGTTTTCACTAAGGTTAGTCAGCAGTAAACCGGTTACCTCACCTGAATATGTTGGATGTCGTCTTTGGAATGGAAATAAGCCTATGGATGTTTTATTTGTTAACATTATAGGTCTACTGTTTCGCTTATTTCAGTAAATGTCATAAAACCACCGAGCTAAGCTAGTAGTAGTAGTACTGAGAGTGTCGTGAAAACATGGCTGAAGACGCGAAAGTCTGACAAACAGAACCGAATCAATTAAGTGAGTCATTTACGCTGGAACCGCTTCGATTGATTCAAACTCGAGACTTCGGTCATTCAGTTCAAGCGATTCACTAGCAAAAAAACAAATAAATAGAGTCATTCATTTTCGAATTTCGACATGATTTTAAAACGCACGACTAGTAATGGGTGAAACTGAGCTTTTCGAAACTCATTGCGTCGTGAAATGATTCACTGTTTTAAAGCGCTCCGATCGTATAGCGAATCATTTGATTCAGATCGGGACTTTGGAGCGGGTTCGCAAATAAATCATTTGATTTTGATCGGAATTTCGGAACGGGTTTCTTGAATTATTTTATACAAACTACGCTCCGAAGTCACGATCTGAAATTATGGTTCACGAATCATCATTCAGATCGGGATTACAGAGGATCTGATTCGATCGATCGCGAATCATTTGTTTTAGATCGGAACTATGGATTGGGTTTGTGAATCTTTTGAATCAGATCGGAATTTCAGACAGAGCGGGTTCGTGAATCATTTCGGGAACTGAATGATTTGCGATCCTCTGAAATGACGGTTCGCGAATCTTTAGATTTAGACCGGATCTTCAGTGCGAATCGAGAATCATTATATATCGGAACTTCGGAGGGAGTTCGCGAATCGGAACTTTGCATATCACGATTGATTTAATTCAAATCGGCAATTCAGAGAGCATAATGCAAATCATTTGATTCAGATCGCAACTTCAGAGCGGGTTCGTGAATCTTTTGTTTCAGATCGTAACTTCGGAGCGGGTCCGTGAATCATTTCACGAATTGAATGATTCGCGATCCGCTCTCCAAAGTCTCGATCTGAAATGATGGTTTGCGAATCTTTTGATTTAGACTGGAACTTCGGAGCGCAAATTGAAAATCATTTGATTCGTATCAGGAATTAGGAGGGAGTTCACAAATTAATTAGATTGGAACTTTGTGTATCACAATTTATTTTATTCAGATAGGGAATTCAGAGATCGTATCGCAAATCATTTGATTCAGGTCACAACTTCAAGAGCATGTTTGTGAATCTTTTACTTCAGAACAGAACTTCAGAGTGGGTTCGTGAATCATTTCACGAATTGAATGATCCGCTCTCTGAAGTCCCGATCTGAAATGATGGTTCATGAATCTTTTGATTTAGTCCGGATCTTCGGAGCGCGAATCGAGAATCATTTGATTCATATCGCAACTTCGCAAATCATTTGATTCAGATCGCAACTTCAGAGCGTGTTTGTGAATCGTTTGCTTCAGATCGGAACTTCGGAGTGGGAACTTCGCGAATCATTTCACGAATTGAATGATTCGCGATCCGCTCTCTGAAATCCCGATCTGAAATGATGGTTCATGAATCTTTTGATTTAGACCGGATCTTCGGAGCGCGAATCGAGAATCATTTGATTCATATCGCAACTTCGCAAATCATTTGATTCAGATCGCAACTTCAGAGCGTGTCCTTCAGATCGGAACTAGTGGGAGATTCGTAAATCATTTCACGAATTGAAAGATTCGCGATCCGCTCTCTGAAGTCCCTGATCTGAATGATGGTTCATGAATCTTTTGATTTAGACCGGATCTTCGGAGCGCGAATCGAGAATCGTTTGATTCATAACGCAACTTCGCAAATCATTTGATTCAGATCGCAACTTCAGAGCGTGTTTGTGAATCGTTTGCTTCAGATGGGAACTTCGGAGTGGGAACTTCGCGCATCATTTCATGAATTGAATGATTCGCGATCCGCTCTCTGAAATCCCGATCTGAAATGATGGTTCATGAATCTTTTGATTTAGACCGGATCTTCGGAGCGCGAATTGAGAATCATTTTATTAATATCGCAACTTCCAAATCATTTGATTCAGATCGCAACTTCAAAGCGTGTTTGTGAATCGTTTGCTTCGGAGTGGGAACTTCGCGAATCATTTCACGAACTAAATGATCGAAAGTCGCGATCTAAAATGATAGTTCGCGAATCTTTTGATTTAGATCGGAACTAAGGTAGAAAAAAAGTCAAAATTGTGAGGGGAATAAAGTCAGAACTGTGAGATAAAAAGGTCACAGTTAACGTTACCTTTATTTATACCTTCCATAACATTATTTGCATATAGGCAAGAAAAGTTACTGGATAGGAAGAGCTAAATTAATTTCTCAGGGATTTAACGTTACATCTGTTTTACATGAGTGTGTCAACCTAAAGATAATTTATGTTTTGTTTTAATCATCCTGAAATGATGATCAAAATGATTTCTGTAACTTTATCCAACAAGAAGTAAGACAAACTAACATATGCTACAAAATACCAGCCATTCATCAAATCCACCGCTAATAATCACTAAACTTTGTGCTGTTGATTTAATGGGTTCCCTCCGAAAATGACGTCACTTCCAGGATGTTGTTGATGGACATTTTCCATTGAATACTGGATTTTTAAACAATAAATTGCCTGTTTTTAAGTGGCAGAAGAAACGTAACTAACATGATTTCCACACATTTGGGGGTTTAATATACATATTACAGTTGTGCTCAAAAGTTTACATACCCCTGGCAGAATTGGCAAAATGTTAATTATTTAACCAAAATAAGAGGGATCATATAAAATGCAATATTATGTTTTATTTACTACTGACCTGAGTAAGATATTTCACATAAAATATGTTTACATATAGTCCACAAGAGTAAATAATAGCTGAATTTATAAAAATGACCCTGATTCTTAATACTGTGCTGTTTCCTGAATGACCCACAGCTGTTTTTTTGTTTGTTTGTTTAGTGATAGTTGTTCATGAGTCCCTTGTTTGTCCTGAACAGTTAAACTGTCTGCTGTTCATCAGAAAAATCCTTCAGGTCCCACAAATTCTTTGGTTTTCCAGCATTTTTGTGTATTTGAACCCTTTCCAACAATGACTGTGTGATTTTGAGATCCATCTTTTCACACTGAGGACAACTGAGAGACTCATATGCAACTATTACAGAAGGTTCAAACACTCACTGATGCTCCAGAAGGAAAAAACATGCATTAAGAGCCGGGGGGTGAAAACTTTTGAACAGAATGGAGATGTGTACATTTTGCTCATTTTGCCTAAATATCATATTTTTTCCATTTAGCACTGCCCTTCTGAAGCTACAGAAGATACTTGCATGTTTCCAAGAAGACAAAACTAGTTAACTTTACCACAATCTTCAAATTGCAAAAGTTTTCACCCACGGCTCTTAATGCATGTTTTTTCCTTCTGGAGCATCAGTGAGTGTTTGAATTTTCTGTAATAGTTGCATATGAGTCTCTCAGTTGTCCTCCGTGTGAAAAGATGGATCTCAAAATCATACAGTCATTGTTGGAAAGGGTTCAAATACACAAAAATGCTGGAAAACCAAAGAATTTGTGGGACCTAAAGGATTTTTCTGAAGAACAGCAGACAGTTTAACTGTTCAAGACTCATGAATAACTATCACTAAACAAAAAAACACAGCTGTGGATCATTCAGGTAACAACACAGTATTACGAATCAAGGGTATGTACTTTTGAACAGGGTGATTTTTATAAATTCAGCTATTGTTTTCTCTTGTAAACGTCGTTTATGTGAAATATCTTACTCAGGTCAGTAGCAAATAAAACATAACATGCATTTTGTATGATCTTTCTTATTTTGGTTAAATAATTAACATTTTGCATATTCTGCAAGGGGTATGTAAACTTTTGAGCACAACTGTATATAGGCTATAAAGAACACATGACCCGATCACACTAAACACAAGCACAATTTTTATTTGTTCAATAAATGCTGAACTCTGCACAGTAAGCAGTGGCTTTGTTTGAACGTTTCAGCACAGTAAGCCACGTATTTATCAAAAATCTGCGTTTATGAGGAATATTTTGTCTCCATTTATTTGATTGATCTACCCATCTGCCTGTGGAGAGGCTGCCAGTGCTGCAGTGGCCCTGTTTCAGTCTCCGCACACCGGCTGGCCGCGCTGCATCTGAAGGTGCTATTTGATTAGAGATTCCTGTCTTTGCTGACACAGAGCTGCGAGACGGATGTCTGAGAAGATTCAACACTCATCATCCGCTTACCTCACATCCATCGCAACACAGCTGACAACCGCTAGCCACGTTCCATGAACACAGCACATATTATATACACCGTATTTGATCAAAAATACTGTAATGTGATGCAAAGCTGAATTTTCAGCATCATTACTCCATCTTCAGTGTCACATGACCCTTCAGAAATCATTCTAAAATGCTGATTTGCTCAAGAAACATTTATTATTATTATTAATGTTGAAAACCACCATACGACGATGCAACAAAATGTTAGCCGTGTCTGAAATAAAAGAAACACCCTCTCTATTAAGTCCAGTGTTGGGGAAAGTTACTTTTATAAGTAATGCATTACAATTTTGCGTTACTCCCTAAAAAGGTAACTAATTACGTTACTTTTTATGGAAAATAATGCGTTACATTACTTTTGTGTTACTCTTTAAATCTGGGCAGGTCTTGCTTGTTGGTTTTTAATATAAATACGTTTGATTCTTAGCAAATGTAAAAGCCCTTTCACACCAAAATGAAATGAAGTGAATAAGCCTAAGGATAAAGGACAATTAAATTGACGTCTGTACAGTAGAACTGCAGGAAAAGAAAGATCAACACTCTTCAGCAATGAGAAAAAAAAAAGCACAAATGTTAAAGTAAGTTTTGCTTATTAGTACACTGCAAAAAAATGCTTTTCTTTCTTAGATTTTTTGTCTTGTTTCCAGACAAAATATCTAAAAATTCTTAAATCAAGAAGGATTTTCTAGACAAGCAAAAATTATTGTCGTTTTTTTTTTAAAAAAACAAGTCAAAATTATTGTTTTTGCTTGAAACAAGCGAAATAATCTTGTTTTCTGTTTGAAAAGTTGTTTTTTTGCTTACTCCATTGGCAGATTATTTTGCTTGTTTTAAGCAAAAACTCACTTCATTTTGACTTGTTTTTTTTTTCTGAAACTAGTAAATTATTGTCTAGAAAACTAGAAACTATTGTCGTTTTTTTTCTGAAAAAACAAGACAATATTTACTTGTCTAAAAAATCCTTCTTGATTTAAGAGTGTTTTAATATTTTGGCTGGAAACAAGACAAAAAATCTAAGCAAGAAAAGTATTTTTGCAGTGTACGCTTGAACTGGATCAACAAAGGTCAGCAGCAAAGTCATTGGTTAATAAAATGGGATTAAATACATAAAGAAAACAAAAAGTAACTCAGACATTTTCTTGGAAATGAAAAAGTAATGCGTTACTTTACTAGTTACTTGAAAAAAGTACTATTATTACGTAACTTGAGTTACTTGTAATGCGTTACCCCCAACACTGATTAAGTCACTAGCTGACTTGGCCGTCTTTACTTTCAGACACAGCCTTTATGAGCTCATGGCTGGACTTGTAGCTTCCAGACCACCGTAGCCTCCGCTGCACTCATGGGATCCAGGATCAGAGCTTCTCGACCGCAGGTTACACATCACTGACCTTAAACAGCAGCGCTTTATGAACGGCCGCCGTCAGACCTATATTCGTGGGGCTCGTGATGCAGGTTTTGTTGAAACTGGGTCACAGGTGTTCATTCCATCCAGGGGAATTTATGAAGCCATTCCTCCAGCCCGCTAATTTCTGTCTGTCCCGCGGTTGCGCTTCCAGCTTTTATGGCTAACCTATTTGTCAGAGGAATTCACGTTTGGCTTACGCCGGTTGACAATTTTTCTTTTTAACCACATTAAGGATCTGAGAGTAGTTGTCGGCCCTGCTCCAAATCAGGCTCGGTTTACTTCTTGGACCTGCAAGTTCAAGTTCTGCCTTTTTATGTTTTAGCATCTCCTCCACAAAAAGGGCTGTTGCAATTATTTATTATGCTTACAACCTTTACGGAAAAAAGTTGGTTTACACATTGGCCATTTTGGCATTGATGTTTAAGTACAGCTTCACCACACACTCAAAAACGAGGGCCAGCATAGTGTTTTCATGACGTCTGAACGCAAACCACGCCACTGAACGCACATATTTTGCTGATTATTGCAGCTGAAAATGGTCAATTATGGTCATGTTTTGGGCTCTATCAGGATAAAACATTTGCCCCCGGTTTCACAGACAAGGCTTAAGACTAGTCCTAGGCTAAAATTCAAGTCTGAGCTGTTTCAACCGAAATAAAATTGCACTGATTGATCTTAAAAATATATCAGTGCCTTTGTTTGATCTCAAGATGCACACAGTAATTTTTTTTTTCTAAGCATGTTTATAAAAAAGACTTAAATGTCCTAATTGAACTATGCTCTAATCCTTTCTTAGTCTAGGCCCTGTCTGTGAAACCGACAAAAAAAATACTGCACCCTTTCCTGCTTATAAAGTCCTTCTCTATATGATTTAGTAGTATCCACACATTTTTTCCATGCTTTAGACTGCATAAATTAGCAGAACAACATTTTCAATAGTACATTAACCATGCAATCCATGTTGTTTACGTCTCCAATATGGCTGTGCATCCGGGTAACTGACCAAATATGACCTATAATATATATTTTCAAGAGGAAAATTTTTTTTAATATTTAGCAAGAATGCATTAAATTTATCAGAAGAGACAGTAAATTGTTATTCTGTTACAGGCGTCCCGATTTAAGGACCTTTCCTGATCCTGCCCCCCCGTCTCTATACTGGCAAAAGTGACAAAAATAAATAAAAAAGCAACAGTAAAAACATTTATTGCTTTCTGATTGACTGTAATTTTTTGACCATTTTTGTACAGCACTTTGATAAACACTTTGGAAAAAAGTGCTTTATAAATAAACTTTGACTTTGATTTAAAAATGGCATTTTCTAAAAATGATCAGTTTCCAATAAAAATATTAAGCTTAAACGTTTTCAACACTGCTATTTTTTTTTTTTTTGAGCAAGTTAGAATGATTTCTAAAGGATCATGTGACACTGAAGACTGGAGTAATGATGCTGAAAATTAATCAAAATAAATTACATTTTAAAATATAGTTGCAAGCAGCAAATACTCGGGTTTAAGCACTTTAAGACATTTTTTTTTTTTTTTTTAAAGATTTATTTTTGGCTTTTATTATTATAGGACAGATCAGGAAGGACAGGAAGCGAAGTAGGGTCGGGAAAGGTCCCCGAGCCGGGAATCGAACTCGGGACGGCCGCTGCGCAACGGCGCTGTATGTCGGCGCACTGCCCACAAGACCACCGGCGCCGACAGCACTTTAAGACATTTAAGCACATATGAAAAGACATTATTTAGCAAGCCTGTGACCACCTAAATCAATGCAAAAAAAAAGCATTATTGGCAAATCCAGGTCATTATAGTGCCAGCTGTGGTCCGAGCCCCTTAAAAATGTGCATGCTTGTTTAGAAACAAAAGTCGCATGTGCTCAGAAAGTTTCATGAAGTTTTTAAATTTGGACAGGCCCCCTTTTTTTTTTTTTTTTTTTTTAAACGATAGCTTCCCAAAGGGTAAATTTTGAATTTTTTTTATTAATATTGACCTAGAGAGTCCAGAGAATTGCACTGCAGTGTTTTTTGTTTTTTCAGATTGAGCAAAAAAGGACTAGTTTGCAAAAGTTTCTCAAATCTTCTCAATCATTTAACAAACTATTTGATTGACAGCAGTGGTTCTAGAGGCAAAGTTAACCAGAATGAGGAGTTCTATCATGACACGAATATCATGTGTATGTGCATAAAAAATGCCCAGTGGCCGATCTCTTTCAAATTTCTCACAGACCTGTGAGCAGAGTTGCCAAATCCACGGTTTTCCCGCAGAATTGGGCAACTTTAACATTGTTGCTGTGGATTGTTTTTGATGTCCACGGGTTGAATCGACCCCAATACCATCATATGTACCCCCTGATATGTGAATTTACCAGGGGAACGTGTATTTCATCCCCCTAGAATGCGATTTTTAAAGGGGGAACCGCCTCGAAACGCAACTGAAGCTAGTTTTGGGCTAGTTTTGAGTAGCAATTGGGCGGGTTTGGTTGTGAAAACCTGGCAACCCTGCCTGTCGGGCCATGAATCAAACAGGCCCACAGAGTTTGATTTCGATCAGCCTCCGTTAACCTGGGACTGGTTGCATAAACTGCTTAGACTAGTCTTTAAAAGTTAGCCATTGAATTTGTTTTCTTCAAAACTGGTCATAACATTTTAAAGTCAGACTGGCCGAATTTGAGTCAAAAAAGTAGAAGTGAGTACCTCTACAACTGCTAGTTGGTCAAAATATTTCTTAAGACATCTTAACATATGTCTATGTTCTAGGTCTAATAGGAGCTCAAACTTCATTGGGCCAATGGTGGCCATGTGTTTTTTTTTTGAGACACTTGTGGCACTTTTGACCAAGGCTGTGTACAGCGATTTTCATGTTGATAGGACAAATGGTTCCATCGGTATAGGCATTTTTGTTTATTTCCCCCCCCTCTTATAGCGCCACCAAGTGGTCAAGCTCCACAATTTTTGTCCTGTGACATCAGATTTAGCTCTTACATAAATGTTCAGAGGTTAGCAAAGATATCCCATTCCGTTCAGGAGTTAACAGCATTTTACTAAAAGTGGCCCTGCCACTTTCGGACGTTTTGGTGTCCCTCTGTGACAGTAAGTCAAAAGTTTTATTGTTAATTATTGATATTCACTCTCCAGGGAATTTTTCTGCACTGGTTTGGTTCAGACTAGAACATAGGACTAGTTCACAAAAGTAGGTTTTTCAAAAAAATTCTAAATACCCGAAAATTTTACCAGGCAATCGGAAAACATCTTTACAATCGGAAAGCATTTTGTCCGGCGAGAGCCAAGGATTACAACAATAAATGCACGAGCCTATGGAAGTTTTGGAGTTATAAGCAATTTCATGCTTTTGATCGCTGTAGCAAGCATTGGTGACTTTTTTGGCAGTGTTTCAAGTCTGTATGACTTACAGTTTGGTCTGTCCAATCAGTTTTATGTGAAGATGGCTGATCCTTAGTGTTTTACGATATTTTTAATCAAATAAACGCAGCCTTGGTGACTATACTGACCCCAAACATTTGAATGGTAGTGGATTAGTATGTTTATGAACTGTTCTTTGCATATTTTCTGCTGTTTAACTAACATTTTTTGCACATCCTGTGCATGCAAATGAAAACCACTCTTACTATAGTAAAGAAAATCATGCCACACATCCTCTAATCCAGTTTTATTCTTTTTCAGCAAAAGAGGAAAAGGAAAAAAAGGAAAACAAGAAAACAAAAAAAGAAAGGCTACAGAATTTTATCTTATCCATATCTTCATTTTTTGTATGTTTTTTTTTAAATGTTAACCTAAAAAGGGCAAAGTAATGCAGCTCTATGCTTAGAGTGAGAGTTAACCAGAAACACAAAGGAGGTTAAATAAGGATTTTTCTTAAGATACACAATATTCATCTCTTTTTTCTTCAGTTCTGTCCATGTCGACATCTCAACAGAAAACCAAAGTAATTAAAAAAAGTAAAATAAAACAAAAATTGAGAATTGAGACTCCGCCTTCCTCGTTCCCACCAGAGCTGAACGCATCCCTCCATAACGCATGTGAGGGAGGGAAGGAAGTAAAGAAGGAAAAAGAAAAAGAGAACGCATCAAGAAAGGTTAGCATGAGCAGGCAGGAGAAAGTACAGGAACTAGTGAGGATGAAGGAGAGAAAGCGAGAAAAAAGGGCAAAAGAAAGCCACCGAGATCTTCAGCTGCTTTAAAAGAGGCAGGGTGTGTGACGCAAGGGCTGATGGGAGTCGTACGAGGTTACAGAGTGTGTTTATTCAGACCTGAACTGAGCTGAGCTGAGCTGTGTGCCCTTTCCCAACCGAACCCGAACCGAAGGGTACCGTCTGATTTCGCCTCGGCCCTCGTGCCGAACGGCGTACGAAAACACGGCTGTAAGTGCATATGTGAGTGTGAGCGTACGCGAGGAAAAACGAGCGCGGCTCTGACGCGGCTCGAGCCGACGGGCCGCGGCAGAGCCGAGCTTTCGATTTTGTTTTCTTCTTTTTGTCCCGGGACGGGGTGACTCGTGTAATCCAGGTCGCCCCCCCTATTCCCTTGGTGAGTGTCTGTCATCAAACGTCCAGAGCAGAATTACCCAGAGGTCTCGATCGATCGATGTGTTTCCCCTGGAGTCGATCGCAGCCTCCGAGACGAGAGCAGTCCTCCGAAGTACAGACCGGCAAATTCGTCTGACCTGCTGACCTGCGTTTTCGGGCGCGTGTGGAGGGACAGATAACAGAAAGTTAAGGCTGTGCGGGTCGCCTGTGTGTGATGAGCACGAGGCTAGAGAGAGGGGTCACAGGTCAGAGGTCAGAGGTCAAGCAGGGGTGTAGGTCCTCTGAGATGTGTTGGAGGAAAAAAGATGCCACTAACAGGTAAGTGAGTGTGTGTGCGCGTGTGTGTGTGTGTGTGTGTGTGTGTGTTTGCGAGTGAGTGAGTATATGTGTGTGTGTGTGTGTGTGTGTGTGCAGGGGGGGGGGGCGTTCAAGAGCACTCCTCTCCGATGCGCTGGCAGGTTCGGCCCACCTTGCGGTCCAGTTTAACCATCTTCAGCACAGCTTCCTCTCTGCCGCGGCCAAGATGGTCAAACATACAGTCGTGTTGCTCCGGCAACCGGTGCAACATGCAGAACACATAACCTGGGAACGAGAGAGAGGAAGAGTGATTAAAACGAGATGAAAGCGTTGTGTAATCAGCTCAAGGTTGATTTTAATAGCACAGGAAGGAACAGTCGCTTTTAGGAATTTTAACAGCAGGTTTGAGAGCGCATCTCGTTCCCTACGCGCGCCGCCTCTTTAAGACGTCTGAAAAGTCACTAATTACGTCACTGTTAACCTCGCTGAAGTGTCGGCTGTTTTAAACAGAGCTGGCATGGAGATTATAATGATCTCAGATCACTTCGAAGCAAAAAGAAACGGATTGGAGTGGTGCTTGGCCATGCAGTGCAACAATGGCATGATGGGAGTTTTGGAGGTGGTTATGAACTAAAGCAAGTATGAACTAAAACAGAACCCACCTCTAAGTTTCTGTGATATCCTAAAGCTAGATATTGCTCAAGTCTGTCCTTCAGTGCAATTCTGTTTAGTGCTTTTTTTTGGCATTTTTTTCCCTTTTCCAAATCTAGTTTCAGTTTTCAATTTAGTCAGGGCTCGCAAACTTTCTAAATCTCTGGTAGCCCTTCGGGCAGGTACTCTTTAGATTTTGGTAGCCTGGAAATAATTTAACTAGCCCAAATTTAAAAAAAAAAAAAACCTTTTTAAAAAAAACATAGAAAATCAGATAAGAGTCTAAATGTCAATCAAAAATATTTTAGAAGGAGAAGGAATTTTATTTTACCATTTACAGTATCTGCAGAATTTTTAAATATCAATTTAAGGCAATTTATGACCCTTTTTAAGAGCTGCACCAGTAAAATGAACACTGTATGAGTGCGGTTGGACAATGTATGGTAGCATATTGAGCCATGAAATTATGATTTACAGTTCAGATACAGGTTTTCACAAAAAAACGAATGCGTTATACGACAGCATTTTAGCCTTTATACCATATTACGGTCTTAATTGTTTAGATTTTTAGATGGTACATTAACTTCTTTCACATTTACAACTCTATGTGTTTGCTGCATAAAAACATGGGTCGATATTTGCAATTATCTGACCAAAAATGATTGGAAATGCAAATTCACTCTCTGCGAAGAGTTGGCGCTTTAGGAATGGGATGGAGGGGGGTGGGCATATTATAATATGTCATTTCCATACCAAAACTACATTTTTTACAGTCACCGTTATGCAGATTGATCATAAACATAGCTAAAAAGCTTTCTACCACAGTGGCCATCCTTCACAAATCTTTTTTTTAATCACAGGTAGAATGCATTTTAGTCAAACTGAAATCAACCCGCCGCAAGACTTTTAAAATCAGCCCAATTCCGTGGAAAAAATGCGGATTTGGCAACCCAACAGGAGCTGCATCCAAAGCGATTTAAAAACTTTGCATATTGATAGCGTCTCTGTGATGCACAAAAATTATATTCAGTATTAGAATGTTTGTGGGAGCGGGATTAAAAAACAGTCCCACGCAAGGCTTTAATACAAAAACACACAATGAATGGCGACTGTAGAAAGCAAAGCCGAATCCCAGACATTTTGGGCGATTTAGGAATCCAGGGCGGATGCATTTTTTTAAGTCTAAAAAGAAAACATGTCCAGGGAAAAGAGGACATATGGTCACCCTAATTTTGTGTTCTGGTAAAATAAAAATAATTGTGCATTTTGATATGTTTTGCAGATTAGCTATGTTTAAAGCTAAATAATAATACATAATATATAAAAAAAATTTGAAAAAAAAAATAATAATTTGCAAGCAACGTAAAATAAATACACCACAAAGAAAAAACGTAATAAAATAAACCCAAGTCTCTCTGATATTCCAAAGCTAGTCTGTCCTTCAGTGCAATTCTGTTTAGTGCTTTTTTGTCATTTTTATCCCCTTTCAAAATCTAATTTCAGTTTTCAATTTGGTGTTCTAAAAAAATATTTAAATGTGAAAAAAAAAAAATATATATATATATAATAATAATAATAATAAATCAATAATAATAATAATAATAATTTTTAAACAAATAAAAGGAGGATCAGCACAAACATTGCCACCAGAATGCTATTCACATTATTTAGACAAAATAATATGAAATAAAATATTGTAATAATATGAAAAGCAAAAATATTTAATAAATAAACCACAAAAATCAAACAAATAAATGTTTTTTTAAGTGAAAAATAATAATAATTCCAAGTTTCTCTGAAATCATAAAGCTGGATATTGCTCAAGTCCGTCCTTCAGTTCAATTCTGTTTAATTTTTGCCATTTTTATCCCCTCTCCAAACCTCATTTCAGTTTTCAATTTAGGTTCTAATAAAATAATAAATAATTTGAAAAAGAATAATAAAAAAGTATCCGCACAAAAGTTGCCACCAGAGTGCTATTCATATTATTTAGAAGCAAAAGAAAGAAAGAAAATACTGTAATAATATGAAAAGCAAACATATAAATAAATCAAAATAATTTAAGTGCAAATAATAAATAAATAAAATAAATTTCAAAGATAAATTAATAAAACCCAAAGTCTCTCTGATATCCTAAAGCTAGATGCTATGAAAAGCAAAAATTTTAATAAATAAACCAAACAAATAAATGTTTTTTTTAAGTGAAAAATAATAATAATAATAATTCCAAGTCTCTCTGAAATCATAAAGCTGCAATTCAAAGTGCAATTCTGTTTAGTGCTTTTTTGCCATTTTAATTCCTTTTCCAAATCTAATTTTAGTTTTTAATAAGTGTTCAGTTGGGGAAAAAAAAAAGATGCATTTAGATATGATTGTGCAAGTTAGATGTGTCTCTGGCCTCTCTTTCAATAGAATCGTATGTACTTATTTTTTTGCCTATTCTCTCCAAATTAAGTTTTAATGTAGTGGTTTATTGGTATGACATGAATACACAAAACTGTGTATTCAGATTTGTTTGTTAGAAATCCGTATTAGAAGCTAAATAACATGAAAAAAGTCCAATTTTAGCTTTTAATTTCATGTAATTGTTTGACTGGCATGACAAATGTAGCTGTATTACTACCTAAACAATATAAAATAATAATCTAAATTAATACATATCACTATGAAATCTGAAATAAATAGTACAAATCGATAGAATAAAATGAAGTTTACTGGACACCAACAACTTTAGACCAAGTTGAGCAAAATCTATGCCAGCAAACTAACTACTAACCAAACATAGGCTGATGACTTTTTTGCCATTTTTATTCCTTTTCCAAATCTAATTTTAGTTTTCAATAAGTATTCAGTTGGAAAAAAAAAAGATAGATATGTCTCTGTCCTCTCTTTCAATATAATCGTATATACTTATTTTTTGCCCATTTCTTCTCTCCAAATTAAGTTTTAATGTAGTGGTTTATTGGTATGACAGTAATAGACAAAATTGTGTATTCAGATTTGTTTGTTAGAAATCCGTATTAGAAGCTAAATAACATGAAAAGAGTCAAATTTTAGCTTTTAATTTCATGTTATTTAATTGTTTGACTGGCATGACACACATTACTAGCTAAACAATAAAAAAAAATCTAAATTAATACATATCACTATGAAATCTGAAATTAATAGTACAAATCGATAGAATAAAATGAAGTTTACTGGACACCAACAACTTTAGACCAAGTTGAGCAATATCTATGCCAGCAAACTAACTACTAACCAAACATAGGCTGACTTCTTTTAGTGTGTAAAATCGGTGATCTGAGCTCATTTCCAAGTAAATAAAAACCAGTTCTGCACACGACGGAGAATCCATTGCGTCTTAAGAGCCTCATTAAGAAGAGAGTCTCGTTAAGCAGTTTAATATATTCATTAATACACATGGTGTTTTTAATGAGTCAGAGATGATTAAAAGCTTACAATGTTTCAATTACTGCAGCCACAGAAGAGCTGCGCTGCTTGGCACTGCACACACCAGTGCATCATGTAGCGCTATTCAGGAGCGACGTCGATGAAGCTGCAGCCACACGGTAAAAAATGTGCATATATATTGTAGATGAGTTGTCAGCTCTTGCATCGTCTGATGAGAAAGAAAAACATGGTGCAGTGTTGTTCTCACTGACTGCATGCAACCATGAACAGAGCATAATGTGCTGCCCGATTTGTGAAAGATTCAAACGAGGCGGCGGTTCTTATTAATGAACTGGTTGAATGTCTGAATCAGTCAAACACTGTAAGGGAGTGCTTCTCCCAAAAATAAAAACTAGCTGGAAAATGACTCATCCTCAGGCTATCCGAGATGTAGATGAGTTTGTTGCTTCATTGGAACAGATTTGTAGAAATTTAGCATTACATCACTTGCTCACCAATGGATCCTCTGCACTGAATGGGTGCCGTCAGGTGATAAAAACATCAGAAGAATCCACATGACGCCAGTACATAAGTTAACATCTTGTGAACTGAAAGGTTTGTAATGAACTGATCAATCATGAAGGCGTTTTGAACTTCAATCAATTGCTTCTGGCTAAAATACGATCTAATAAATACACTATATTGCCAAAAGTATTAGAACACCCCCTTCTAATGAACAGGTTTGACTATTCTAGTAATTTCCATAGGTACTAGGTAGTTTTTTTCTGTAACTAAGCTTCTGGGTTGCTTTTTTTACTACCCAACCGCTGGGCTGAGCCTGTCTCTGACAAAACAGCAAAATATAAAAAATCTTAAATCTTAAATCATTATTTTCTTTTTTTCAGAAAAAAGTCAAATTTAAGTGAGTTTTTGCTTAAAACAAGCAAAATAATCTGCCAATGGGGTATCTTATTTCAAACTTATATCAAAAATCTTATTTCAAACAGAAAACAAGATTATTTTGCTTGTTTTAAGCAAAAACGCACTTAATTTTGACTTGTTTTCAGAAAAACAAAAAAAAAAAATTCTAGAAAATCCTTCTTGATTTAAGAATTTTTTGATATTTTGGCTAGAAACAAGACAAAAAATCTAAGTAGGAAAAGCATTTTTTGCAGTGTACTAAAAAGCTAAACTTACTTTAGATTAACTAACAGCAACTTGTGCTTTTTTTGTCACTGCTGAAGAGTGTTGAACTTTACAGACGTGAATTTAATTGTCCTTTATCCTTAGGCTTATTCACTTCATTTTGGTGTGAAAAGGCTTTTACATTTGATAAGAATCAACTGTTTTTATATTAATAACAAACAAACAATCCCTGCCCAGATTTAACAAGTAACGCAAAAGTAACACAAAAGTAATGTAACGCATTACTTTACATAAAAAGCATCTAAGTAATGTAATTAGTTACTTTTTTAGGGAGTAACGCAATATTGTAATGCATTACTTTTAAAAGTAACTTTCCCCAACACTGGTCCTGTCCAAACTTTTGCTATAAAATTCGAAGGACACAATTCCCTAGAACATCATTATATGCTTAAACATTAATATTAGTACTCATGGAAATTACTAAAGTAGTCAAACCTGTTAATACTTTTGTCAATATAGTGTATGTTAGTGGATTTTGCTGTGAGAAGACAACAGGAATAATATGGATTAATAATATGGACTTACATTTTAAAGTAAAAACACATGCATGACCGATTTGTTTCTTACGAACACACAGCTTTTCACTTCGAAAGATGTTAACTGATGGACTGGAGTGGTTTATTGTGATGTTTTTATCAGTTTTGGACACTCATTCTGAAAGCACCCATTCACTGATGAGAAAGTGATGCAAGAAACAAACTTACCTACATCTTTAAGGAGAGTAAATTTTCAGCCAATTTAAATTTCTAGTGTGAACAACTCCATTAAATCGATTACTCGCTCACTGGACCGCAGGTTATTATACGTTACTCTACATCCGAACAGCATCCAAACAGATTTTCCTAACCCTAGGAGGAAAATTTTCGGCGTCGAATAACCGCGGGAGTCCTGTCTTGAGATAAACCCCGGCGGGATAATGACTCAGATGCGAGCTGTCACGGGAACAGTCAGATCCATAAGTGTATTAGCAGAGCAGTGGGAATTGTCATTAGACTGATGACTTACAATACCACCTTCAGTTTTAACAAAACAAGACAAAAAATAACTAGCACAGGCAGGAGAACTGATGCGAACTGCGCAATTATGTTCAAACGCTCCCTTTATTTCATTACCTACAGTTAGTGTCTAAAATTTAAATGACAGAGGGGGGTTAAATATACTCTCCTTTTAACTCTAAAAGTTCTTGCTGAAATTGCAAACAGTCAGCTGAGGAATGAGCAGGCCCAGAATTGGAAAGCCCATCATTTACATCATTGTACGCGCCTTAGAGCTACTGATGCGACGCGGCAAAGCTAGAAAACTTTCGTTTCCGTCAACAAAGCTGTCCAGAGTCCACGCAGGCGAATCAGGAAGCATTACAGACGATGACAGCCATACTAACCACAGCGACAGGACCCCAACTCCTGTTGTACGAGCTCCAGTTTGGTTTGGCAGCGATGGCACCGCCGACGGTTCTTCTGCTTGGGAACTCGTGGAGAATCGTCAGAACATGAGGCCTCTCCCACACGAACACGCTTCTCCGGAGACGACTCGCTCTCCGAACCTGAGGCTGAACATATACAAAAACACATTTTAATGTTTATGCAGTTGCAAGTGCATCAGTATTTGAGGTTTAAACCAGGGGTGGGCAAACTTTTTGTCTCAAGGGCCACATCTAGTTTTTCACATTAAGTGAGGGGCCGTATAATATGCTCATGACAAATGAAGTTTAGATTTTTTTTTATTCTAAATGAACACTCTGTACTGTATGTACGTAGGGCCCTATGATTTCCGCGATCCGGAAAACGCGGACGGAATCGCGGAATCCAGTCATAAAAACGGAATGTATTATTAAACGCGGAATGTCACGGAATTTTGGAAGAATTAATCAAAAGTAGTCATCAAATGAATTCAAATCGCAATATGAACTAGTATGTGTAAATATTAAGCCGCAAAGGATTATTTAAATATCAATCCTGAATGTTCCTCATGTCTGTTTTTATGAATGGGGTAAAGCGCATTGTGTTTACTACACAGACGCATGAATTTGGTTCAGGGTTCCCACTCTAAGCCAAATGTCAAATTCCCTGACTTTTCCCTGACTTTGACTGACCAAAAAGCTGAATTTCCATGATATATAATGAACGGATCCATTCATTTGCAAGCTTTATTTACTTGTTTACAAACGGTGTTAGTACAAAACTATAGAAGCCCGTTTCTGGCACTAAACGACAAAAAAAGCTAAAGTTAAAACTGACTTTTTTTGCAGTTGCGAGTTTGTATCTTGCAATTCTGACTTTTTTTTCTCAGAATTGTGAGATATAAGCTCATTTCTGATGAGAAAAAATACTGAGATATTCACAGAATTGCGAGTTTATATCACACAATTCTGAATTAACTCAATTGTGAATTTATATCATGCAATTCAGACTTAACTCGCAATTTGCGACTTTTTATATCACAATTCTGACTTTTGCGACTAAATGAAAAAAGCTAAAGTTAAAACTCGCAATTCTGACTTTTTTTTGCAGTTGCGAGTTTGTATCTTGCAATTCTGACTTTTTTTTCTCTGAATTGTGAGATATAAGCTAATTTCTGAGGAGAAAAAATACTGAGATATTCACAGAATTGCGAGTTTATATCACACAATTCTGAATTAACTCAATTGTGAATTTATATCATGCAATTCAGACTTAATAACTCGCAATTTGCGACTTTTTATATCACAATTCTGACTTTTGCGACTAAATGAACAAAGCTAAAGTTAAAACTCGCAATTCTGACCTTTTTTTGCAGTTGCGAGTTTTTCTGTAAGCTTGTAATTCTGACTTTTTTTTCTCAGAATTGTGAGATATAAGCTCATTTCTGAGGAGAAAAAATACTGAGATATTCACAGAATTGCGAGTTTATATCACACAATTCTGACTTAACTCTCAATTGTGAATTTATATCATGCAATTCTGACTTTATAACTCGCAACTGCAAATTTTTATCTCACAATTCTGAGAAAAAAGTCAGACTACGCAACTGTGAGAAAATAAGTCAGAATTGTGAGATCAGTCGTAATAACCTTTTTTTTATTTTTTATTTAGTGGCAGAAACTGGCTTTTTCTGTACTATTTCTACAGAAATTAATTTATGTTTTTTATGATCTCAGGGGTTAAACACTTACTTTTTAATCAAGTTCATCATTCAGTTTATTTAATTTCTTCACATTTAGTTTTGCTTCTCTATCATCTACTTTTCATGCCCAGTCTTTGAAGTGGACATTATGTAGCTCTTGAAATTTACATTTTCCAGGCATGTTTGCCTTAGTTATCAGGTACAGCCTGGTGCCTGTATGTGACGTAAGTGATTGCTAGTTGACGTGGGGAAGGGAATAATAAATTACATTTTGCTAAATGGAAACTAAAATTTAAAGCAACAAACAAACATTCCTGATATTCCATGACTTGGACCAATAAATATTAAATTCCCTGACTTTCAATGACTGGAATAGACCTTTTGGATTTGGAAAAAAATAAAACGGAATCTTGGAAAAAATAAAATGGATTTCATAGGGCCTTATGTACGTATACTTGTACATACATAGAAATAAATAAATAAATGAAATGTTTACAAACATTAGAAACCGGTATTTAATTCCTCTCACTCTACGAAAAAAATGGCCCTTCTTCATCGGCAGGGATCGTTTAGAGCCCTTTGAAGCTGATTTAAACTGCATTTTGGACGTTGGAGGTACCATAGAAGTCCATTAAAATCCCGAAATGTTTTCCTCCAAAAACACAATTTCTTTACGACTGAAGAAAGAAAGACATGAACATCTTGGATGACAATCTGTAAATTTTTGTTCTGAAAGTGAACCTTTAATCTTTGGAATCTGTTTACATTATTCAGTTCATATGTAATCATATATGAGTTTATAAAAATATACAGAAGGTTTATTTAACAGTAGCATTTAAAGAAATAGTTCAACCAAAAATAAAAACCAAACAATTGAGTTAAATTGTATTTTTTCCCCATACTAGAGTGGCTACCGTGTTTGGTTACCATTTAATTAAACATAAAAATAAAACATAATATTCACTGTATAAGTTAAATACATAATGACTTCTTAAAGCTACAGGAGCTATTCAGGCAAGAGCAGGTAAATTAGGCTGCCGTTATGTGAACTACTGACCAAGAAGACAACATTTTGTGTGTTTGACTGTTTAGGCACTAAAACCCAAGAAAGAAAACTAAATGTATGATTTCTCTGTGCGCTACAGATGTGTGTTACAATATTTACGGCCATAACACGCAGTCCAAAGAAGCTGATATAACATGGAGCCACTGCGGAGCGACATCAGAGTCGACAGAAAGTTTGGAAATGCACTAGACAGCGACAGGGTTTGACCAGAGCTTCAACTCTATTGATTCAGCTCTCTCTGACCTTGGTTAGTCAGTGTAAACCAGAGCTTTCGGTGGTTTTCGAGCTTTAGAGCCAAAAACTCTGGTGCTAAGGAATGTGTAAAACAAGCAATGATTCATCACATTTCTGCATTGATTCACAAAAAAAAAAAACTGTATTTTTAAAATAACTGCTGAAAAAATATTTTGCCAAAACATTACAGATAAAGTAACTTGTGTGCAATTTCCTTCAAACAGCTGCTTTGAGTCTTTATAACCACATTTGTATGCTGCTGTACATTTACAACTCAGTTCCTCAGTGGTGCGATGTGCTAGACTATTAAAAGCTGCCAGACGCACACATACACAAGAGTCGTGGTGAAGTGTACCTGAGTCGCAGGGTCGTTTTGTAGGAGTGGATAGCGTGCCGCGAGCTGTGTCTGTACTGGAGACTTCTGTGAGAGAGAAAAGGATACAAGATTTAGATTTATGCATTTGGCAGATGCATTCATCTGATGCGACGCACATTGCATTTATGCGTTTATGCATTCCCTAGAAATCAAATTTTCCATGCAACCCAGTAGTAGTAGTATCTTTTATTTAATGCCATGTCAGTTACAATGGCTATTTTCATGGCAAAACCAGTTTAATAAACTACAAATAAGGTACACACAATAAAAACATTTAAACAAATAACCATCTCTTGACCTTAATATGTGATAAAAATTCTAAAACTTTCTCTGGTTCAACTTTAATAAATAATTCTTTAAAAGAGCTCACTTCATAAAAATCCTTTCTACAAACATTAAAAGCAGGGCAGTCCAATAAAATATGTTTCCATGCAACCCAGTATTTGAGAACCACTGGTTTAGATCTCTAGACTTAGACTGGTTGTCATTTCACATTACTACAAACTAGGGATGCAACAGTATGAAATTTTCTTATCACGATTATAGTGACAAAAATGATCACGGTTATCAATTTTATCACGGTATTGTTAAAATGTGCTGGAAATGTTTAAAAAGTACTAACACAAATTGTTTCACCAAGTTTTATATTGAAAATCAACAAACAACATATAAAATGACTTCTGTTTGCACAAACACTAAAACAATAACATTACAATGAGATTTTATATTATAACATGACTGACAACAGTTTTCTTCAACAGTTATCTAATAACATGTTTGAAATGTTCAAATAAAGCTTTGAAAAGGTTTTACATTTCAGCATTCACATTTAAATAAAGAAAATGGTTAAGTCAAATCAATAAATGGTTATATGTATTTTATCTAAATAATTCTAGATGTATTATGTGAATTGTTTAGATTTGTAGAATCCTTGTTTTTCATCTAAAGGTCAGTTGACAGCAGGGCATGAAAATTCGGTCCGTTTTAGCTAGACAAAAACTGCAAACAGGCTGAACATAATTGTAAGTCAATGTAAATCCACTCTCTGCCACTAGGCGGCACTCATGGAACAGCAAAGTTACAGATTTCCCGTAAACTCCGTGGACAAAGCAGAATTGCGATTAAGAACACTACTTTATTAGGTATTACATGGAATGAAGATCAAAACACAATGCCATCAAACCTTTTCTGAAGACAGTCAGAACCGTTATAATTCATTAATTTATATATTCATTTGTATATTCCCCCAGTACCCTTTTAAAACCTCCAATCTTTCCGTCATGCTTTCATGACGAGACTGCTATTTAAACTCTGCTTTACGCTGGACAGTATATGTTTATCATAAGTTGTTCAAATCGTGGTAATCAAATACGGTTTTAATGATAATTAAAAGATGAAACGGTAATACTAACCGTGAAGAATTTTATCATGATTTATCGTCAAACCGGTTATCGTTACATCCCTACTACAAACTAATCAACAAACTAATTCTAATTCTGTGGATCTTTTTAATATTATCTTTCAGAGGTCTATTCTCTCTGACAGCTGTGTGATATTAAACCGATTAGAGCCCATCTGAGACTAGACACGACGAGCGCTGAAATATCATCTCGGTTATATAAGTAAATATCAGAAGACAATTTGTGTGTCCTCACCGTCCAGAGCAGGAAGAGACGTGGCTTCTGTCGAGGGCTCTTCAGAGCTGGCTGGCTTGGAGGACAGGGTTTGGCTACTGCTGCTGCTCGTCTCGTTACAGAAGACTGCTGATTGGCTATTGCTTGAGCTGGGGGCGGGCTCTGGAGTGCAGTCCTCGTCTGGCTGTTTCTTCTGTATGTCTGATGGAGAGAACAGAGAGAGAGTGAGTGTCTCTCAGACACACTGATTCAAGTATAATAGTGATTTTATAGACCATGTAATGCAAGTAACTTACCAGCAAAACATTTGGAGCAAAGGTTCATGGTTTTGCTGGACCTGGAGAGAGAAAAACGAGACAAAGATGATATTTTGTTAGATACCCGTATAGAGGAAAAGCATGTCTCTATTAGGAAATGACCACCAGAGCAAAATATAAGTAGTTGAATCCAGTACTAACGATATTTTATGATTCTTGATACCAAAGATGATTTTTTTTTTTATTAAATACTAATTTATGAATGTACTAATTGAAATAAAAAAATAACATGTAAACTTCAAGGCTCTGTCAAAAAAAAAAATTAAATATTGAATAATATTTATAATCTTTTGTTTATTTTTATTCAATATTTTCTTGATACAGATTTTAATACCACAGCAAAACCTAATGAGCTGTTGAATTCCTTTTTTATTATTAAATACTAATTTATTAATGTACCAATTTAAATAAAAAATAAAAAATTAAATACTGAATAATCTTTTATATTTTTATTCCGTATTAATTTCCTTGATACAGATTTCAATACCACAGCAAAACAGAGTAAGCTGTTGAATTCCTTTTTTCTAAAAAATAAACAATTAAATAAATAAATACTAATTTATCAATGTACTAAATAAAATAAAATAACATGTTCAAACTTCAAGGCTCTACAAACAAACAAGTTAAATATTTAGTAATATTTATAATCTTTTATATTTTATTCAATATTACCACAACAAAGCTGAATGAACTGTTGAATTTTTTTATTTAAAAAAAAAAAAATACTAATTTATTAATGTACCTCAATTAAATTAATAAATGGTATTATATATAATATTATATATAATATTTATAATATTTTATATTTTTATTCAATATTATTTTTTGAGATACAGATTTTAATACCACAGCAAAACCTAATAAGCTGTTAAATTATTTTATTTAAAAAATTAAAAAATTAAAAAAAAAAGTAAACTTTAAGGCTCAACAAAAATAGTTTTTAAATACTGACTAATGAATATAATATTTAAATTGTATATTTGTATTTAATATTAATTTTCTTGATACAGATTTCAATACCACAGCAAAATTTTATCAACTGTTGAATTCCTTTATTTAAAATAAATAAGCAAATAAATATACATTTATTAATGTACTAAATAAAATAAAAATTTAAACTTCAAGCCTTTATCAAAAAGTATTTTTTTTTAATATTGAATGACATTCATAATATTTAATATTTTTATTCAATATTAAAAGTTTAAATAAAATGTGTTTTACAAACTTTTTCAAGTTTGTAAATATTAAAGCCCAAACTAAAAAAATAAAAAATAAAAATGGAACAAACACATATAAAGGATTCCAATACTTTTATTCAATGCATTTCCTGCACGAGTCCTTTCCAGTTGTTTGTAATTACATAGAAATTCATGTTTCTGAACCGGTTCATTTGACTCACGGAGACTACCTCAAAAAGCCTCAAAAGAGCAATGAGCTCAAAACAAACAACCCTAGACTGGCTTACAATCAAGTTTTACTCTACACAAGAGCAAACCCTATTTAATGAGATATTTTAGTGGGGCCATTTGAAAAACAAATCTGAATGGTCTGCAGTGTGAACAAAGCCTCAGACGCCTCTTCAGTGGAGAGCACTTCACTGTTCTTTACCTGCAGGCTGAGGACGCCGACATATCAAACACTATTTACACACACGCAAACAGCCGCTGAACTTCCTGTATGCATTCTGAAAGTCTCTCTCAGGATGACACAGGTTAGCGATGAAAACAACATCAACAGACCTTCTTCAGCACAATCAAGAGCAATCATAATCAGGGCCCAATCAAGGAGGCGGAAGGAGGCATGGGGAGAGAGCAGGGCATTGTGGGTAGGAATAATGCATATTAAGAAGACGAGCGCATTTGAGTCTAGAAGAGCACATCGCTACATGAAAACACAGATGAGGTTGGAAAAGGTTGGAAAGGTGTTACTGACAGCGCTGACTGAGTATTTTTGACGGTTGTTGTTGAAGTAAGTTGAAATGGTTAAACTGTCGAAAAACCATCAAAACAGCCTCCTGAGCACTTAGACTGGCTGATCAATGCTTTAATGCACACCTACTAGGGATGCGCGGTAAACCGGTAATGGATATATGGATATATTATATTTTAAATATATATATATATATATATATTATTTTTCAAACGGTTCGATTTCATCATTTTGCTCAGTTCGGTATTTCATACGCTGCTGTTCCGATGTTCACCTGTAGGTGGCAGTGCTTCCCAAATTGCTGCAAAACCGGTAAACGTGTTAACAACAGAAAAATACAGATGAAACTGCATCAACGCGCTCGAAACTAGTAAATGAAGACAACAGTAGAAGTGAAATATGGCATTAATTTGCATACAAAACAGATGATAAAGGTGAACGAACTGACCTTACTGCAGCCGAACGCAAGTGTTGCTATAAATCACCAAGCATTTGTCACTTGCACATCCTGGTCTTTTCCACAAATTTAGAGATCGACAAATGAGTGCATCATTCATTCAATCAATCAAAAAATCTGATTTTAATAACTTTTATTCACAAATGTGACCATGGACTACGAAACCAGTCATAAGTGTCAATTTTTCAAAATTGAGATTTATATATCTTCCGAAAGTTGAATAAATAAGCTTTCCATTGATGTATGATTTGTTAGGATCGGACAATATTTGGCTGAGATAAAACTATTTGAAAATTTGGAATGTGAGGGGGAAAAAAAATACGAATATTGAGAAAATCACCTTTAAAGTTGTCCAATTTAAGTTCTTAGCAATGCATATTACTTACCGAAAATTAAGTTTTGATACATTTACGGTAGGAAACTTACAAAATATCTTCATGGAACATGATCTTTACTTAATATCCTAATGATTTTTGGCATAAAAAAAATTCTATAATTTTGACCCATACAATGTATTTTTGGCTATTGCTACAAATATACCCCAGCAACTTATGACTGGTTTTGTGGTCCAGGGTCACAAATGATAGTGGACAGTAGTGAAGCATTTTTAATTTAAAAAAGTATCTGTAGTGTTTTTCTTCGGGAAGTTTTTACTCCATTCCAAAGAATGATGTCATACTTTTTTCTAAACCAAATTTCCTAAATAAAAGTTGTTGTTTGTTTTACCTTTAATAATTAAGAATATTAACAATGTAGTAATTTCTTGTACTCAAGTACATTTTAGAATTACTTTTACATGAAAATGAAAAAAAACTTAAAGTAATATATTTCTAATGTAATAAAGTATTCAATATTTAATCTGAAACATAGTGCAGTAACAAGTACAATATTATGCTTTAGAGTGTTGTGAAGCAAAGTTTTCTAAAGAAAACACTCTAATAAAGTACAGACACTTGAAAAGTACTATTAAAGCAGAGTAAAAAAATACCAGTCTGAAATCTAAAAACAATCAGAGTCATTTTGAATATTTTGATTGTTAGAATAACTTAACTTTGTTAAAATTCTGTAGCTAAGCTGATCTAACAGTATTACAGTATTTATTAATCTAGCTCAATAATTATTTATAAATGATAAATAAACTAATACATGTTTAGTATGTTAACATACTTACTACAGTATCCATTTAGTATCCATACAGAGGTATTACATTCTGGTATCGTACCGAAGCCAAAATTATGGTATCGAACCATCCCTAGCACCTACACATAATGAGTCTGCAAACTGGCCTGATTAGATCACATTAGTGGAAGAATCAACTAATTACAGAGCAAACAACTCAACCAAACCAAAAATGTAAGAGAGTCCATTTTAAGCAGCCATTCGGATCGATTAAATCAAGTTACACTCCATACTTGCAACTTTCACTGAGTCCATGATGTTTACCAAAGATTTGCTGGTTAATGATCTAAAAAGGTGGTGATTATCAGTAATTAAGCAACATAATGACAGATATTAATAACAAGACAGCTAGAAAGTAATAAGATACTTTCTACTACACTACAAATCAGAAGTTTTGAACAGTAAGACCTTTATTTGATCTAAAGTAGAGCAAAAACAGCAAAACAGAAATAATGTGTTTTTTTATTAGTATTTGACTATATTTTAAAATGTAATTTATTCCTGTGATCAAAGCTAAATTTTCAGCATTCATTAATATACCCATTTGCTGTTCAAGAAACATTTTTATTATCAATATTTAAAACAGTAGAGTACAATTTTTTCAGGATTCCTTGAGGAATAGAAAGATCCAAAGATCAGCATTTTATCTGAAATAAAAAGCTTTTGTATCGTTATACACTGTATCCTTTCAAAAGCTTGGAGTCAGTATATTTATTGATTTATTAATGTTTATTTTTTCTAAAGAAATTATAGAAATTCATACTTTTATTTAGCAAGGATGGTTTAAATTGAAAAAGTGACGATAAAGAAATTTATAATGTTACAAAAGATTTCTATAAAAAAAAAAATGCTGTTCTTTCTATTCAAAGAAACCTAAAAAAAACGACTCTAAGAATAGATGACATTACATAATAATAATAAAAATAATAAAAGTTTTTTGAGCAGCATATCAGAATATTAGATTGATTTTTAAAGGATCACGTGACTGGAGTAATGACGCTAAAAAAATCAGCTTTGAAATCACAGGAATAAATTACATTTTAAAATATATTCAAATGAAAAAAAAGTGTTATTTTAAATAGTAAAAATATTTAAAAATTGTACTGTTTTGCTGGGATTTGGATCAAATAAATGCAGGCTTAAATAAAGGCAGAAAACTTCTTAAAAAAAAAAAAAAAAACTTACTGTTCAACAACTTTTGACTAAAAAAAACTTTCTTGTAGTGTATATTACACAGCTATTGTGTAAATGATTGTGTAGAAAATACCTTAAATGAGTAAAATAAATAGTAAATGATTGCGATTACAAAAAACAATAATGCTAAATAAAATAAAAATATCTTTAGAATAATGAAATACATAAGGCATTAGCAATGCATTCAACTCTAAAAACAACAAAATCTTTGCCTGAAACATAGATGACATTTTGCACAAATCATGCAGTCAAACTTTTAGATATTTTCAGGAAATGCGACAGAGTTTGTGTGTGTATTTGTGCACATGGTCTTCCTCGGTCACATGACTCCAAGCCAATCAAGCTGGCCTCTCTCCGGATTAATCTGACATCTCCTGTTAAATGTCATCTGCAATTACGGCTTATGAAAAGAGGCAACAGCCCAATCAAGACTGCAGTGCACACACACCTCAGCCCACCTTCTGAAGAGTCACAGTGTGTGCGGCATATCCGACAACCCGAGGAACACAAATCATATCACACCATTAATCAAGCCATTTTACTAAATAACCACAATAACACTGAATCTAATTCAGAGATGTGATTGATGCCGCGCTTCCTACAGAATGAACCCACCCGCCAATAATTGGCTCTAACTGCATGCTAAACAAAACAACATTAACATTTTAATGTTGTAAGTTTTTAATTAATTAATTAAAAAAAAAGTTTTTTCAAAAACAGCAAATGCGTATGATGTAATACCTGCTAACACTTACAGCAAAATCTCCTTGCTTTTAAAGCAATTTAAATTTGGGAGTTGTTTTGACTGATTCATGAAAGGATCTATTAGTTCGCCCAAAAATTAAAACTCCGTCTCACCCACAAATTGCTCTAAACCTCTTATGCTCAACAGAAAAGATGATATTTTGAACAATGTTGATAGCCAAACACTTGCTGGCAAGGTCAGAAATGCACTTTTTTGTTAATTGATTTCCAGGGGCATTTTTACATTTGTGAAGGCAAACTTTTATAATCACCTTATTATGAAAAAAAAAAAAAAGTGACCCTGTACCACAAAACCAGTCCTAATTAGAGCAGGTATATTTGTAGCAATAGCTAAAAATACACTGTATGGGTCAAAATTGTTTTTTTTTTATGGCAAAAATCATTAGGTATTAAGTAAAGATTATGTTCCATGAAGATATTTAGTAAATTTCCTACCATGAATACATCAAAACTTAATTTTTGATTAGTATGCATTGCTAAGAAATTAGTTTTTTGACACTTTAAATGCGATTTTCTCAACGTTTAGATTTTTTTGCACCCTCAGATTGCAGATCTTCAAATAGTTGCATCTCAGCCAAATATCCTAACAAACCATACATCAATCAAAAGCTTATTTATTCAGCTTTCAGATGATATATAAATCTCAATTTCCAAAAATTGACCCCTATGACTGGTTTTATGGTCCAGTATCACATAGGTTGTCTTTAATATCAAATACTTAAACTTACCCAAACTGTTCTCAATAAAAATAGACTGTTTAAAACTGTATCCAAATTACACATGTAAAAAACAGGAGCTCAAAGGGCTGCGATATTATGACAAAAATCATTATTGTAGATTACTGCTCTTTATATTGTACAAATGATTATTAATATTGGTATAGAAAACCATCAACAACATTTTTGTTTTGTTGTAGGCATGTCACTTTCTGGCTTCTTAGATAAACAGTCTTCATAGTCTAGTCTAAGTGCCTCTGATTGGCCAATGCATTCCCAAGTTCAACAGAAATGCGTCTGATTGGTTATAAGGCTCAACGCTTCACAATACAGTGCGTAAAAGCAATCTAATGCAGTGTGAGCAATTTTAACTGTAATGCTGCAAATTGACACTTGTTTAATTTTGCAGGGGCACTTTTTGCCCCTTTGGCTTGAATTTCAGAATCAGAATGAGCTTTATTGCCAGGTATGTTTGCACATACTAGGAATTTGTTTTAGTGACAGAAGCTCCACAGTGCAACAGAATGACAATGACAAGAAAAGACACACAGATAATAAAAGAACAATATACAAATATACAGAAAATATACAGAAAAAAGTGCAAAAAAGCAAATACTCAATATACAATTTAAATAAACTAAAAATAGACAAATGTAAACAATTTATTATGTACAGGTGCAAATTAGAAATGAGAAATGTAAACAAGTATGTGTTTTAAATAAATGAATGAGTGTATAATAGTGTTATTGTTCTGTGTTATTATTTTTTTTTTTTAAGTGTTCATGAGATGGACTGCTTGAGGGAAGAAACTGTTCCTGTGCCTGGTCGTTCTAGTGCTCAGGGCTCTGTAGCGTCGACCAGATGGCAACAGTTCAAAAAGCGAGTGTGCGGGATGTGAGGGGTCCAGAGTGATTTTACTAGCCCTTTTGCGCACTCTGGACAGGTACAGATCTTGAAGAGTGGGGAGGGTTGTACCAATGATCCGCTCAGCACACCGGACTATCCGGCGTAGTCTTCTGAGGTCAGAACTGGTAGCTGAGCTGAACCAGACAGTAATTGAAGTGCACAGGACGGATTCGATGATGGCAGAGTAGAACTGTTTCAGCAGATCTTGTGGCAGGTTGAACTTCCTCAGTTGACGGAGGAAGTACAGTCTCTGCTGGGCCTTTTTCACAATGGAGTCAATGTGAATGTCCCACTTCAGGTCCTGAGAAATGTTGTTGCCTAGGAACCTGAATGACTCCACTGTTTTTACAGTGCTGTTCATGATGGTGAGTGGGGGGAGAGCAGGGGGCTTCCTCCTGAAGTCCACGATCATCTCCACTGTTTTGAGCGTGTTGAGCTCCAGGTTATTGTGACTGCACCATTCAGCCAGCTCTTTAACCTCCTGTCTGTAAGCAGACTCATCACCGTTCTGAATGAGACCGATGAGTGTGGTGTCATCCGCAAACTTCAGGAGCTTGACAGAGGGGTCTTTAGAGGTGCAGTCGTTGGTGTACAGGGAGAAGAGCAGAGGGGAGAGAACACAACCCTGAGGGGCGCCAGTGCTGATGGTGCGGGTGCTGGATGAGTATTTTCCCAGCCTCACTAGCTGCTGTCTGTCTGTCAGGAAGCTGGAAATCCACTGACAGACAGAGGTGGGCACAGAGAGCTGAGTTAGTTTGGGCAGGAGGAGGTTTGGGATGATAGTGTTAAAGGCGGAGCTGAAGTCCACAAACAGGATCCTTACATAAGTCCCTGATTTATCCAGATGCTGCAGGATGAAATGCAAACCCATGTTTACAGTATCATCCACAGACCTGTTTGCTCGGTAAGCAAACTGCAGGGGGTCCAGTAAGGGTCCGGTGATGTCCTTCAGATAAGCCAGAACCAGTTTTTCAAACGACTTCATGACGACAGACGTTAGCGCCACAGGTCTGTAGTCATTAAGTCCTGTTATCTTGGGTTTTTTTGGAATGGGGATGATGGTGGAGCGTTTGAAGCAAGCAGGGACTTCGCACAACGCTAGTGATTTATTGAAGATTAGTTGAAATATAGGGGCCAGCTGATCAGCACAGGTTTTCAGACAGGCTGTTGTCACACCATCTGGACCTTTTGCCTTTTTCCTTTTGTTCTTTTTGAAGACTTTGCGGACGTCTTCTTCGCTGATTTGTAAAGGAGGGGTGAGGGGGAGGGGGGTTGTTGAAGGTGTAAATGGTGTTTTTTCAAACCTACAATAGAACTCATTCAGTTCATCTGCCAGATGTTGACTGTCCACAGTGCTGGGGGATGGTGTCTTGTAGCCAGTGATGTCCTTCAGACCTTTCCACACTGATAAAGAGTCATGGGAATAGAATTGGTTCCTTAATTTTTCAGAATAATTCCTCTTTGCCGCTTTGATCTCCTTTTCCAGTGTGTATTTGGCCTGTTTATACAAGACTTTGTCCCCATTCCTGTAAGCATCTTCTTTGGCCTGACGGAGCTGTCTGAGTTTTGCATTGAACCATGGTTTGTCATTGTTGTAGGTTAAATAAGTCCTGGTAGGAATGCACATATCTTCACAGAAACTGATGTATGAAGTTACAGTCTCTGTGAGCTCGTCCAGATTGGTGGCAGCAGCTTCAAAAACACTCCAATCAGTCCATTCAAAACAGGCTTGTAAGGCCTGCTCTGTTTCTGTGGTCCATCTTTTTACAGTCTTTACTACAGGTTTAGCAGATTTAAGTTTTTGCCTGTAGGTTGGTATAAGATGAACCAGGCAGTGATCGGATAGTCCCAAAGCTGCCCGCGGGACAGAGTGATATGCATTCTTTATTGTGGTATAGCAGTGATCCAATATATTACTGTCTCTGGTGGGACATGTAACATGCTGACTGTATTTTGGCAGTTCAAGGAAGAGATTTGCTTTGTTAAAATCCCCAAGGATTATTAAAACAGAGTCCGGGTGTTTTTGTTCGATTTCTGTGATCTGGTCGGCAAGTTTCTGTAAAGCCAGACTCACGTTCGCTTGCGGTGGAATGTAAACACTAATCAGAATGAACGAGCAAAACTCTCGCGGCGAGTAGAACGGCTTGCAGTTTATGAAAAGCGCTTCTAGATCATAACAGCACATTTTGGTTAATACTGTTACATCTGTACACCACCTTTCATTGATGTAAAAGCACGTCCCGCCGCCACGCGATTTCCCCGTTGATTCTGCGTCGCGATCCGCTCTAAACAGCAAGAAGCCGGGCAGATGAAGCGCGTTGTCCGGGATCGCATCGTTCAGCCAGGTCTCAGTGAAACACAGAGCAGCAGAGTTTGAAAAATCCCTATTTGTTCGGGAGAGCAGAAGAAGTTCGTCCGTTTTGTTGGGAAGAGAGCGGAGGTTCGCCAGATGTATACTAGGCAGCGCCGTCCGAAGTCCACGCTGTCGAAGTTTTACGAGCGCGCCGGCGCGCTTTCCCCTTCTGCGCTTCTTAAAGCGCCGGATCAGCGCTGCCGCTCCGCCAACTACAACATTCAGCAAAACGTCCGAATAGATGAAATCCGGTAGGAGGTTTTGAGGTCCGTTCTGCTGAATGTTTAGCAGTTCCTCCCTGGTAAAACTGATCGTGTTTGTGAAACAAAAAACAGGAAAAACTAACAAAAACACTAAAACAACTGAGGAGCTCAGCACAGTGGCTGCCATCCGCGGCGCCATCTTGAACATTGAATTTAAGGGCATTTTTGAGTTTATTTTGGTGGCACTTCGTTCAGGTGATCAACCTCAGAACGGCTCAGTTCACAGTCAATGCAGTGAACTCTTATTGCATGTGCTGTGAGTTTAACGTGTGTTTGGAAACGCAACGACCACCAGTTATGCTTTTTTAACGGCAAATGATTACAGTAATTCACTAGATAAAAAAAAATAACTAGATAAAAGCTTAAAAGTAAAAAAAAAAATAGATAAATAGCTTCCCTAATGTAGTGTAAAGCAAAAACAATATGAAAATCTACAGTTTTATTTATTTTACAGTGCAATTGTTATACAATATATGGCTATTACTATCACAGTAATAAGAATAATATAAAACTATTGTTATTATTATTATATTCTAATTTGTTTGGCTTCCTAAAGCACCACTGTGAATGTAATTTAGACTAAGACAGTATACTTCAAATAAAAAGAGGGTTGAGTCCCCTTTAAAGTTCAGGTACAAGTCAGTTCACTGACTTTTTTCTGACTCAATTTTTCTTAGTTAAGCACATGGGTTGAAGCCCTTAATTTTGAACTCTCAAAGAGCATTAGACATAGATATGGCAAAAATATCATGTCACAATTTTTTTTCAGAAATATCACGATTCTTTGGCGTGTTGGTTTTACTATTTTGCAAGTTGTCTGAGCCACAGCCAAACTAATTTCCCTTTTTAAAAAACAAAGCCTTTCAAGGTAACAAAGTGTAAAATAAAAAAAAGAATGGCAGATATTTAGGCCAAAGTGAGCGAAGATAAAAATCTTTGTCATTATTTTATCTGTTAATAAAAAATAAGAACAAAGATGCACATTATAAACAAAAATAATACAAATAAAACAAACAGTGCGTTATTTTTCAGGTACATTAGGTGTATTTAACAGTAACATTCAAGAAATTGAATTAAATATAAAAAGTGAAACACTATATACATCAATTGTACATTGATTCTTATTAAAGCAAATGTATGAAAGTTCGTCAGTCAAAAGGAGTGATTTTTCTCTGTGGTTTGCTGTATTAACATTTAAAGAATATTTTTATACTATCATTTACTCACTCTCAGGTTGTTTTAAAACTGAATAAGTTTCTTTTTTCTGCTGAACATTAGCTATTTTATAATTTCTATTATTAAATTCAATGGGGACCAGTTATTGTTTGGTTACCCACATTTTTCAAAATTATTTTGTGTTTAGCACAAGAAAGAAATTAATACAAGTTTGGGGCAACATGTGAGTAAATAATGACAATTATAATTTTGGGTGAACTATTCCTTTAATGAAAAGCGGCAGCTTTTACTTTAGACATAAGCAGCTGTGTTTATATGTAAACCTTGTGTGTTTTGACAGTATTAGCGTAATCAGACGCGATACATAACTTGGTTCGCTATTTAGCAGGCTTGTAGTGTGCATGCAACATTTTTATCGCCCACGATCAAAAATCGTCATATTGCACACACCCCTAATTTGACAGAATATTTTAACTTTAAAATGTACAAAATTATCATTTTTTCAAGTCTTCATTTCTTTCTTTCTTTTTTTATTTTTTAAATATCAATAAATATTGTATCATGGACTTAATATCAAGATATTATTGTATGGTGAGATTTTGATATTTTTAAATCCTATTTCTAGGGCAAGCATCAATTTTATTGGTCATATTTAGGGTTAGGAACTTAAAACCCCCAGTATTCATTCATTAAAATACCTAATCAGAGTGTCCATTAAAGACCAATGGAGACCAAGAGAGTTTATTTGTCTAACATTCACTCCCATATCCAGAGGTGGTCGAAGTACACAAAAAAAGGACTTGAGTAAAAAGTACAGATATGTGTAATAAAATATTACTCCAGTAAAAGTACTCCTTTTTCAATTTTACTCGAGTTAAATTACAAAAGTACTCAATTTTATATGTACTCAAGTAAAAAAAAAGTACAGATACATTTATTTTGCAATTTTATATAGGCTACTTAATTTTATATTAGCACATAATTTTTTTTTTTATAATCCTACTGCTTAAAATACCTGGGATTTTCCCAAAATAACCACTATATGGAGTCAAGATCAATTTTTGTTGTTGATATGGACTACATTGATGAGACTGATGTAGTAATGTTCACTGTGAAGCGCACAATGACCGGTTTCTCAGAGAAAACAGATTTGAACTTCAAATTTTCACCAGTAAGAAAAAGAGTGTTTTAAAGCTTGTCGTTTTGCAGAACATCACAGTTATATGATATGAGAGCCTGAGCATAGGAAGAACATTTTAAGAATATAATTATAGTTTTATAATAATAAAAACACCCCTGGCCAAATGCCCCCAGAGGGCATCACTTCCCACTTTGATAATTACTGTAGTTACCGCGTTCTGAACATCACATCCATTTATTTTCCCTCAGATGCAATCTATCTAGGTGGCTGAATAAAAATATTTGGACTTTATATCTAAAAATTACCTCAACTTAGCACCAGCAAGCTTGTTAGCTATATAGTTAGCACTAGATAACAATATTTACTTATCTGTATGGTTATGATGAATAAACATGTCTACTCATAGATGATCCAAACGATAAATACTGATAATATAAAAACAGACGTCACCCAGGGCTAGGCTAAATGTGTAGCATTTAAAAAAACTGCTAAAGTTGCAGCAGCAGGAAAATATGAACTTGCATAAGCAATTTAATTTAACGTTAATCTTATTTAAGTCTTATTTTAATGTTCTGGCCAAATGTTTCTGTCCAAGAACATAGAGACATGTGTCTGCATTTCAGTGGGCTTAAATAGATCACACTTTACAGCAGATTTAGTTCACAAACAAGTGACCATTTTGACCTAAATAGGATTTTCATTTACAATAATCCTAAAATTCGACATTAGTAACTTACTTTTCGCAGTCAGTCGCGTGCACGCTCTCCCGGTTCAGTTCACTGGAGACTCGCTCTAAACGACTCATTTGAATCAGTGATTTGTCGACTTGAGAACAGCTGCAATCGGATCATTTCCAATTCATGAATGAATCGTTTGGTGCGATTTGCGAACCGATTTAACAGGTTCATTGGAAAGAATCAGTTTGTTTATGAATCAGACACCACTTCTGCATCTCGGAGCATGTGATATATTATAAGGAGTAACGATATGTTTTATGAAATGTAGTGAAGTAAAAAGTACAATCTTATGCTTTGGAATGTAGTGAAGTAAAAGCAAAAGTTGCTCAAAATAAAACCACTCCAGTAAAGTACAGATACTTGAAAAACGTACTTAAGTACAGTAACGAATTACAACTACTTCGTTACTATCCACCATTCATTCCCCATATCCATGCAAATGCTCTGATTAACTCAAACAGGACACTCCAGAAACTAAGCTGCTCTTGTATGACTGTAAGTCACAGCTAATATCCAGTGAATGCACATATAATCCACCAAATCTCTGTGTGTGACATGAACATCTACACCGCCTCAGCAAGCTACATATCTAAAAAGTAGCTGCTGTTCAAGGTCTGGTATTACCGCGCTTACCTTGAACAGAAAATTAAAGCTGCATTAAAATGGTGAAGGCTTTCTTTAACAATAATGAGCGTATTCTGTGGGAATCACAGGGGACGGCGCGTCCAAACACAACAGATGATCTCACCATCCACTCTCATTCCCTGCCCGCACCAGCTCCCAAAAGATAATGCATGCTTGAAAATGAGAAGGCCGACGTGCTAACAGGTGTTAAAATGGAAGATGCCAGATGGAAGTTCGGAAATGGGATGAAAAATGAAACGCCACTGCTGCCCTTCACACTTCAGCCCCTCTGAACTGCAGCGCCCTCTATCTACACACACACACACACACACACACACACACAAACACAAACACACACACACACACACACACACACACACACACACACACACACACACACACACACACACACACACACACACGCGCGCATGCGCACACACGCGTCTACGAAACAGTACAGATTTTGCCCTAGGTTTTACACCAGACATTTTTGTTATGAACAATCTGGTCTTTTGGTTTGCATCCATACAGTTCAAAACATAAAATTAATTCATCAAGTGAAATGATCTATTGAATTCACTAAATCATCTATAAACAGGCTTTATCGCATAGTTATTTCACTAAATTTCCAGCAAAAATAACTATTATGACATTTAATGCTACCATGAGATAAATCAACAAATAGTTAACCCAAAAATGACAATTGTCGTCATTTACTCATCAAGTTTTCACAATCCTGTATGAGTTTTTATTTCTGTTAACATGAAGCTATTTTAAACTATGCATTTAACCATTAATTGTCTGTTTACTCCAACTCAAACAAGTTTGGAACTTGAAGGTGATTAAACAATGACAATTTACATTTTTGGGCAACTATACAGTTTTTAAAGATTTTATATTCACACACTTACACACAACAGACAAATACATCATTAAAATGACTCTAGACCACCTGCTCTGTTTAACTATTATCCCCACTTGTACTCCGTCTAGTAGTTAACCACGTTCATATAACCTAGTGCACTAAAGACGGGCTGAGTTTACTCACATGACTTCCCATCAGATACATCACAGCCGTTGGTTTAATCTTGACATGTTAGTGAGAATGTGCTGTCGTTGAATGTACAGTTCAAGAAGGTGTGCGCAATTTTTCCTGACTGGTTATCAAAACAGAGCTGCATTTGCTTGTGTCATTCAACACCAGTTGGGCAAGTCTACACAAGGTTGAGGGAAGAAGCACTCACGTTTTGAGACTGCTTTTACACATGCAACAGGTTAGCCGAAACCTTTCCCTCAAGTATCGGTTTGCTAGGTTTTGTTTTGCCCAATCAAAATAACTACCTTGCAAAAGCATACTTGGTTTAATGCATGCCAGGCATAACAAATACAGGGCTACTCTTCAGATTTGGAATGAAAAACAAGACCGCTGACATTAGTGCCATTGCATGCCATTAGTACTTAAGTGAACTATAATTTAGGTCCATTCACTAAAACCAGATATAAACAGGGAAAGGTTTATACTGGTGCAACAAAGTACCAAGAGAAATAAAGCATGGAGGAAATTTATAAGCGATTGTGGGTCTCGATTTGACCACCACCAGAATAAAATTATTTAGAAAACGGAGAGAAAACCCTTAACCTGTTTGTAAGGTTGAGTGAAGTTCACGGCCAGAATAAAATGTCATCCAAGATGTTCATGGCTTTCATTCTTCAGTCAAAAAGAAATTACATTTTTTGAGAAAAACATTCCAGGATTTTTCTCCATATAGTGGACTTCAATCCAAACTGCAGTTTAAACGCAGCTTCAAAGGGCTCTACACAATCCCAGCTGAGGAATTAGCGTCTTATCTAGCAAAATTTCATTTTCAGACAAAAAAATAAATAAATAAATGTATATACTTTAACCACAAATGCTCATCTTGCACTAGCGTCTTCGTGCATTATGTAATCACGTTGGAAAAGTCACGTACGATTAGTTCTCAGTCTGTGTACTCTGGTTCAAAGAAGTATGGTATGGTCAAAAAACTTCATCTCATTTTCTCCTCTAACACCACAATTGTCCAACAATGTTTTTTATCATTTTTAACCCATTGGCCACCATTGAAGTTCACTATATGGAGAAAAATCATGGAATGTGTACCTCAGAAACCTTCATTTCTTTTCAACTGAAGAACGAAAGACATGAACGTCTTGGATGACATGGGGGTGAGTAAATTATAAGAATTTTTTTGTTTTAATGCATTTAAAATTCAAATATATAAAACTGGTCTAAAATGGCTTAAAAAAATATGTTAACCAAACAGCTAATCATTTGTACACTAAAAATGTTTAAAAATATATACAGTTCCAAGTTTTACACTAAACAATGGCAAGAATTCAGTTTAATCATTGTCATTTATAAGCACCAATTAGGGGTGTGCGATATTATGATTTTTGATCATGGACAGTTAAAATGTCTCCACGATCTAATTTTGAAAAAATATTGTAGTATCGTGCTACAGCGTGTCTCCGTCTTAATATACTGTACAACACAACATACATTCGCTCATGGAACGCTGCATTATTCGCAATCACAAAAGTACATTATTTGCATGTGTTTTAAAGCCTTCCGGTAAATAACGTTATTTCGTCCAGTGGCTGATTACTGGACTAAGCTATATTACGCGTCTGATATGCTAATACTGTCTAAAACACACAAGGATTCTATATAAACACAGTTGGTTATGTCTAAAGTGAATGTAAACAGTTGAGAGAAAAATGGATGCATGCCGCTCTTAAAGCGACAGAACTAAATATAAAAAAGATTTTTTTATCTTCAACCAGTTTGGCCTAAACATCTGCCATTCTTTTTATTTTATATTTTGTTATCTTGTAAGGCTTTGGTTTTAAAATAGGGAAAATAGATTGGCTGTACTGCTCAGACAACTTACAAAATAGTAAAACCAACATGAAAAAAATATGATTTTTTTGCAATGTCGACCACCAATACACCAATAAACAGTAAAACAACATATAGTTTTTACACATTAAACTAAGCTGAAAGCAATGCTGCAAATAAAAGGACAGCCTTAACTCACTGACAAATAACTTGAACTTAACATTTTTACAAATCATGATTTACTCACCCTCATGTAATGAAAACAAAAGCCAAATAAGGCAAATAATGACATCTTGGTCTCTTTATCACATAAAACGACTACATGGATTCAGTCAAGTGGACTTTATCATACTTAAAATTGTGCTTTCTTTGGCGTTTGGACTTTAATATTATGGAAAAATACTGATGTTGACAAGAGTTTTCCATCAGACTAACTTGCATCAGTTACATCATAAGCATCTAATCGATACACATTAAACAAAACACCATTAAGACAAGCAATTTGTTAATGAATTGCTCATTCTTACAAGGCTGATTCAACATACATCTCAATTAGGACATTTACTGTATCATTTCTTACATCTCTAAGCACTAAGCAAGTCTGCAAGTCTGAGTCTGAATGGGAAAAACAGTCAAGGATTCATTATAGAGATGGGCTTTGGTTTAAAATCCACAAGACACACAGCCAGATATGATGCTCTGTTAACGTCCAGTTTCAAATCTCATGTACATCTTCAATGACAGCAACTGTGTCACTTGAATAAAGAGTCCAAAATAAACCACAGCTACAATCTATTTGAGTCGTTCAGTCACACAAACATGACACATTTAAAGCAAGAGAGCTGAAAATGACTAGAGTGATCATGACAAAGATGAAAAGACCAATTTGTAGATTATTAATCATGCGTCAGCATATTTATCTACTAAAATACACACACCTATGTACACTCACACACACACACACCTTTAAGAAAACCTTGACTTCATTCCAAAAAATGCTTCTGAACAAATGACAGTATCAGCGCTCAACTGGATCATTATCGCCCTTACTACGGTTTACTCAAACTTTATCTTAACTGAACCTAACATATACAAATTGTAGATTTTAAATCTAATCTAAATCTAATAGAAGTTAGATTTCCAGTAAAACAAGTACATGAAATGGAATTCTGGAAAATGTTATGTTTTCAATTGAACACTGAACCAATACTTTGCTTTGTTGGACTGGATGGACCACAATGGTCTTCTAATTGGCTGCTGGACGCAAGTTGAAAAATCTGACCAATCCACCACTGATTAGTAAATTTTAAAAACATGCATGTAGAATTAGCAGGCATTTCTGTCGCATTCATTTTCCTAAACCTCTATTTGTGCAACTGTGACCCATGTAATCAAGGACACCATCAACAGATCTAATTCACACAAACCAGCAAATTGAGCCTATTTCATAATAGCTTAGTTACAAGGTAAAATGAGAGGGGGTTTATGTGATTAAATCACCTGATAGAAGAGGAAAGCAACATGTAATTACCGGTGCACCATCAGCATTTGATCCAACCATCGCTTTATCATCTTTTTTTTAATGAAAGCAAATGGACAAATAGCTAATAAGAGGCTGTTGAATGATCACCTGTCAGAGGTCTGTCTGTCTCGGTCTTGCCCAGATCTGGTGCATTTTTTTTGGAGCGCAGACAGCAAGGAGTGTCAAATGACTGCACCTGTGAGCCTGACACGTGCTTGACGAAGAGCCCTGATTGATGTGTCACTCAAGAAAAAGTCAATCTGTCATTAGCCTTCGATGACTGTGTCTCAAAACCTAGGGAGGTGGCTACCTAGACAGCATTTTAAAGCATCAGAGGTGTGTATCAAATGCTCAATATGCTGTCTATATAGGCTACCTAAATAGGTTTTGACATACAGTGCTTAAGCGTTGTCCTAAATGATGCAAAAACCTAATGAAAGTGAATATAAATGGCCAAAATGCTGTTTAGGTAGGAAGCATGTCCAAAAAAAAAATCCCAAAATGTTGTCTAGGACAAGGGCTTTCAAACTGGGGCAAAGGGACCCCCAAGGGGGCTGCAGTGGAGTGCTAGGGGTCTGTGGAAAGGTTTACAGAAAAACAGAGTAAAAATGCATTAATAATAAAACGTTACAAAACAAGAGTTTAATTAAACTAATAAAAATATATATATATTGCTAATTATTATATAGCTGTCACATAAGATATAGCTGTCTTTTTCATTCTGATGGGGGTCAATTAAATAAGGATGATCTTATTTGAGGGTCTATAGCGTCTAAAAGATTAAAACCTCATAGTTTAGAAGGACAACACATTTTTTTTTTATAAATGCAACCAAATGTCACCTGTGATGCCCTAAAAAGCTGTTTAGGTGGGCACCTGGCTAGGTTCTGATATACAATCATAAAATTGCCACCTTTAATGCTCAAAATGTTGTCCAAGTAGGCAACACACTAGATTTTGATTACAGCCAGAAAAAGATGCACCCTATAATGCTGGCTATGTGGGTTTTGAAACAAAAATCGACGTCCAGTATGATACCAAAATATCCAGTAAACGTCTATGACGCTAAAAGCTCGTTGTATTTTAAATGCAAAACGTACATTACACAATCTATAATGGCAAAAACGCTGTCTAGATAAGGTTTTCAAACACAGCCAATGATTGTGATAGAGGACAGTGAGATATGAGTGATCTGTCACTCCAGCTCACAAGGCTCGTTAAAAACGCCAAATCGCCGCGTTTTGCGTTTGATGCGACTTGATTTTTAAATACAATGTGTGTTTGATGGCTGTATGTGTTTTATGTGTGTGTCCGAGGGGAAACAGCAGCTGTGGATGTGAAAAACAGGAGTGGTTGTTCCCCACCCCCATCCATCGGCCTACAACAATGAACAACAAACACTCCACATTTCATTCACATTTATCGCCATATCTGCATCAAATTCGGCGCACGGGTACACTCACGTGTTAAACGAATCATCTTACCCCCAAAATCCACAAGGGCAGCGGGGAGGAATACTAGGCGGCTTGCTGCGCTCGCTTCCTGTGTCCCCCATGGCGGCGATGTGAAGGCGGCAGGTTTCTGCAGGAAACACCGGGGATCCGCTCGCGGCCTAGTGCTTGTGCGGGAATTCCTCGGCTCGACGTTTAATCAAAGGTGCTTTACAACGAAATCCCCGAGCTGATAACGCAGCGTAAGACGTGAAGGATGCTGACACGAGCGGCCGTTACTATGAATTCGACGTAATTTAGTCAAAAATCAAGAAATTAACGGCCGCGTACAGTCCGACGGACCGCACCGGGAGTCGAGGCCGATCAGCTGGCGAGTGGAAGATACCAACTCCCGAATAGGGTTTTGTTAATCATGAGTAAAATCCATTTAAAAACTGACATCCCAGTATTAGTCATATTTACGCACGATCCTGTTGTAAAACATTGAAATTCATCTTATGATGTTTAAATGTTGGTCCATGTATGTTAGCATCACACGTTAAAAACCGTTTAAGCAAACCAGTGTTCCCCCCAAAAGAAAGTGGAACGTCCCAAGCTGTATTCCTTGTTTGTAAAGGGGATTTGTGCTTTAAAGCTGTTTAAGTACAAGACCTGCTGCAGACCCCTCCATAAGATGAAGCGCTCACGGTGGCCTTGACTACAACACACAGTATAGGAAAATGCAAAAAAGACATAAACGTGTGAAATAACAGTACAGATACATGACATTGAATATCACATTGACAACAGACTGGCTCAAGGCCATACAGTAATGTCTGTTTCTCTCTCTCTCTCCACTGGAAGGGGAGATTCCAGTGACTGAATTGTATGTACAAAAATGTTGGCTTATATTACATAGGAACGTTTTTATAAGTTGTTGTGTTGAAAATATTCAGAGTACAAAACTATGTTTGTGTACATACTTAAATTAAAACCAAGAACAAATAAGCTTAGAGTCTGAATGTTTTATATGCTTAATGGACTTGAATACTTAAGAATTTATAAAGTTGTAATATATAGATAGATAGATACTATTTTTATTATAAAAATAAAACAAGTAGAACAGAAAAAGAAAAGAAAACAAGATAGGATAGAAATAAAATAGAGTGCTAATGTTAGAGGGTCAAGTTTTTCAATAAACAAAATGAAAAGACAATAGAAATAGAACAGAAAGTGCTAGTGTTATAGGGTCAGGTTTATAGAAATAGAACAGAGAGTATAGGTGTTAGAGGGTCAACTTTTTATACAACAAATAAAAGTAGAACAGAAATAGAGAGTGCTAGTGTTAGTGAACTTTTTATATAATAAAACAACAAACAGAATTTTAATAGAATATATAGTGTTTGTGCTAGAGTTTTTTGTATATAATAAATAAAAAACAAGCAGAACAGAAATAGAATAGACAGCACAAGTGTTAGAGGGTCAAGTTTTATAAAATATAGAAATAAAAGTAGATAGAATAGAGAGTACTAGTGTTAGAGGGTCATTTCAATTTTTTTTAAATCAATTTTCTATAATAAAAGAAAACAAGCAGATAAGCAGATACTTTTATAAAGGTAATATAGAAATAAAGGTAGATAGAATAGAAATTGCTAGTGTTAGTGATTTTTTATATAATAAAGAACAGAAATAGAACATAGAATAGAAAATAGAGTGCTAATGTCAAATTTGTATAGAATAAAAGAACACAAGCAGATTGAATAGAGAGCGCTAATGTTGGTCAATTTTTTCAATAATAAATAAAACAAAACAGGCAGAATAGAAAGCGCAAGGGTTAGAGGCTTACATTTTTATAAATAAAAAAACAAGTAGACAGTATAGAAACAGAATAGAGAGTACTAGTGTTATAGGGTCAATTTGTATATATAATAAAACAAAACAAGCAGATAAATTAGAAATAGAATAGAGAGCGCAAGTGTTAGAGGGTCAGGTTTTTTAATAAATAAAAAGAAATCAAGTAGATACAATAGGAATAGAAAAGAGAGCACAAGTGTTAGAGGGTCAAAATGTTTATAAAATAAAGCAAAACAATGAGATAAAATTGAAATAAACAGCGGGTCAAGTTTTTTATATAATAATTAAAAGAAAACAAGCTTATAGAATAGAAATATAACAGGAAGTGCAAGTCTTAGAGGGTCAAGTTTTTAAAAATAAAAATAAAACAAGTAGAACAGAAATAGAATAGAAAGTGCTAATGATAAAGGATCACATTTCGTGTATAATAAAAGAAAACAAGTAGATAGAATAGAAATAAAATAGAGATTATTAGTGTTAGATTGATTTTTTAAAATCAATTTTATATCAATTTTATATAATAAAAGAAAACAAGCAGATAAATAGAATAGAGGGTGTAGGTGTTAGAGGGTCAAGTTTTATAAAAGTAATATAAGAGAAATAAAAGTAGATAGAAAAGAGAGTGTTAATGTTAGTGATTTTTTTATATAATAAAAGAAAACAAGCAGATAGAATTAAAACAGAATAGAGTGTTTGTGTTAGAGGGTCACTTTTTATATAATAAATAAAAGAAAACAAGCGGAACAGAAACAGAACAGAGTGCTAATGTTAGAGGGTCAAATTTTTATAGAATAAAAGAAAACAACAGATAGAATAGAAATAGAATAGTGCACTAGTGTTAGAAGGTCAAATTGTTTATATAATAATAAATAAAAGAAAAGCAGATAGAATAGAGAGCGCAAGTGTTAAAGGGGCAAGTTTTTTAATAAATAAAAAGAAAACAAGTAGATACAACAGAAATAGAATAGAGAGCGCAAATGTTAAGAGGGTCAAAATGTTTATATAATAAAACAAAACAAAGAGATTGAACTGAATAGAATAGAATAGAGGGTGTTAGTGTTAAAGAGTCAAATTGTGTATATAATAATTAAAACAAGCTGATAGAATAGAAATAGAATAGAGGGCACAAGTTAGAGGGTCAGGTTTTTTATAAATAAAAAGAAAAGTAGACCGAATAGAAATAGAATAGAGAGCGCAAATGTTAGATGGTCAAATTTTTTAGATAATAAATAAAACAAAACAAGCAGATATAATATAGAAACACAAACAGAATGTAGTGTGCTGGTGTTAGAGGGTATAATGTAAAATGGAAGAGATGTGTCTTTAGCCGTTTCTTGAGGATTCAGCTGGACAGTTCATTCCAGCAGTAAGAAACAGTTAAGGTAAAAGTTTCAGTGATTTTGTGACATGCACACTTTCCGGCTTGTTAAAGACTACTCTTGCAGCCGCAGTGGTCTGATAGAACTGGCTGCAAGGCCTGCCAAGAGAGCAGTGCAATAGTCCAGCCTGAACAGAACAAGAGCTTGAAGAGTGGTATAGCATGTTTCAAAAGAAAGAGTCCGATCTTCCAAATGCTGTATTAGGCAAAAATGCAGAAACGGGAAAAATTCAGATGATCATCTCCAAGGTTCCTGGCTGTCTTGGAAGGTGTTATGGTTAATGCGCCTAGATGAAGAAATTTTGATGAAGTGTTGGGTTGGTTCTGTCTTAATTATTCTTAATAATTCTAAATCTAACATCTAAAGCATCAGAGCTACGAAGAGTACTTGCAAATTGTAATCAGTTACTGATTCCAGATTACATGGCAAACATTGTAGTCAGTAATGTAATAGGTTACATTACATATTTTAGGTAATCTAATCTGATTACTTTTAGATTACTTTTGACTTAACTCGTTTATCACATTGATTTAAATAGGATTATCTTGTAGGATGATGTAAAAAAAATGCAAAGAGTAAGAAAATATGCTCCATTCATTGTAATTTACAACATGAAGGGCATTAAGCATTTTTATTACATCAAGGTTTCCCAAACTAGGGTTCAAACAGGAACTGCAGAGGGTCTGTGGGTTTAATGAAAAGCAAACAATTAATTAAATCATAAAAAAAAATTAAATTAAAATAAATCATTTTAAAACAAGGAATGTCTCTTTACTTGGTGACCATATTTGCAGCTCATACAAGACCAAGTCCATCTTAATGAATGGGGGAATCCTGAAATCTCAAAAACTGCTTGCTGAACTCACAATTAAATTACATATATCAAATCAGCAACAAAAATCTTCAATTAATTGCCCCATGAATGTTGTTTCTTATGCTCAAATAGTGTTTAAAATGCTTATTTTTCAGGCTAGACCAGAAAATGTGCATGCACAGTCATAATGTACTTTTCATAATGATTTTCTGGTCTAGCCTCAGGTTTCTATGGGAAATTTGTCTCTTTCATTGAGAAGGTGGGACTACAGTATTCCTCCATATTGCATGTTGCAGTTTCTCCCATTTATAATTATAGGAGTGAACCGTCATTGTGTTTCATTAGTCTTTGTTTTAAAATAAAAATTAAAATAGAACACTTACTAAAAAAGATGAAATATTTGTATTGACCTGCATGCCATGTGACCATTAATCAACATCAAAGAAATAAAAGTGAACATGCAAATGTGAAACTTAATTATTGAAATATTTCATTTAAAATCTCAGGGGCACTTAAATATATTTAGTGAATAAGGTTTAGATGACAAAAAGTTTGGGAATGCCTGCAGTGCAAGTAAATAATAACGTAAAGCATTTTAAAGAGACAAAAGCCTTCCAAAGACAATAATATATGGTTAAAAAAAAACTAACGAGTGATAATTTGTCAGGTTTTGGGACTCTTTTTGTTGTGTTTTGATTTGGTTTAGTCCTGTTTGTCTTTGGTTCCTTCCACTTCCTTTTTGCCCTTATTTGGTTTTGTTCCTGTCCCTCCCCTAATTAAGTCATTATCAGTTAAGTGCCTTCACCTGTCTGTGTCTTGTTTACCACCCTATTTAAGTTAGATTCTGTTCATTGTTTGGGTCTCCTTGCCCGTCTCCTGTTGGATTTATTTGTGGATTTAATTATTAAAAGACTTGTTTTGCTCCCGCTCTCGACCTGGTACTCCTCGTTTGTCCTCCCAACACGACACGTGACATAATTGAAATAAAAATTAATCTGTTTATCAATAGCTGATGCAATGTTGAAACCCTTTTGTAAATCCAGTGGTCAAATGCTGTGTCTCCACCTGAATAATGACTAGTCGATGCGTCAATGTCCACAAAACTGGACTTTCTGAATGTATATAATCGGTAGGCTATTTTAGAAAGGAAAATTAAAAAATGAAAAAGAGAAATGAGGGGGAATCAATGAATTATGAATAATGTATTGCTATTGTTTGAATAATATGTAATCATGCACTCCATAAAAAGTAACTAGTCTGATTAGGAGTATTTTAAAATCTAACTTACTCTAATTACAAGTAATTCATTTTTGGAATCTGATTACGTAATCCACATTACATCTAATCACTTACTACCCAGCTCTATAAAGCATGCTACTGCATTACATTGATGTGTTGCAAATATTCAGGGTATGAATCTAAACTTTGTCTACAGAATTTGTAAATCAAATGCACCACTGTATCACGTCCTACCAAACACTGGAGCAAATGATCTTTTCTGTATTAGCGTGTGCTCTGCAACCATGTGATAGCTGAACATGAACGATTCCCTTTCAAAGCTACATCTCCCTTATCACTGGCTAAGTCCAGCCTAAGGCCTCCAGGTCTCCTGAGACACTCCACACAACTTCAAAGACAATTTCCCCCTCATTTCTACACACAGAACTTTAGGAATTAATGAGAAACTGTTTCAAAGATGACAGAGCAATAATGTAGCTTGAGCGCATCAAGAGTGACACAGATTCGCTTTCTCTCACAACATTTCATTCACTCGAGTCGCACGCAAACACCAAACAGTCACTCAGGAAAATCACCATCTGATTGATATGCATATTCCTTACGGTTCACGCCAACTTTTCAACTTTTTGTGGAGTTAGAAATCCCCCTTTACTCTCTGTGTTGTTTCCTGCCTGAAGAGAGACTACAAAGACGAGGCTCTCAAAGGAGGTTTGATTATTTAATGGGGAAAATCAGGAGGTGCGGTGCAGAGGGACCTTGTAGATGCATTGATGTTGGAAAAAAAAGAAGCAGAAGCTCAAGGTGCCTGGAAGTGGGGGGAAAACATTGGCGATGGTTTTGCAGCGAATTGATGAACTTGTGAAACACAGTAACAAAGCCTTTGAGTAAAATACACGCAGATTTAACTTTCATATCAAGGTAGGTACATTCAAAAGCTTCTTTTAAGTGCTACATTAAAAGATTATCCTTTCAGTATGATACACAGTGGATCCAAGGAAGTTCAGTAGACCTACTGCGAGTACAAACACACTTGAACCAAACTGGTATTAAGAGTTTTACTCTAGTAAACAGTGGAAAGTTCCTGGTTCACATACACACTAGTCAACATGTCCTCCAATTTATACACCAATCGCATCGTTCTTTCTCCCTAGTGACGAGCCAATCGCGTTGCCGAACGTTAAATATATTCTTTTTTTCTCCCTCTGTTTAGGTGGTAAGGACACTGTTAAAATAGTCCATGTGACAGTGGTTCAACCATAATGGTGTGAAGATACACCACTTGTGCAAAGAAAACAAAAATGACGACTTCAATAAATAATTACTTCTTATGGTCAAACTGATGTCACATGGACTATTTTACTGATGTCTTACTACCTTTCTGGGCCTTAGTAGTAGTAGTATACATTGCTTTCTTTCAGATTTCATCAACAGTGTTTGGGATGAACGAAGGTCTCACGGATTTGATACGACAAGAAGGTGTGTAATGACAGAATTTTCCTTTTTTTTTGTGAACTATACCTTAAGATGTTTTTTTTCCCCCTCGATCAGATCACAAGTGGATAACAAAAAAAAAAAAAGAACTGATAACTGAATGTTCTTTGAGAAACCAAAATGGTTCTTCTATGGCTTTTCTAACCTTTATTTTTAAAATTACATGGATGTTAAAGGTTCTTCATGCAGTGTTGGGGAAAGTTACTTTTAAAAGTAATGCATTACAGTATTGTGTTACTCCCTAAAAAAGTACCTAATCACATTGCTTTTTATGGAAAGTAATGCGTTACATTACTTTTGCGTTACTTTTTAAATCTGGGCAGGACTTGCTTGTTTGTTTTTGATATAAATACGTTTGATTCTTAGGAAATGTAAAAGCCCTTTCACACCAAAAATGAAATGAAGTGAATAAGCCTAAGGATAAAGAAAAATTAAACTGACGTCTGTACAGTAGAACTGTAGGAAAAGAAAGTTCAACACTCTTCAGCAATGAGAGAAAAAAATCACAGATGTTAGTTCATCTAAAGTAAGTTTTGCTTATTAGTACACTGCAAAAAATGATTTCTTACTTAGATTTTTTTGTCTTGTTTCCAGCCAAAATATCAAAAAATTCTTAAATCAAGACGGATTTTCTAGACAAGTAAAAATTATTGTCTTGTTTTTTTTTTTTGAAAACAAGTCAAAATTAATTGCGTTTTTGCTTGAAACAAGCCAAATAATCTCCCAATGGTGTAAGCAAAATAATGTAGTTTTCTGTTTGAAATAATATTTTTTTTTGCTTACTCCATTGGCAGATTATTTGGCTTGTTCTAAGCAAAAACTCACTTAATTTTGACTTGTTTTTTCTGAAAACAAGAAAATAATTATTTACTTGTCTAGAGAATCCTTCTTGATTGATATTTTGGCTGGAAACCAGACAAAAAATCTAAGTAAGAAAAGTATTTTTGCAGTGTACGCTTGAATTGGATCAAAGGTCAGCAGCAAAGTCTTTGGTTAATAAAATGGGATTAAATGCATAAAGAAAACAAAAAGTAACTGGCATTACTTTTTTAAAAAAGTAACTCAGATATTTTCTTGGAAATGAAAAAGTAATGCGTTACTTTACTAGTTACTTGAAAAAAGTAATATTATTACGTAACTTGAGTTACTTGTAATGTGTTACCCCCTAACCCTAACCCTAACCATTAATGCCAATAAAGAAAGTTTATTTACAAACATTCTTTGAGTATTTATCTTCGATTCTTGCTGCGATTCAGACAAATAAAGATTTCATCTCAAAGTAAAAAAAAAAATAGAAGTAGACAGACGAACAGATAGATAAATAGATGGAAAGATAGATGGAAAGATAGCTAGATATAGAAAGAGTATTTATTTATTTTTAATGAAAAAGCTCTAATTATAAAAATAAAAGGAAAAGTGCCACATGCGATGCTTTAGAAACTCAGCATGTCAATACAGCTGCTTGATTCATGAGGGCCAATTTCAGAAGAGGGATGTTTAAGATACAAACAGTCATGGATTTCATGGGAAATCTTTATGTGTGCATGTCTCTCCATAAACGAGTGCTTCTCTTATCCTTTAATTCCTTCCCGAGAAAGAGCGAAGGCTTTATTGACAGTGTTTCAGTGTTTATAGGGCTGTGGATAGGATAACAGAAAGCATCCCTCTTATAAGAAACATTAATCCGGTTATAACTGGATTGGACTCTTGTTGCAGTAACGTAATGTCTAAGGTAATGTGTTATGGAGTTGTGGTGCCCCTCTTACTATGTCTATCATAACCTAACTAGACTAAGTGTGTATTTTATTATTAATAAATACAGTAAAGAACCACAAAAAAATATTTTTTAAAAGTATGAAGGCCTGTTCATAACAGAAATGATAACTATTAAGACAATGATATTAGCATCCACACCAAAGCACAATATCAGTTCTGTTTATTATAAGCATGCTTTATAATTTTGTCATCTGCCACTTTAAATGCTTCAGCTCTTTAAAGTCTCTTATTCTGCCTTTATTTGAACAAAAATACAGTAAAAACAGTAATATTGTGAAACCGTATTACAACTGAAACAATTTAAAACTGTTTTAGGTTTAATTATACACTACCAGTGGACAATTTTTTTTTTTTAAAGTCTCTTCTGCTCACCAAGCCTGCATTTTTTTTATTCAAAGTACAGCAAAAACAGTAAAATTTTGAAATGTTTTTACTATTTAAAATAACTGCTTTCTATTTGAATATATTTAAAATGTAATTTATTCCTGTGACTTCAAAGCTGATTTTTAGCATCATTACTCCAGTCACATGATCCTTCAGAAATCATTCTAATATTCTGATTTGCTGCTCAAAAAACATTTATTATTATTATTATTATTATTATGTTAAGTAGATTTTTTTCAGATTCCAGAATAACAGCAATTATCTGAAACAGGTTTTTTCTAACAAAATAAAAACTGTCTTTATCATCACTTCTGATCATTTAAAGCATCCTTGCTAAATAAAAGTATTAATTTCTATAATTTCTTTAAAAAAATATTCACTCCAAGCTTTTGAATGGTATAGTGTACAGTGTTGGGGAAAGTTACTTTTAAAAGTTATGCATTACATTATTGCGTTACTCCCTAAAAAAGTAACTAATTGCATTACTTTTTATGGAAAGTAATGCGTTACATTCCTTTTGCGTTACTTTTTTAAAATCTGGGCAGGGTTTTTGTTATTAATATAAAAACATTTGATTCTTATCAAATGCAAAAGCCCTTTCACACTTAAATGAAATTAAGTTAATAAGCCTAAGGCTAAAGGAAAATTATATTCACGTCTGTAAAGCTCAACACTCTTCAGCAATGAGAAAAAAAAGCACAAGATGCTGTTAGTTAATCTAAAGTAAGTTTTGCTTATTAGTACACTGCAAAAATGTTTTTCCTGCTTAGATTTTTTGTAGTTTCCAGCCAAAATATCACAAAATCAAAATCAAGAAGGATTTTCTAGAAAAAAATTTGTTTTTGCTTAAAACAAGCAAAATAATCTCCCAATGGGGTAAGCAAAATAATCTTGTTTTCAGTTTGAAATTAGATTTTTTTACTTACCTCATTGGCACATTATTTTGCTTAAGCAAAAACTCACATAAGTTTGACTTGTTTTTTTTCAGAAAATAATAATAATAATAATAATAATAATAATAATAATAATGATTTAAGATTTAATTTTTTTTTTTTTGATATTTTGGCTGGAAACAAGACAAAAAAATCTAAGTAAGAAAAGTATTTTTGCAGTGTACGCTTGAATTGGATCAGTAAAGGTCAGCAGCAAAGTCATTGGTTAATAAAATGGGATTAAATACATAAAGAAAACAAAAAGTAACTGGCGTTAGTTTTTTAAAAAAGTACTCAGATATTTTCTTGGAAATAAAAAAGTAATGTGTTACTTTACTAGTTACTTGAAAAAAGTAGTATTATTACGAAACTTGCGTTATACACTGATGTATAATGTTACAAAAGCTTTTTTATTTCAGATAAATGCTGATCTTTGGGTTTTTCTATTCATCAAACAACCCTGAAAAAATGTCCTCAACTGTTATTGATAATGATAATAATAAAATGTTTCTTGAACAGCAAATCAGCATATTAGAATGGTTTCTGATGGATCGTGTGACACTGAAGACTGGAGTAATGATGCTGAAAATTTAGCTTTGACCACAGGAATAAATTACATTTTAAAATAAATAAAAAATAGAAAGCAGTTATTTTAAATAGTAAAAAATATTTCACTATATTACAGCTTTTGCTGTATTTTGGATCAAATAAATGCAGGCTTGGTGAGCAGAAGAGAAAATCTTAATGTCCAAAAACCCTTCTGACTGGTTGTCTATATTAAAAAGCTGAATTTGTATTCATCATCATTACTCCACTCCTCAATGTCAGACGATCGTTCAAAAATTGTGGACTACAACTTTTTGTTGTAGTTTAATTAGTCTTAAAAAGCATTAAAAATCCAATCACAGCGACTAAAGGAAGCACAACCCAACAGCATGTTTTCTCCTGTGGCATCCTCGCCATCAAATTCATTACATGCAAATGTGTTAAAAGAGTAGTTCACCCAGAAATGAACACTTCCTGAAAATGTACTCACCCTCAGGCCATCCAAGATGTAGACGAGTTTGGAGAAATTTAGCATTTTCACTGGAGAAAACAATATTTTGGACTAATATTTTAGACAGCAGCAACGGTTAAATTAAAAATGCCTTAATGATGGATTTGTTTGTTACAAGTGTGCAGCTTTTTACTTTAGAAGATGGACTGGAGTGGTGTGGATTGGATAATTGTCATGTTTTTGTCAGCTATTTGGACTCTCGTTCTGACGGCACCCATTCACTACAGAGCAAGTGATGCAATGCTAGATTCCTCCAAATCTGTTCTGATTACGAAACAAACAACATTGAGTAAATATTCAGGAAATTTTCAATTTTGGGTAAACTATTCCTGTAATGCATCTAACCTTCACTGCTTATCCCCCCTAATGAGATACACTTGGTTTTGCTGGCACACTGAGCTAGTCTGTTCCATCGGTGCAAATAAACAGGTTGCAGACTCTGTGGCACAGCGTATCAGCGGAGCGACCCAGCTAGCGTCAGGGCGGGACGACCATCGCTCAATCCACTGATCAAAGCGCCTCTAAACTGCCAGAAACTACAGAAGGCAAACAAGACTGCTGCAGCAGCCACTGAGACTGTTTCTCTCTGTGTGCAAATACTGAAAAACCGGGAAAAAAACTAATTGAGGTGGACAAAACACGTGAATTTTAGTGTGGCTGACAGGTCATGAAGTGCCAAAGCAAGAGTCTTATTAGAGCTTCTAAGGCTATGGGAAGAGGAAGAAAGAAGATCAAAGGAAATACCAAGGAAAACTTTTGGCAAATGCAATGGAAAGAAAAAGAAGAGATGTTAAAACAGGAGGAGAGAAGGGATAATAATGAGATAGATAGCAGTGAGAGCTCAAGATAGAGGTTAGGAGGGTCAAGAACACTATGTATTCAAGAACAACCGTTATGTCTTAGACAGATCAACAAAGTAAGAGCCAGACTGCTGATGAGTGCAACATTACTGATTCTATTGCGCCATCTTGTGGAGGATAAGTTGACTTTTTTTACAATCATTATAAACCTTTTTTTTTATTATTTAGTATGCAGGCAATTGAAAATCAAAATGCTTTTTTAAGACTATAGCATTCATGAGAAAAGACAGAATAATTTAAGGATGTAAAATAAACTGATAGTTGCAAAAATGTGTTTCCGCCCGGTTTCGAACCGGGGACCTTTCGCGTGTGAGGCGAACGTGATAACCACTACACTACGGAAACTTGCATGCAAAATGCATGTAAATATTAGAACATAAAATTGGACAAATAAAGTTTACTTGGACAAACAAACTTTAGCAACAAAATTCAGCTGTTTTGTAAAGAGAATTAAAATTTCCTAACTTTTATTTAACTATTACAATTAAAATTTTTTGAAGCTATACAGCTATACTCACAACTTTGGTAAATGTTTTGCGAATCTTTTGTGATCTTTTCACCAAGGACATTTTGCTCCCATCAGCTCTTGTTTTCTGTTGAAATACAAAAATGCTCATGTGATTGTCTTAGAATTGTGAAAACACTCAGCAATAATTATTTCATGTGTGTGAGGCTAAAAATAAAGACTTAATGTCTTTTTTCTGTCGATAAATATACAGTAAAATAGGCTGTTTAATGGAAAAATAAAGTTTTGATATTTTAAATTAGTGACAAACCTTGTGGGGGCTAATGCTAATTCAGAGCCGCATGCTAACCTACTACCCTTAGTATATTTACCATATCTTTCTAGCATTGCAGTGTGCTAGTATGCCATTCTGAATTCAGCATAAGTCTTTAAGATACATTTTATACAGATACTAAATGTTTACATTTTAAAGTTAAAATGTAACATTTAAAAATGTTAAAAATAAAACATTTTAAAGCTAAAATAATAACAAAAACGTGTTTCCGCCCGGTTTCGAACCGGGGACCTTTCGCGTGTGAGGCGAACGTGATAACCACTACACTACGGAAACTTACATGTAAAACCCATGTAAATATTGCAACATAAAATTTGACAATTAAAGTTTACTTGGTAAACCAAACTTCAACAACAAAATTCAGCTGTTTTGTAAAGAAAATGTTAATTTCTTAATTTCTTACTTTGGTCAATGTTTTGCGAATAAGAGTCATTTAGATCTTTTCAACAGGGACATTTTACTCCCATCAGCTCTCAAAGGTGTTTTTTCTGTTGGAAAAAAAAATGCTCATGTGATTGTCTTAGAATTGTGAAAACAACATTCAGCAATAATTATTTCATGTTTGTGAGGACAAATATATATATATATATATATATATATATTCCATATATAAATATACAGTAAAAAAGGCTGTTTAATGGAAAAATAAAATTGTAGTATTCTAAAATTAGTGACAAACCTTGTGGGGGCTAATGCTAATTCAGAGCCGCATGCTAGCATACTACCCTTAGTATTTTTACCTATTTTTACCATATCTTTCTAGCATAGCAGTGTGCTAGTATGCCATTCTGAATTCAGCACAAGTCTTTAAAATATATTTTATACAGATGGTAAATGTTCGCATTTTAAAGCTTAAAGCTTAAAAATAATAACAAAAATGTGTTTCCGCCCGGTTTCGAACCGGGGACCTTTCGCGTGTTAGGCGAACGTGATAACCACTACACTACGGAAACCTCCATGTTATGAGCAAGCACACTTGTCATAGTAAAGATGTAACTGGAAACCAGTTATAGTTATAACAAAGTTATTTGACTGATGTATGAAACATATGAATGTACGAAACATTAAAGTACAAATGTATTGTATTCAGTGGTTTTTAAACTGGTTTTAACCTCCATGTTATGAGAAAGCAACCACTACATAATCATGATGTAACTGAAAACTAGTCAAAGTCATGATGTGTCTATTTCACTTATTTTTCACTGAACATAAACATTTGATCAATTTTCTGAGAGATTGATCAAAAGTAAGTTTAATCAAAACAGGAACAAACAACAAAGGCTCAGAAAAAAAATCAACTTAATTCAAACAAGTTTTCATTCCCCACTGATAGAGTATGTTCTTGTTTTAAGCATAAGCTCACTTAATTTTCTTAATTTCGATGAAAATAAGACTTCATATCTACCATTTGCATCCTTGTGCAAATGTAAATATATGTTGATGTTTAGATATTTGTAAAAAAAAAAAAAAAAAAAAAAAAAAACTGAGAAATCTTTTTTTTTCTGTGCATGAAACATTTAATGCCATGACTTTATGAACTTTTATCAATATGCACACTGTTTTTTAACGTGGAAAATAAAATGGAAAACAAAACAAAACCATTAGTGATAATGATAATCTTTCTTGAGGAAGCAGCACTGCCCGATCGTTCAGATAGTTTTAGGGGACTGAGGCTCACCTAAACAGGGTCTATAACCACCCCTAAGGAAGGGGTAAACACTAAACTCAACCAATAATTAAAACTATTTCTTTAACCTCTTAAACCTGTGTTAAAATCTTGCAAATAATGACCCGCGAAGCCCCGCTTGAGGCAACTAACGTAGTTGTCGACTGACGTTAGCGGCCTTTTTTGTTCACACAGCACTAACTCGATCTCAAATTCATTGTTTAAAAATGTGTATTTCAGTATTTCATATGTGAACTGGTCATGGACATAACCGTATTCCGTACTAAAAAACGTTTGTCAGTGTTCCGTTGCGGTGTTAACAAAGTTAGCCTTTTGAATTTCGAAGTTTTCCTTAAAATTCACCACACGATCGATAAAGTAGTCGACACAAACACGTATATTTAGTATGGGTTATATTATACCTTACCTTATGTAATTTTGTTCGTGGTTTTTGAGGATGAGGACATTTCGCACAGCATACGAATCTTGAGATAGGCCTTCAGGTGTTTCGTTCGCAAATGAATCAGTTTTAATTGAATCTTTTAAGTGAACGAATCGGACTAGTTTCGAAGTTACAAATAACATTTGCTATATAAATTTAGTGGTAAAACAATTATTTTATTTAATCTTCAGACAAAATATTTTTTCAAATATCTGAAAAAAAAATGCGTTCGCAAATGAATCAGTTTTTAAATGAATCTTTTAAGTGAACGAATCGGACTAGTTTCGAAGTCACAAATAACATTTGTTATTCAAATTTAGTGGTAAAACAATTATTTTATTTAATCTTCGGACAAAATATTTTTTTCAAATATCTGAAAAAATGCGTTCGCAAATGAATCAGTTTTTGAGTGAATCTTTTAGGTGAAGGAATCGGACTAGTTTCGAAGTTACAAATAACATTTGTTATTCAAATTTAGTGGTAAAACTATTTTTTTTTTATTATTATTATTATTTAATCTTCAGACATTTTTTTTTAAATATCTGAAAAAATTGCATGTTTTATGTCATATTTGATACCTCAAACCTTTATGACATAAACACCTCAGTTTTATTTAGAAGCCCAAACTGAGCAAAATAATGCAATTTGGTGCAGATGTAGTTATTTATATGGTCAATATGCTGATTCAGTTCTAATAGTTTGTAAATTAATTAGGTTTTTATATCAGTCTAACAGAATACCTAAAATGCTTATACACATATCAGTCTTAGTAAAATGATATTGAAATGCTTAGTTTTATGAACAAAGCTCTGGAATTTCTTAATAAAGCAATGCAATACAATGAAGACTGGGATATTAACACAAATGTATCATGTTTGATACTCCCATTTAAACCTGATTTTTCTAATAAATGATGTATAATCAATAAACTTAAGTTCTTTCAGTCCAGTAAATGTTCATTTTGAAATATTACTAAGTTAAAACCTTTAAAGATTTCACAGCAGATGTGTATCACAACCTGAGGTTGGACTTTTTGTTTTATTTTTATTTTTTACAATTACACTATAGGTTTTCGCTTGTGAAAAGTTTGAAATAAGACAGAATGCATGTAAAAGATGGTGCACAACATATTTTTTCATAGTTTTGTAGTTTTTCAGCAGAGTACTGGCATCCCACTCAAGCACACCTTGTCTGTCTGTCTGTCTCCATCTTCCTCAATCCCTTGGGGAAGTCTCTTGATTGCGGCAAGGAAGTTTGATAGGGTGCGTCTGTTCCTGGTTGCATAATGAAGGTGGCATTATGGTGTCACTCTCCCTTCCCTGTCTGATTGAAACTCAGCATTTATTAAATCCCCTCACAGAGGGAAGCATGTTAATATATGATTTGACTAAAGAGCCTTGTTCGCACTTTCCATCTGTTTCATTGTCTCCGTGTTTCTCACACCACCTGACAATAAATCAGCCCCAATTCTAGCTTGCAATATAACAGAACTCATTTTATATTCATTAGAGAGCATCCCACACATACACTGCAAAAAATGCTTTTCTAGCTACGATTTTTTGTCTTGTTTCTAGACAAAATATCTAAAAATTCTTAAATCAAGAAGGATTTTCTAGACAAGTAAAAATTATTGTCTTGTTTTCAGAAAAAAGAAGTCAAAATTAAGTGAGGTTTTGCTTGAAACAAGCAAAATAATCTTATTTCAAGCAGAAGACTAGATTATTTAGCTTGTTTCAAGCAAAAACTCACTTAATTTGAACTTCTTTTTTCTGAAAACAAGACATTAACGTGTACTTGTTTAGAAAATAATTCTTGATTTAAGAATTTTTAGATATTTCGGCTGGAAACAAGACAAAAAATCTAAGCTAGAAAAGCATTTTTTGCAGTGTACTAATAAACAGCCTGTATGCTAGTAATATGCATGCTAATGAGTAACTAGTTAACAGTTTGAATTGGTCCCTATACTAAAGTGCCACCGTGCTTTTCTAAAATGAACACTTGCAAGATGTCTAAACTAATAAGACAGTATTGCATAAATCATTTGGTCTGTAATAATTTTATTTGAATAATTATGGTTTTTATAGTTATTGGAACATAATAAAATAAGTGCATGTGACATTCATTGTTATATTCACCATCATGTATCTTCTCATTATAAATATAAAGAGTTTTTTTTTTTTTTAGCAGCACATAACCTTGAGAACAAAACCATCTAAGATGAGATCCTCAAGTGTGTCTTGTCATACTTCTGCTAGTTAGCTCCACAGAGAAAACATCCATAGTCTATGTGGAGGGTTTTTGAAACACCAGGCCTTGTAAATTTGAGTTCTGGGAGCTGCTTTCTGGTTTGGGCTGATCTGGTCCAGGACTTCCTTCTTTAACAACTGTGTCTTCCTGTGCGGGGCACTCAAAGTGAACGCAGTGAAACACCTAGTGGAGAGAACATGAGGAAAAAGTGCATTAGGTTTATTTGGATTATTTTGACAAATACTGCATGTGTAATTTGATCTCTGTGTAATATTATGAACAACTAGACAAAAAAAGTTCATCAAGACAAACTTTAGGTTGGCTTGAGAAAGCCTGACCAGAAAGTTTTAAAAAGTTTTTTAATGTTTGACGGTTTTCAGTCTGAAATATTTAAGTTTACAGTAGTTTTAAAGCTTACACTGCAAAAAATGCTTTTCTAGCTTAAATTTTTTGTCTTGTTTCCAGCCGAAATATCTAAAAATTCTTAAATCAAGAATTATTTTCTAGACAAGTACACGTTAATGTCTTGTTTTCAGAAAAAGAAGTCAAAATTAAGTGAGGTTTTGCTTGAAACAAGCAAAATAATCTGCCAGCGGGGTGAGCAAAATAATCTAGTGTTCTGCTTGAAATAAGATTATTTTGCTTACCCCATTAGCAGATTATTTTGCTTGTTTCAACCAAAACCACACTTAATTTTGACTTCTTTTTTCGGAAAACAAGACAATAATTTTTACTTGTCTAGAAAATCCTTCTTGATTTAAGAATTTTTAGATATTTTGTCTAGAAACAAGACAAAAAATCTTAGCTAGAAAAGCATTTTTTGCAGTGTAAAGCATGAATGTTTTGAAGGCAAAAGAGTCAGATAGATAGATAGATAGATAGATAGATTTAGTTTAAAGTAGATTTAAAAGCTTAAGGTTTGATATAGACAGATCAGTAGATAAATGCTAGGTTCTCGGAGTGTTTCTATGCAGTTGCTAGGGTACCCGGGGCGGTTGCTAGGGCGTTGCTATGCGGTTGCTAGGGTACGGGGCATTGCTGTGCAGTTGCTAGGGTACCTGGGGTGGTTGCTAGGGTGTTGTTATGTGGTTGCTAGGGTATTCGGGGCGGTTGCTAAGGTGTTGCTAGGTTACTAGCATGTTTTTAACATGATTCTAGTATGCTTAGCAAGTTACTAGCATGATTCTAGCATGATTAGCAAGTTACTAGCATGATTTGAAAATGAACATTTACTGAAAATTCATGCACCTTCAGTCCATCCAAGATGTAGATGAGTTTCTCGATCAGATTTGAAGAAATTTGGAGTATTAAATCACTTGCTCACCAACTGATCCTATCAGCGAATGGGTGCCGTCAGAATGAGAGTCCAAACAGCTGATAAAAACGTCACAAGTAACCCACACGACTCCAGTCTATCCATTACAATCTTGTGAAATGAAAAGCTGCATGTTTGTAAGAAACTAATTAAGATGGTTTTAACTTCAAAACACTGCTTTCAGCTAAAAGTCCTATATATCTATTATATTGCTTTCTCTAGTTAAAAAAGTCACGTCACGTCTGACTCCAGAGAGATATATGCACAGATCACGCACAGTTTACAAGCGAAAAAGGTCCAAAAAAATCTAAACTAACATGTTGGTGGATTTTGATGTGAGAGGACATTATTATTGATTTGTAATTTAGCCGGTTTTGCAATAAAACACCTTAATAATGGATTTATTTTTTTTACAAACATGCAGCATTAAACTTCACAATACACTAATTGATGGATTAGAGTGGTGTGGAATTACTTGTAGACTACATCTGGACTTATTTCTGACGGCACCCATTCACTGCAGATGATCCATTTGTGAGCAAGTCATGTAATGCTACAGTTCTCTGTATCCGTTTCAATGAAGAAACAAGCTCATTTACATCTCGGATGGCCTGAGGGTAAATTTTCAGCAAGTTTTCATTTTTGCTTGAACTTCTCCTTTAACGTAAAGCTGGATAGAGTCACAGAAAGTCCCGTGAGAGTGTTCAGAGGTCGTTCACCTCATTAGCCGTGTTGTGAGTTCCCACAATGCGAATAAAGGATGCAGGCTGTCTGTCAAACGCCAGAGTCTGCCATGACCTGTAAGAATTGCAGGCAAGAGCCAACTTACAATTACATATAAACACTGGGGAAATAAGGCATTATGGTTTTAATGCAAGCAAATAATGAGGTAATAAAACAGCATTTACTGACCTGCACGCCACCTTAGTGCGATCTATAACTCTCACCCAATGTTGCTGGTTTGTAGACAGCTCCACATAGTAACTATAGCTCCTCTCATCACAGTCCCATAACAGCAAGCTATGAACACACAGATTTCATGAGAAAGACAGAATCAGTATGTCTTAACTAAAAACTGAGGCAAAGACTTCAATGATTGAAAGGCATATTGAGGGTAAATACAGCTTAAAGGAATGTTTCAAGTTCAGAAACATTGGTATAATGGAAAATGACTCCTTTGTACAAAAATCTGAATGTTTAGAAACTGTTCAAAGTGAAATAAAAATACAAGCGAGGCTACGCTAAATAAAGGTTAACTTGCAATGAGAATAAATCTGGTTTATTCTCCAACCATGGAAATTCAAGAGACATTTAGAAACCAAACGCAAAAGACATAAATCACACTTTTGCTGTTATGCATTTACAATACTGTAATTTTTTTTATTAAGCCTAATTATGCTATGCTCATAATTTGGCACTACACTGAACCTCTGCAATTCATTGTGATATTAACCAGGTTTTATTTTGATTTAAAGTTTTTTTTTTAAAGAGGAATTTAGCTTAGTTTTGCTTACTTTTCTAGATATTGTCTAAATCATAATTTTGCAGTAGGACTGTCATTTTAGTCTCCAGTTTTGTATTTTTTTGTATTTTTTAAAGACGTCTCTTCTGCTCATCAAGCCTGCATTTATTTGATCCAAAAGCACAGCTAAATTTTGAAATATTTTTACTATTTAAAATAACTGTATTCTATGTGGAATTGTTTTAAAATGTAATTTATTCCTGTGATCAAATCTATATTTTCAGCATCATTACTCCAGTCTTCAGTGTCACATGACCCTTCACAAATCATTCTAATTTGCTAATTAGCTGCTCAAGAAACATTTCTCTTATTATTATTGTTTTCAATATTTAAAACAGCTGAGAACTTTTTTTTCAGGATTCTTTAATGAATAGAAAGATCCAAAGATCAGCATTTTTCTGAAATAAAGAGCTTTTGTAACAGTCAGTATAAGGGGTTATAGAAATTAATACTTTTATTTTGCAAGGGTGCTTTACATGGATCAATAATTATAATAAAAGACATTTGTTAAAAAAAGTTATGTTAAAAAAGATTTCTATTTTAGATAAATGCAGTTCTTCTGAACTTTCTAATCATCAAAGAAACCTTAAAAATTCAACTCAGCTGTCTCAAACATAATAATAATAAATAAATGTTTTTGAGCAGCAAATCAGAATATTAGAATGATTTCTGAAGGATCATGTGACTTGAATAATGATGCTAAAAATTCATCTAAAAAAAGAAGGAATAAATTACATTTTAAAATATATTTAAACAGAAAACAATCATTTTAAAGCAAAAATATTTCAAAATGTTACTGTTTTTGCTGTACTTTGAAATCAAATAAATGCAGGCTTGGTGAGCAGAAGAGACTTCTTAAAAAAACATTAAAAATCTGACTGTTCAAAACCTTTTGTCTGGTAGCGTATAATGTCTTGTAGCTACATTTTTGTATTTCATCATTTATTACCTCACCCTGTTTTCTTCCATTTACTTCCACTGTGCTTTTGTATCCACTGTTATTAGATTTAAGTGTGTGGCAGGTTTTTGGCAAACAATTGATTCAATTTCAGCTTGTTCCACACACTACTGTACGTGCAAGTCATATGGACTACTTTTGTGAAGCTTTTATGTCATTTCTGAGCTGGACAGAGTCTGTGAATTTAATTTATTATTTAATTTATCATCTAAACATTATTTTTTTATGTTTTACAAAAGAAAATCATACGGAATCGACATAAGAGTGAGTAAATCATGACAGAATGATAACTTTTGATGAAACTAGGGCTGAAATAAAAGATTGTCGACAAATATTTTTGTTGTGGAGTAGTCGTTTGATCTCATATAACGTAATGTAAGATCCTGCAATAATGTGGTTTGACCAGTGTGGCGCTGATTCAGCCCTCCTGGATGCAATTCAAGAGAAAAAGACACACAGCGCTGCAGAGCAAACACAGCCGAATCTGAGCACTGTTTGGCTGAATATGTAAATATATATTGTGTGCTTTCCTCTCAGTAACAAAATAAACAACAAAAACTGACAGCAGAGTGAAAGCAGCAGTTAAAAATGCATCTGATTACAATAATGTGGCTTTTTTCACGAGCTCTGCAGTTCAGTAACGTTAACTTACTCCAGTAATGTCCATCACATCATGTTTATTTATATAGTCCGTTATGCAATAGATAGCCTTAAATCAATCAGCTTTACTGTATTTAATATGAAAAATCAGTCGCTTTCAGTTAGAATTGCAACTTGATTTCCTGTTATAAGTCTCCAGTGTGGAGCAAGCTAATGAGAAAATATTTTTATTAGTGCAAACAAATAATTTTATTAAAGTGATAGTTTGGTTTACAGAGATCAAAGCTTAATTTAGCTCAGGACTGTATTTTAAGACATTATGTTGTGCATAAAATAGTTTATCCAATAAATAGAGCCACTTCTCACCTTTATTTTGTTTCTTATGACTTACAAAAGGAGATGTTAGGCAGAATGAAGTGTATACGAGAGTTTCTCTGTCTATCATCTCATTGTGTGTGCCAAATACACCTATTTGTATAACGAATTGGTAACGCTTTACAATAAGGTATCATTTGTTTAACATTATATCATGTATTTACCAAATGTTAAAAAAACACAACTTGTGATTTTTATAAATGCATTAGTAAAAGTTTAAATTAACATAAAGATGAATAAATGCTGTACAGGTTTAGTTCATTTTTAGTTCATATTAACTAATGTTAAATAATGGACCTTATTGTAAAAGTATTATTAATTATATATTAATTGTATAATAATTGTAACTAGATAAAAAAGTTTGTCAAGACAAACTTTAAGTTGGCTTGAGAAAGACGGACCAAAAAGTGTAAAAAGTTTAAGGCGTTTTAAAAAGTTACGTTTTTGAAGTTTAAAGTAGTTTTAAAAGCTTAATAATAAATAGCTAAATTAGCATGTTGCTAACATGACTAACAAGTTGCTAGCATGACCTTATCAATATTAGCATGTTGTTAGCATGACGTTAACATTATTAACATGGTACTAGCATGATTAGCAAGTTGCTAGAATGTTATGTTTCTAGCATGACTAACATGTTGCTAGCATGACCTTATCATTATTAGCATGTTGTTAGCATGACTTTAGCTTTATTAGCATGTTACTAGCATGTTGTTAGCATTTTTCTAGCATGACTAGTATGTCACTAGCATGTTGCTAGCATGACTTTAACATTATTAACAATGTACTAGCATGATTAACAAGTTGCTAGCATGTTGTTGTTTCTAGCATGACTAGCATGTTTGCTAGCATGACCTTGTTATCAGCATGTTGCAAGCATGACTTTAACATTATTAACATGGAACTAGCATGATTAGCATGTTGTTAGCCTTTTTCTAACATGACTAATATGTCACTAGCATGTTGCTAGCATGATTAGCATATTATTAACATGTCGCTAGTATGACTACCATGTCACTAGCATGTTGCTAGCATGACTTTAGCATAATTAGCATGTTACTACCATGTTGTTAACATTATTAGCATGTTTCTATCATGACTAGCATGACTTTAGCATTATTAGCATGTTACTATCATGTTGCTAACATGATTAGCAAATTGCTAGCATGTTGTTAACATGACTTTAACATGATTAGCATGTTGCTAACCTGAAGGTTAGAAATAAAATAGCATTTCAGTAAGTTGGCTTTCTCAATATGCTAAAAACATGCTAGCAACACCCGCATAGCAACACCCTAGCAACCGCCCCGGGTACCCTAGCAACCATATAGCAACGCCCTAGCAACCGCCCCGGGTACCCTAGCAACCATATAGCAACGCCCTTGCAACCGCTCCGGGTACCCTAGCAACCATATAACAACGCCCTAGCAACCACCCCAGGTACCCTAGCAATCGCATAGAAACACTCTGAGAACCTAGCATTTATCTACTGGTCTGTCTATATCAAACCATAAGCTTTCAAATCTATTTTAAACTTCAAATTATTTCAGAATGAAAAAAGTCAAACTTAAAAACTTTTTAAACTTAAACATTTCTATGTATTTATCTATCTATCTCTCTCTCTATATATATATCTATATCTCTATTGCCTTCAAAACTTTCATGCCTTAAGCTTTAAAACTACTGTTAATTTAAAACTATTTCAGACTAGCATAGCAACGCCTTAGCAACCACCCCAAATACCCTAGCAACCATATAGCAACGCCCTAGCAACCACCACGGGTGCCCTAGCAACCGCATAGCAACACAACATTTATCTACTGGTCTGTCTTTATCAAACCATAAGCTTTCAAATCTACTTTAAACTTCAAACTATTTCAGAATGAAAATCGTCAAACTCTCTATTGCCTTCAAAACTTTCATGCTTTAAGCTTTAAAACTACTGTTAATTTAAAACTATTTCAGACTGAAAACCGTCAAAACTATTAAAACTTTCTGGTCAGGCTTTCTCAAGCAACCTAAAGTTTGTCTTGACAAACTTTTTTGTCTAGTTACATAATATGCTTTTATAAAGCTGAAGTGACCTTTATAGAATATGTATAATGTAATATTTTTACTAATTTTACTAAAGCTGAATAATCAAACAAATCTACTGATTAATCAGTGAAATAATCGACGATTAGTCGATTAATCGTTCTAATAATCGTTAGATTCATCGATTATCAAAATAATCGTTTGTTGCAGCCCTAGCTGAAACCTGAACATAAGCATTCGTACCGCATTGAGCCCAGCATGTATGGCTGAGCGAGCTGGATGACGATGGCTCCAGAGCCCAGCTGGTGGCAGGTGTATCCCGAGTCCCAGTCATAGTGGCTGGTGTCCCCATTCAGCAGGGCATTTCTGCTGCGACTCACACCCTCTATCACACTAGCACACGCCTGCACAGTCGCCACATTCTCTGTGGGAACTGCATGGAGACACGGGCAGAGTTTCAGCAGACGAGCTGATATGTGAGAAATGTCCCGAAAGTAGGAAAACTACATTACCCAGAAGGTCTTTCTCCAAGGTGAAAGGTCGTTGCGTGAACATGCACTCGAGAGCCACCAAGTGAAACACTTTGTTGACGGTGTTGTGTGTTCCCACAACCCGCATAAACCTGCATTCACAAAAAAACAAAACAGAAATGTTCACAAACACAAACAACAGTAAGCAATTTAACATCTTTCAACATAGCAATTAGTTTCTGTTCTCTGCAGTGGACATTTGCTTGTGGCTAATTTCTTTAAGACCTTTGAGACTTTTCAGAGAGTATGTTTTGGGTTTGACCATTGAAGCGTCTTCTATTTGTCTTTTAAAATATCCATCACAAATGTGACCCCGGACCACAAAAACAGTCTTAAGTCGCTGGGGTATATTTGTAGCAATAGCCAAAAATATTTTGTATGGGTCAAAATTATCAAAAAAGACTGGAGTAATGATGCTGAAAATTCAGCTTTGCATTAAATTACACTTAAAAATGTTAAATATATTCAAATACACAACTGCTATGTGAAATTGTAATAATATTTCACAATATTACTGTTTTATTGTATATTTGGTCACATAAATGCAGACTTGGTGAGCATTTGAGACTTTGACATAAAAAATCTTACCAACCCCAAACTTTTGAACAGTAGTGTATGTTTACTCATAATAGTGTATAAACAAACATCATCCTTTTGCCATGTTTATTTCAACAGGCAATAAGTAAACTTGCCTTGCCTTGTCAGTGTTAATTTTGACAGCAAATTTTGATTTCGTTTTAGTCATAGTCTTTTGACTAAAATGCCATTTAGTTTTAGTCATATTTTAGTCATCTGAATTGTTTTTAGTTTTAGTCTAGTTTTATTCAACTTAATATCATAAGATTTTAGTCAACTAAATCTACAGTAAATTTAGTCTGCTAAAACTCAATGGGTTTAGTTACAGTGCAATGCATTTATTAAGAATTTCTCTAAAATGTCCAAACCCATTATATAGGTTTGGATTAAGGTTTTATCATGATAAACACATGATTTAACTGCGGTGATACACAACATGCCCTAATATTAAAATTTAATAAAACCACTTCTCATAAAGAACATAGTCTTCTTTTCAATGAAATAGCAATAGTAACTTGTTTACCATATTCTTCATTCTTTCAAACAGACATGTTTATTTCTATAAATGAATTTAGATTAATCTTTAGGGCTACGTAAGTGATTCAGTCAAGAGCAGTGGTGTGCTTTTCTGTCTTTCTTTTGTTGCTTAGTTAACATCTATCTGTGACTCGGACAATAGACACTAAATGTGGCTGCTGTCCCTTTAAAACCGAATGCTTGAATGCAATGGATGCAATGTACTGATATACTTTCTTCCTACGGTTTACGTTCATTTAAGATGTAATCGGCTGTGTTTACCTGAATACTCCTCAAAACGGACAATTCAACATCATTTTGTGTGTATTTCTCAGTTCATGCAACGCAAAACAATGTGAGACGTGTTTTCTGTGTGTTTGCTTCAGTGTCTGCGCTCAGAAAACTAGACCGAATTGAGTTCTCTCTTCTCGTTGTCAAATTTCTGCACTTCTCCCACATATTGACATTTTTTAACGTTTTATAAGACGTGCAGCAAGTGTATTTTAGTTTGTGTCCCACCGGTTTGTACACATCTAACCTCCTACTGCGCAACAGATTTTTCTGAATGAATCTCTTTCCAAATCGTCCCTTCTTTTTCAATTTTCGTCTCATTTTTATTCTTTGACAAAAATAGCAGTAGATTTGTGTCATCGTTTTTGTCATTCAAAAAGAAATTTAGTTTGTTATCGTTTTGTTTTTTCGTCTGTGAAAAAAATGTTGTTGACGAAAACTACGACAAAAAATATTCATCAACGAAATGAACACTGCTTAATTTGAATTTTTTGAAGTCTTTATGTTTTCAACAAAGGAAGTGCAACAAAATGATATTCTTTAAAACACAAAAAAATGTTACCCAAATTAAATATTGGGAATCAAGTCAAGTTGGTTCTGTGTACTAAGTTCTACCTGCAGACTTGTTCTGGTTAGTTAGATGTCATTTAAAAAAAAAAAAAAAAACTCTGTACAGCCCCCAAAAACTAATTAATTGTCATTTTAAATCTTTACCACTATCCTTTAATCCACTAGGTTTTACTTATTTGTCAGCAAGAAGTTTTAATTATTGAAAAGTAATACATTTTGGTTATGCTTTATTTCAATTTTTAGTGCAACAAAATGATGTTTTTTTAAAAACACAAAAAATGTTTCCCAAATTAAATCTTGGGAAATCAAGTCAAGTTGCTTTTGTGTACTGAGCTCTACCTGCAGACTTGTGCTGGAAAGTTAGATGTCATTAGATGGCATTTAAAAAAAAAAAAAAAAAAAAACTCAACACAGTGCAGCCCTCAAAAACTAACTAATTGTCATTTTAAATCTTTACCACAATACTTTAATCCACTAGGTTTTACCTATTTGTCAGCAAGAAGTTTGTAATTATTGAAAATGTAATAAAATTTGGTTATGCTTTATTAAACTTTTTAGTGCAACAAAATGATGTTTTTAAAACACAAAAAAAAAATGTTTCCCAAATTAAATCTGAGTGTACTGAATTCTACCTGCAGACTTGTGCTGGGAAGTTAGATGTCATTAGACGTCATTTAAAAAAAAAAACTCAACACAGTGCAGCCCCCAAAAACTAATTAATTGTCATTTTAAATGTTTATCACTATCCTTTAATCCACTAGGTTTTACCTATTTGTCAGCAAGAAGTTTGTAATTATTGAAAAAGTAATACAATTTGGTTATGCTTTATTTCAATTTTTAGTGCAACAAAATATGTTTCGAGTTGGTTTTGTGTACTAAGTTCTACCTGCAGACTCGTGCTGGGAAATACAGATGCTGCCAGGAGCGGCACAGGAACTTGGAGTGATCCACCACACGTACCCAGTCCAGCTCATCCATAGACACCTCGATATAGTACGAGTATGACCTGCAGACAACAGAGAGCAATAAAATGCTTTAACATTAATGCCCATTAGTTCTTGTGTCTTGTATCCAAAGATAACGCATCTCATTTAGGCTACTTTTATGGTTTTGTTTAGTTTTTTTTTCACCTTTTTGGAGCTCATCGGCATCTATTCTTCCTATTTTTTATTTTTTTAAAGGAGACCTATTATGCCTCTTCTTACAAGATGGAATATAAGTCTCAGGTGTCCCCAGAATGTGTCTGTGAAGTTCCAGCTCAAAATACCCCACAGAACATTTATTGTATAATTTAGAAAATGCATATTTCGAGTGGAAGCAGAAACACGTTGTTGCGTGCATGTCTCTTTAAATGAAAATGAGCTGCTGCTCCCCACCCCCTTTTCTAGAATAGAGACATTGACTTTGTATTGTGGGAAGCTGCCTCCTTGTCATTTCTGACTTATTACAAAAAACAGAACAATGTCTAAAAGCTGCTATTTGACAAGGTGTACAGTAAACAAGCTAAAAAAAAAACAGACCTACATTTTTATAAGCTGTTGACCCAAAAAAGGACAAATAGTTGTGGATGTCAGGGTATTTCACATTGAGCCATTCAGTTTCTCCATCAAAAGGAAGGTAAGGAACAAGAGGGCTGACATAGACCAATAAAATGGAGTCAGGTTTACATAGGGTGGTGAAATAATGGTTAAAAATAGTGATTGTTTACGGTCACAATTAAGTTTCCCTCCAGAGGGCGTAGTTCTTAGAGTAATATGATAATTGCGCAAATCTGAGCTGCTAATTTTTTTACAACACTGCCAAAAATGCTTTTCTTTCTTAGATTTTTTTCTTGTTTCCAGCCAAAATATCTGAAAATTCTTAAATCAAAAAGATTTTCTAGACAAGCAAACAAAAATACATTTAATTAAGTGAGTTTTTGCTTAAAACAAGCAAAATAATCTGCGAGTGGGGTAAGCAAAATCATCTAGTCTTCTGCTTGAAATAAGATTATTCTGCTTACCCCATTGGCAGATTATTTTGCTTGTTTTAGGCAAAAACTCACTTAATTTTGACTTCTTTTTCTGAAAACAAGATTTAATAATATAAAATATAATATTTTTTTACTTATCTAGAAAACCCTTCTTGCTTTAAGAATTGTTAGATATTTTGGCTGGAAACAAGACTATTTATTTATTTATTGTCTTTTTTACGCCATGCCAGTACCAGGGCTATCTTCATGGCGATTACAAAAATGTACAATAATAACAGAAATCCATTTACCAAAAAATTACAAAAGACATTTCAAATGAATACAAGATAAAAAACATAAAATACAATCCGGTAAGACATTTTTAAATAAATGATGTAAACATGTTTCTGAGTAAAACCGTTGCCTATTTATATTAAAACCAGTACAATCCAATAAAATATGCTTCACAGTCATTTGGGATTTACAAGTTAGACATACTGGTGGATCTTCACCTTTCAGTACATACTTATGGAAACAAGACTAAAAATCTAAGTAAGAAAAGCATTTTTTGCAGTGTATATAATATTTTTTTTTACTTGTCTAGAAAATCCTTCTTGATTTAAGAATTTTTAGATATTTTGGATGGAAACAAAACAAAAAAATCTAAGTTAGAAAAGCATTTTTTGGAGTGAAGCTTGCAGAGAAAGGCTTAACAAAAAAAAATACTGGATTGTTCTTTTGGTTGCACTTTATTTTAGAGTATGTGTACTTACATGTACTTTCAGTGTATCTATCTAAGAAAGCTCTGGTAATATACGGTAACTACATGGGGTAGGGTTAGGTTTAGTACCTAGTTATTGTAATTACCATAATAAGTACATCAGGAACAGGGCTTTATTATAAAATAAGGTGCTACCATTCTTTTTCATGTTTTCTGGGTTGGCCCGATTATAGCATTTACACGTGGAAAAAGTCAGATTTTCATGATGTCACCTTTAATTATATGAAAAGGAAAAGCACTGAGAATCTCTTTTCGGGTTTAGAAAGACATAAGGGTGAATAAATGGTGACAACTGACATTCTGAGTGAACTATCCCATACCTGCTGTCCTTGTCCCACAGCAGCAGACGTATGTGGTTGATGATGGAGGGTTGACCCAAGCGGACCTGGATGCCAGCTGCCCGTCCCTCTTCTTCTATGGGGTGTCTTGAGAAGCCATGGTCCAGATCATAGTTTTGCGTGTCTCCGTCCAGAAGAGCAGACTTCATCTCACCCTTCACCACCACAGCGCCGTGTTTCATAGTGGCGATGTTCTCCTCAGGGACTACAACGCAGAGCACAGCAGCGGAAACATTTTATCAAACTGAAACAGACTTTTGCAATTGTTTGCAATCTCTTCAGCTTCAGGATCGGACTCGGCTCAAACATTGCCATCTGAAGTATCAAAACACACAACATTCTGCTTCTTTCCCGTATATTAAAATGTGTCCTAGTTAGGGCTGGGCAATATGGCAAAAATGTAATCTCGATCATTTTTTCCGATAATGATATATATTTCGATATATAAACTGTTAATGCTGCCAGCTTTAAAAGAGTATGCCAACTATGACTGAAGCCACAAAATATTTTAGGGTTCATTAACAGCAATATTTTTACTATTTCAAATAACTGTTTTCTATTCAAATATATTCTTCTGAACAAAACTACATTTTCAGCATCATTACTCCAGTCTTCAGTGTCACATGGTCCTACAGAAACCATTCTAATATGTTGATTTGCTGTTAAAGAAACATTTATCATTATATTATCAATACTTAAAACAGTTGAGTACTTTAAGGATTCTATGAAGAATAGAAAGATAGTATAATTTTGTTTTGTTTTTTTAGGAAAGTAAATTATAGAAATAATACTTTTATTTAGCAAGGATGCTTTAAATCGATCAAAAGTGATGATAAAGACATTTATAATGTTACATTTATTTCAGATAAATTGTGACCCTGGACCACAAAATCAGTCTTAAGTCGCTGGGGTATATTTGTAGCAATAGCCAAAAATACATTGTATGGGTCAAAATTATCAAAAAAAAGTTTTATGCCAAAAATCATTAGGATATTAAGTAAATATCATGTTCCATTAATATATTTTGTAAGTTTCGTAATGTAAATGTATCAAAACTTAATTTTGGATAAGTAATATGCATTGCTAAGAACTTAATTTGGACAACTTTAAAGGTGATTTTCTCAATATTTGTATTTTTTTGCACCCTTATATTCCAGATTTTCAAATAGTTGTATCTCAGCCAAATAAAGTTATAAATAACTTTATAAGATATATAAATCTCAATTTTGAAAAATTGTCACTTATGACTGGTTTCGTGGTCCAGGGTCACAATTGTGTTCTTCTGAACTTTTGATTCATTAAAGAAACCTGAAAAAATTCCACTCAGCTGTTTTTAACAAAATAATAATAAATGTGTGGTTTTTTTTTTTTGAGCAACAAATCAGAATATTAGAATGATTTCTGGATGAAGTCTGGATAAATTACATTTTAAAATATATTCAAATAAAAAAGTTATTTCAAAATAATTTGACTGTTTTTGCTGTACTTTGGATCAAATTAATGCAGGCTTGGTGAGCAGAAAAAAAAATTCTGTAAAAAACATTAAAAATCTTTTAACTGGTAGCGTATCTAAATCACTTTTGTAATTCAAATTGGTGCAGACACCAAACTGGGGTGTCGTTTTTGACCTATGTTTCTACAAGAAGTAAACGCACTGAGCATGCCGCGGTAGTTGAGGTCCATGTCTCTGCTCTCCGAGCGGGTCTGTATGGCATCTAGCAGGTCGTCTGGACTGAGGAGACCTGAGGGACGGACAATATTCAGCATTTCAGAGAGAGTCATCAGGGGCAGTCGCACTGCTGACATCACTTCCTTCGCCTCTGGGCCATCGCCGTTGTGGTGACACCAGCGACAGAGAGCCTGAAATATCTCCCTCTCACTTGCAGCGAAGGAATCTCTCCTCACGACTGTCAACAGGGCACACTGCAGAAAGAAAACAAAGATTTGATGCATTGATCTTAATTATTATGTTTTAAAATGCTCATATTTTCTATCACTCACCTTTGAGAGTGTGAGAAAGCCATCTGACTTTAACACTTCGGTGGCGTTACGGTCCATGTAGGCCATGCAGGCCTCACCGAGCCCGGTCAGACAGTACAGACTAGCCACATCGAACACCCGACAGACGTTTCTCGTACTCAATAAAGTGCGGAGGAACTCGCATATGGAGCCCTCTAGTGGTTGGAGGCCGTAGCGGTGGGCCAGCCCCAGGAAATCTAATAGCGTCTCTTCTCTGGCTTCACTCAAAGTGGCTCGGCCTGTGTACAAGTACCGCAATAACATGGAAAAAGCCTCAGCACCTATTTCCTCTAGCCGAACCTCCGCCTGGTCCCTGGACTCTCTCAGTCCTCCATAAAGCATTGCCCTGAGGAGTCAAAACAAGTTGAAATTAATACAGAATTTCCCATGGTTAGGTTACAAAGCCTATTTTATTAACAAGAAAAACATTCTACACAATGTTCATCTATTTGCAGCATTGAGACTGCTATTGAACTGAACTGACTAAAAACAGACAGTAAGATTTTTAATGTTTTTAAAGAAGTCTCTTCTGCTCACCAAGCCTGCATTTATTTGATCAGAAGTACAGCAAAAACTTATTTAAAATAACTGTTTTCTATTTAAAATGATATTTTAAAATGCAATTAATTCCTGTGATTTCAAAGCTGAATTTTTAGCATCATTACTTGTGTCACATGATCCTTCAGAAATCATTCTGATATTCTGATTTGCTGAAAACATTTATTATTATTATTACGTTGAAAACAGCCGAGTAGTTTTTTTCAGGCTTCCCTGATGAATAGAAAGTTAAAAAAAAAAAAAGACAGCATTTATCTGAAATAGAAATCTTTTGTAGCATCATAAATGCCTTTATCATCACTCTTGAGCATCCTTGCTAAATAAAAAAAAGTATTATTTTCTATATTTTCTATTTCTTTCCCAAAAAAATAAATAAAGTTGAACTTAACAAATTTCACCATGGTTAGGTTACAAAGCCCATTTTATTAACAAGAAAAACATTCTACAAAATGTTCATCTATTTGCAGCATTGAGACTGCTATTGAACTGAACTGACTAAAAACAGACAGTAAGATTTTTAATGCTTTTAAAGAAGTCTCTTCTGCTCACCAAGCCTGCATTTATTTGACCAGAAGTACAGCAAAAACAGTACAATTTTAAAATATTTGTGCTATTCAAAACAACTGTTTTCTATTTAAAATGCAATTAATTCCTGTGATTTCAAAGCTGAATTTTCAGCATCACTACTCCAGTCTTCAGTGTCACATGATCCTTCAGAAATCATTCTAATATTCTGATTTGCTGCTCAAAAAACATTTATTATTATTATTACGTTGAAAACAGCCTAGTAGATTTTTTTCAGGTTTCTCTGATGAATAGAAAGTTCAAAAGAACAGCATTTATCTGAAATAGAAATCTTTTGACACATTACAAATGCCTTTATCATCACTTTTGAGCATCCTTGCTAAATAAAAGTATTATTTTTTATATTTTCTTTCTTATTTTTTTTTTTTCTTTCCCAAAAAAATAAAAAAAGTTGAAATTAATAATGAATTTCACCATGGTTAGGTTACAAAGCCTATTTTATTAACAAGAAAAACATTCTACAAAATGTTCATCTATTTGCAGCATTGAGACTGCTATTGAACTGAGCTGACTAAAAACGAACAGTAAGATTTTTAATGTTTTTAAAGAAGTCTCTTCTGCTCACCAAGCCTGCATTTATTTGATCAGAAGTACAGCGAAAACAGTACAATTTTGAACAACTGTTTTCTATTTAAAATTATATTTTAAAATTTTATTCCTGTGATTTCAAAGCTGAATTTCAGCATCATTACTGCAGTCTTCAGTGTCACATGATCCTTCAGAAATCATTCTAATATTCTGATTTGCTGTATAAAAACATTTATTATTATTATTATTATTATTATTATTACTACTACTACTACTACTACTCTTATCAATATTTAAAAGATTTGAGTTTTTTTCCAGCATTCTTTGATGTGATGATTTTAGCATTTATCTGAAATAAAAAAGCTTTTGTAACATTATACACTATAACATTCAAAAGCTTGGAGTCAGTATAATTTTTTTTTTTTTTAATTAATATTAATACTTTTATTCAGCAAGGAGGATACCTTAAATTGATCAAATAAAGACAATAATAATTATAATATGACAATAAAGACACTTATAATGTTACAAAATATTTCAATTTCAAATAAATGCTGTTCTTCTGAACTTTCTATTCATCAAAGAAACCTGAATAAAAACTATTCAGCAGTTTCCAACATAATAATAATAATAATAAATGTTTTTGAGCAGCAAATCAGAATATTAGAATGATTTCTGAAGGATCATGTGACTGAAGCAATGATGCTAAAAATTCAGCTTTGAAATCAGCTTTGAAAGAGGAATAAATTACATTTTAATAGAAATAGAAAACATTTTAAATAGTAAAACATGTCAAAATTTTACTGTTTTGCTGTACTTCTGATCAAATAAATGCAGGCTTGGTAAGCAGAAAAGATTTCTTTAAAAAAACAAAAAAAAATTACTGTTTAAATATTTTGACTGATAGTGTAAGCTAGCTAACATGAACAAATGTATTTGTCATAGTTAGTTAATATTAGATAATAAAATGTTAAAGAATGGTATCTTATTGTACAGTGTTACCAAATCTTAGTTTAGCTTCAAATGACCCAGTGCAATTTATTAACAAATTACTGCATCATATTTGTCACATTATTTCTCTAAATGTTTAAAATAACACAAAATTTGCTTAAAAAATGAAAAAGACATGTAAGACCCAGCTCCTATCAAAAGCTGTTTCACTCAAGAAACACCCCAAAAGACATGCAACATCTCATAAAGAATAACCTGAAATACTGGCAACGGGCCGCCAGAATGACTCTGTGTGCAGGAAAGCGCTTCTCCTCCACCACGAAGGTGACATCGCTGTACTCTTCACCGGGAACTAAAGCGCCGAGCTGCTCTGACAGGAGATGGAGGTGGTCGATCTCAGACGTGGAGCTCATCGGTCGCAAAGGATGACTGTCACTCATGATCACTGCTGGAGAACACCTTCAATCATAAAGAACAAAAACAACTGGATTTATTAATAAACACTGTATCAAATTAACATATACACTACTGGTCAAAAGTTTTTGCACAGTAAGATTTTTAATGTTTTTAAAGAAGTCTCTTCTGCTTACCAAGCCTGCATTTATTTGATCAGAAGTACAGCAAAAACAGTACAATTTTGAAATATTTGTACTATTTAAAATAACTGTTTTCTATTTAAAATATTTAAAAATGTAATTTATCCCTGTGATTTCAAAGCTGAATTTTTAGAATCATTACTTGTGTCACATGATCCTTCAGAAATCATTCTAATATTCTGATTTGCCACTCAAAAAACATTTATTACATTACATATTATTACATTGAAAACAGCAGAGTAGATTTTTTTCAGGTTTCTCTGATGAATATCTGATGAATAATAAAAATCTTTTATAATATTATAAATGCCTTTATCATCACTTTTGAGCATGCTTGCTAAATAAAAGTTTTATTTTCTATATTTTCTTTCTTATTTTCTATTTCTTTCCCAAAAAATGAATAAATTATACTGACTCCAAGTTTTTGAATGTTTTTTATTTCAGATAAACACTGATTTTTGGATCTTTATATTCATCAAAGAATCGAGAAAGAATCGTTTTAAATATTTACGATGATAATAATAAAATAATAATAATAATAAATGTTTCTTGAACAGCAAATCAGCATATTAGAATGATTTCTGAAGAATCATGTGAGACTGAAGACTATAGTAATAATGCTGAAAATTTAGATTTGATCACAGAAATAAATTACATTTTAAAATATATTTGAATATAAAACAGTTGTTTTAAAAAGTAAAAACATTTCAACATTTTACTGTTTTGTTGCTGTGCTTTGGATCAAATAAATGTAGGCAGAAGAGACGTCTTTATAAAACATTAAAAACCTCAATGTTAAAAAAACTTTTGACTGCTAGTGTATGCTGTATATTCTGATGCGGCACATTGCTTACAAAAAGTAGAATCCATAAATGGTCTGAACATTATATAGATATCTAATATAGATAGGAACATCCTAAAATAAAATATGAATATATGTCCTGACACTAACAAATATTTATGTCACTAAACAAACGAACACCACGACATCATTTAGTGTCAGACACAGGACGAATAATAAAACCACGTGTACTGCTCTATTTTCGTTAAAAACAATTAAATAAAGCAATGTTACATTAGAAATGAAAGTGATAGTATCGTCGAGAAAACCGAGTCATAACGACATTTATGTCTGTAAAACAATAACACTCACCCTCACTAACACAGACTCGCTAAAGCAGACCAAGAAGATAACTCTCCTTATTCCAGGCAAATATATATTAAACATTAAATTAAATATGCTGAATACAACTTGTTAAGAGACACTCATCTATATGTTCCACTGATTAAAAAAAAAAAAAAAAACAACCGGATGTTTTTAAGTGGCCCGTACGTTACGTGTAAATGTTGCAGCGCCTCTAGTGGACAAATGAGGAATATGTCTTTATTGCCTCCAGGCCGAGTGAGAGCACAGGAAGAAGACCTGCATTTCAGGACCTTAGCTTCATCGAGATACTATTATAGTTTTTTTTTTATATGAATTAGTTTTAATTTACTATATTTTTTGTGAGTTATTTTGTTATTGTGTTTTTGTCATTTTTATTAGTTGTTTTATTATTATTATATATTTTTTTAAAATATTTGTTTAATTTTTTGGTTTAGTTATGGCATTACACCAAGTCTAAATGAACATGGGAAATTTTTAACTGGCAGCTAGCTGAAATGTACTTTTTACATTTTGTTTTATTTCAATTTATATTTATTTCAAGTAACAAAACATTTTTATTGGGATTTGTTTTAGGTAAGTATAACACCTCTGATTTGTTTTCTAAAATCTGTAATGCTTCACATCTATTAATTACATGAATTTATACCTGAAATATAAAGGGACAAATAAAGTACTGTTAAAATCACAAAGAAAATTATAATTTTTAACAGGTCTTCAACAGGGACTTAAATAATTGATCTTACATATATATATATATATATATATATATATATATATATATTACACTGCCGCTCAAAAGTTTGAGATCAGTTAGATTTTGAATGTTTTTTAAAAAGTCTCTTATGCTCATCTAAGTTCCATTTATTTGATCAAAAACACAGAAAAAAAAATATTATTGGAATTCAAAATAAGTTTTTTTATTTTAATATACTTTAAAATATAATTTATTTCATCAGCCATTACGCATGTCTTCAGTGTCACATAATCCTGCAGAAATCTTTCTAATATACTGATTTATTACTTTTATTATCAATGTTGAAAACAGTTGCGCTGCTTAATATATATATATATATATATTTTTTTTTTTTTTTTTCAGGATTCTTTGATTAATAAAGTTAAAAGAGCAGCATTTATTCAAAATAAACTACTATCACTTTTTATCAATTTAACACACCCTTGCTGAATAAACACATTTCTTTCAAAGAGAGAAAGAAAGAAACAAAAAAAAAAAAAAAAAAAAACTTTGAACGCGGTGATAAAAGACATATCACGGGTTCCAAAAAAATATTAAGCATTGCAACTATTTCCAACACTGATAATAAATCAGCATATTAAAATGATTTCTGAAAGATCATGTGACGCTGAAGACTGGAGTAATGATGCTGAAAATTCAGCTTTGCATCACAGGAATAAATTACATTTTAAAGCATATTAAAATAGAAAACCAGTATTTTAAATTGCATTAACATTTCACAATATTACATTTTTTTTTAATTTCTAATCAAATAAATGCAACCTTGATGAGCAAACTTCTGAGCAGCAGTGTATAAGCATTAAACAAAAATACAATATTACGCTAATTTAAACCAATGTTAAGAAGCTAAACCTCTGTGCACCATTGTTCTTTCCGCATAAAAACGTAGAAGGCTCAAAAATTTTTCTTCTCTTTTGGTCTTTACAATTAAAACCTGAACAGCCTTAGCAGCTTCTGAAGAGAATGAATGGTGATGATTCCAACTGGCTGCTTCTCAAAACACAAATCTACAAACTGGTTGGATTGTTGCCCAGCAAGATTCTTTGTTTTGACCAACCCCATTTTGTAACCACGCACAAGTGTTTCTAAACTTTGGCTACAGCCAACTCCGCTTGTAGTCACGTTTTAATGCCGATCAGCTGTTTGAGCATTTCATCTTCTTAAATCTGTGTTAAAACCACGTGTTCTGACATGTTCAAACATGCAAAGTATGCTTGCAGCTATACTTCATTTCAATTCAATGCATAGAAATCTTAGTGTTTTTAGTAACATACCAATATTCCTGAAACAAATGTACTAGAGGCTACAAAAAAGTGACACGAAAATACTTGCTTTGCTTTATTTTAACAAAGGTAGGGTTTTTGACTCTATGGAGGCCTATGTAAATTCAAAAAATATTTTATTTCACTAATGTAAACTTTTAGGGTTAGACTCTAGAGGACTGCATTGTTTCATAAAAAAAAAAGTCAAATTATATTGTTACATTGTTATATTTAGCCGAGCATATGTCTAACACTGTAGCTGTCGCTGTCATGTTGAAGATTGTCAGTCTTCGTTGTGCACTGCTTTCCAGGCTGTCCACAAAGCAATCTCCCTTTCTGATCACCCAACTGTCCTTGATTTTCATAACTAGTGTCTTCTGACCAGGTCACAGCATAACAAGAGTCTTTAAGAAGTGATGGACACCATATTGTTGGGACTGAGAATCTCAATCCAGTAACCATCAGGATCCTGAATAAAGGCCAGGCCCTTCATTTTCCCTGCAAGAGAGACACAACTGAATAAATATAAACAGCAAGTACTTCTTTAAGTTTATTCCAGTGATATTCAGTCTTTGGAAATCAAAAACAGGGGTATTTTGCTTTTTTAATCTAATTTTACTAATTAAAGAAGGATGCTGTGCACAGTATGCACAGTATGCATACTACATAACGCAGAAATAGGAAGAATAGTATAATAGTATGCTATTGAGAGCAGTCACAGCAACATGCAAATATCCACCCTATTCTTCAACGCGGAAGGTAAGCCTATGGGCGCTATAGGGAAATAACGAGAAGTAAATGGTAAAACTGTTTGCACTACAAACCAGTGTGTTTATAATTAAGATGCATTGAAATAATATGGTAAGACATGCCAATTTGCAATATCAAGCAGCAAAACCAGCTGTTTTGTACTAAAATTAGCTAAAAATTTACAAATGGTCATGCAGTTTGTAATTGTAATTAAAAATAAACACAGAATAATAATAATAATAAAAAGAAATTACCATCATCAGGCTTTTTTACAAAGGTCACTCCATTCTCTTCAAACAGCTTGCAGGCAGCATAGACATCCGGTACAGCAATTCCAATATGGCCTAAGATAAGAATGAATATTTTTTCATATTTTGGGTACTATCTAGGACTACATTTTCACATATTTACAATGATTATAATAATGCATGATAATGCACTTTTCATTTCCTAATGACTTCCTGATGGTTTTATAATCCTTCCTTGGTTTTGTGAAATCGCAGGTATGGGAGCGTTACAACAGATGCTTTATTGCATCTCAGATGTAAACATCAATAGCCAAAATGGCAGATGATATAAATGTAGATTTGAATAGTGTGCATTATCGCTCAAAAAATGTGTGGCATTATTTTTTTATATACAGTTGAAGCCAAAAGTTTACATACATCTTGTAGAACGTTAATTATTTTAGCAAAATAAGAGGGATCATACAAATAGCATGTTATTTTTTATTTAGTACTGACCTGAATAAGATCTTTCACATAAAAGACGTTTACATATAGTCCACAAGAGAGAATAATAGTTCAATTTATTAATGTTTTTTTGTTTAGTGATAGTTGTTTATGAGTCCTTTGTTTGTCTTGAACAGTTAAACTGCCCGCTGTTCTTCAGAAAAGTCCTTCAGGTCCCGTAGATTCTTTGGTTTTTCAGCATTTCTGTGTAATTCAACCTTTTCCAACAATGACTGTATTGGATGGATTTTGAGATCCATCTTTTCACACTGAGGACAACTGAGGGACTCATATGCAACTATTACAGAAGATTCAAACATGAAAAAAACATGCATTAAGAGCAAGGGGGTGAAAACTTTTGAACAGAATGAAGATTACATGTACATGAAGAGTTCAGATGCAAAACCCCTTAAAAGCCATCTTGGTCACAAATGAGATCAAGATTGTATTATAGAAAATATTTTAGATTTTGAAAAGCCTGTTGACTTCTGCCATTTATCTAAAGTTCTAGTGGAATTTTCATATTTATTTGGTCCCACAGTGTTTGCTGATTTTTATTTATTACAACTGTGTATTTTTTATTTTATATTACATCAAGGTGTATGACGCGCCTCCAAACTTTCTTGTTCGCTTTGCTAATAAACGTTCTATGTTTCTTATTCCTTTGGTTCCACAGTGTTTGCTGATTTTCAGTTTTGTATACCTATTTAAACTTTGTGTAAGTTATTTGTTGTTTTATGTTAGGCATGTAACATGGTGTATTTTTATTCGATTTGTTAATAAAAGTTTGTTATCAAGTATTGTATAAGTATTTTATAAGTCAGTTTTGTTACTGTCAATTGTTTAAATGAAGCTTGGACTGTTCAAAAAGCAAAATAAAAAAAAATAATACATAAAAAAATAAGTTTGTTATGTTACATTAATGCCGCTAATTTAAAACTGAAAGTACAATGCCACGGCGTTTTTGCAAGCTATTTAAAAGCGAAGGAAAGTGAGGAAAAGAGGGAAAACTCAAACTAAAAACAAACAACGTCTTGATGCCGAATTGCCACTAAATTGAAAGTGAAAGCAAAATGTGCACAGCGCTTTTATTAAAGGAAAGTGAGGAAAAGAGGGAAAACTCAAACGAACTAAAACAAACAGTTGCTATACACTGAATTGCTGCTAATTTGAAAGTGAAAGGAAAACTCAAATGATCCCCGCCCCAAACTCCCCATGGTGATACTGGTATTACCAGTGCTGTCACACATCAGTTAACTGGTGAGAAAACTTCCTCACATTACAACCGTAATAATGATACTGAGTGAATGCTCTCAACACATATTATATGTCCATCAAAAACCTTTACTTCAACCTCACTAAAATCCCAGCCTCAGCCCAATCAGAAGCAAAGGTAAAAACCTATACATCGGAGCTTGATAAAAATGCATTTAAAAAAAAAAAAAAACGCCAGATTTAGAAGCTTTTGTAACTCTTCACATTTTTCTTATTTTGCCTAAATATCATATTTTTTTCATTTAGTCCTGGCCTTTAGAAGCTACAGAAGATACTTATATGTTCCCCAGCAGTGTTGGGGAAAGTTACTTTTAAAAGTAATGCATTACAATATTGCGTTACTCTCTAAAAAAGTAACTAATTATGTTACTTTTTATGGAAGGTAATGCGTTACATTAAATTTTGCGTTACTTTTGCGTTACTTTTAAACTCTGGGCAGGGCTTGCTTATTTGTTTCTAATATAAATACGTTTGATTTTTAGCAAATGTAAAAGCCCTTTCACACCAAAATGAAATGAATAAGGCTAAGGATAAAGGAAAATTAAATTGACGCCTGTACAGTAGAACTGTAGGAAAAGAAATGTTAGTTAATCTAAAGTAAGTTTTGCTTATTAGTACACTGCAAAAAATGCTTTTCTTACTTAGATTTTTTGTCTTGTTTCCAGCCAAACTATCTAATTCTTAAATCAAGAAGGATTTTCTAGACAAGCAAAACTTATTGTCTTGGTTTTTTTTTTAAAACATGTCCAAATTAATTGTGTTTTTGCTTGAAACAAGCAAAATAATCTCCCAATGGTGTAAGCAAAATAATCTTGTTTTCTGTTTGAAATTATATTTTTTTTGCTTACCCCATTGGCAGATTATTTTTCTTGTTCTAAGCAAAAACTCCCTTAATTTTGACTTGTTTTTTTCTGAAAACAAGAAAATAATTATTTACTTGTCTAGAAAATCCTTCTTGATTTAAGATTTCTTTTATATTTTGGCTGGAAACAAGACAAAAAATGTAAGTAAGAAAAGTATTTTTGCAGTGTACGCTTGAATTGGATCAACAAAGTTCAGCAGCAAAGTCATTGGTTAATAAAATGGGATTAAATACATAAAGGAAACAAAAAGTAACTGGCGTTAGTTTTTTTACACTGCAAAAAATGCTTTTCTTACTTAGATTTTTTGTCTTGTTTCCAGCCAAAATATCTAAAAAAATCAAGGAGGATTTTCTAGACAAGTAACAATTATTGTCTTGTTTTCAGGGGAAAAAAGTCAAAATTAAGTGAGTTTTTGCTTGAAACAAGCAAAATAATCTGCCAATGAGGTAAGCAAAATAATCTTATGTCAAGATGAATGATAGATTATTTTGCTTACCCCATTGGCAGATTATTTTGCTTGTTTCAAGCAAAAACTCACTTAATTTTGACTTTTTTCCCCTGAAAACAAATCTAAGTAAGAAAAGCATTTTTTGCAGTGTAAAAAGTAACTCAGATATTTTCTTGGAAATGAAAAAGTAATGCGTTACTTTACTAGTTACTTGAAAAAAGTAATAATATTACGTAACTTGAGTTACTTGTAATGCGTTTCCCCCAACACTGTTCCCCAGAAGACAAAATAAGTTACATTTACCCTGATCTTCAAATTCAAAAAGTTTTCACCCGGCTCTTAATGCATCGTGTTTCCTTTTGAAGCATCAGTGAGTGTTTAACACTAGAACTACCATGGCAGTCATTTTGACCGTTTTTAAATTTTGCAATGTGATAACTTTGTAGAAGTAAAACCCACATAACTATAATTTCTTGACTTTCCTAAATGCGTGTGTATTTCATACTAACATTGTTATTTTATTAAAATTACAAAACACAAAAGAGCTTTCGAGTGTTTCTACTTTAAATGGCCAAAGCGGTCAAAATTACCGTTCACATTACAGACGTGGTATAATTTCAAATTTGCGTCTTTTTCCCGCGGTTGAAAATGCGCATCTCTGTTGCCCAGCAACTTTTGTTATAGTTGTTTTACAGTCATTGTTGGAAAGTTCAAACACACAAAATGCTGATAAACCAATTCATTTGTGAGACCTGAAGGATTTTTCTGAAGAACAGCAGGCTGTTTAACTGCTCAGGACAAACACAGGATTACTAAAAAAGGTAACAACACAGTACACTGCAAAAAATGCTTTTCTAGCTTAGATTTTTGTCTTGTTTCCAGCCGAAATAAGACTTAATTTTGACTTCTTTTTTTCTGAAAACAAGACATAAACGTGTAAATGTCTAGAAAATCCTTCTTGATTTAAGAATTTTTAGATATTTTGTCTAGAAACAAGACAAAAAATCCTAGCTAGAAAAGCATTTTTTGCAGTGTATTAAGAATCAAGTGTATGTAAACTTCTGAACAGGGTCATTTTTATAAATTCAACTACTATTTTCTCTTGTGTTTACTATTATGTAAACGTCTTTTATGTGAAATATCTTATTCAGGTCAGTACTAATTATCTATCTCTTTCTCACTCTATATATATGAGCTATATAGTCCAGCTTGACAGAGAGAAATAGTGTCACGCATGTTATATTTACCAAAGCCTCTTGGGTCTGAGTTGCCGTTGTGGTAAGACTGGCTGTCATCTGTCTCTGAGCCCCAGTTACTGATAAAAAGAAAACAGACACTTTAGAAATACAGAATGGCACATAAAAACAGCCTTTAGACTTTGGACTGCTGTTTAGAAGTTCATTATTAAAGGATTTACACTGGCATAATTCAGGTCTTAAATCACAGAACAGAACCTGGCACATACAGTTGAAGATAAAATATTTAATTATTTTTCAAATAACTCCCAAGTGTTGTTTAACAGAAAGAAGATTTTATCAACACAGCATTTTTAAACATAATACTTTATTCAGGAAGCTTTTAGGGTTTGTAATACAAATAGAAATAAATGTATAACCAAGAATTGTAAAAAGTCTACTGGTCAAAATGATTAGCCCTCTGATGTTAATAGTCAATAGTGTATCCCTAACAGCCTTTAGTCGTTTGCTGTAGTTCTCCACAAGTTTCAAGCATGTCTCCTGAGGAATGACAGCCCATTCTTCCTTAGCAAATCTCTCAAGCTCCTCCAGATTTGTTGTTCTTCTGGCACAAACTCTGGACTTTAGTGTGCCCCACAGATTTTCTATTGGATTCAAGTCTGGGCTTTGTGGAGGCCAATCAAGTGCACTCACTTTGCTCATTTGGAGGTATTTCTTCACCAGAAGTGAGGTATGCTTTGAGTCGTTATCATGCCAGAAGACAAAATGTCGACCCAAACCAAGTTTTCTTGCAGACTGTTTGAGGTTGTCTTTCAGAATCTTCAGAGTCTTCCTTTTTCATGTTTCCTTCCACCCCGACGAGATTCCCAGGTCCATCCCCACAGCATTATACTGCCACCACCATGTTTCACTGTGGGAACGCTGTTCTTGGGGTTGAATGCCTCTTCCTTCTTTCTCCAAACATAGGCAACATCTATATGGCCAAAAAGCACTAGTTTTGTCTCATCTGACCAAAGGACATGTTTCCAGGTTGTCCTTAGCAAACTTCATTCTAGCTTGGAGGTGTCTCTTCTTCAGAAGTGGAGTCTTTCTGCAGTTCATTCCTGTGCAGGGCTCTAGTGACTGTCTTCATTGAGACATCAATTCCAGTCTTGTCTAGGTCATTCACTAGTTGTTCTTGGGTCTTTAGAAACCTCTCTCACTAGTTTTCTTCCCAAAGTTTTTGAAATCTTTCGCCCGTCTTGTTCTCCACTGTGTTGGTCTCTTTAAACGTCTTGATAATGCATCTCACTGCAGTTCTTAACGCTTGAAAACTCTTTGATAAACGTCTGTATCCTTCTCCATCTTTATGAGCACTAACAATTCTTTCTCTCAAGTCCAAACTCATTTCTTTTGTCTTTGCCATGATGACAGTGCATATTATTTTACTAGTTGTTTTGCAAGATACTAATCCTCAGCTTAAAGAGCAATTTGAAGGCTTAACTAGGTTAATTAGGTTCATTTGGCAAGTCATTGGACAACAGTGGTTTGTTCTATAGCTAATCAAACTAATAATTTCTTAAGGGGGCTAATAATAGTGACCTTAGCAGTTTTTTATTTTTTTTATATTTTATTCAAGCAACTATAAGAAATCAGACTTTCTCAGAAAAAAATAATAGGAAATAACGTGAAAACATTCTCTTGCTCCCCAAACATCACCTGGGGAATATTCTAAAAAACAGTACAATATAAGTACAATATAATTTAATATAATTTAATAATATAATATAATTTTGTCTTCAACTGTATGCTTATATGGTAAGGATGGTAATGGCTTTTTCTCTCTATGCAGAGAGAAAAGATAAGTGCTCAACTTGGATGGATTTTTAAATGACTGATGTTGATATCTAAAGACTAGGAAGGTTTTAATGTGTACCCTAACACCACAAACACACTTACTGTGTGAGCTCTATAGTGGCCCGACGGGAGAACGTCCAGGCCGTCCTCTCCTTCACATCAGCAGGGATCTCTTTCTTATCCTCATAACCCAGAAAATAGAGGGTGAATCGCATGGAGGGGAAATCAAATTTCTGTAACAGCCTACAATGAAACATTCACATTAAAAACACTTAACTGAAAAGATCAGCAAATGATTGTTGACCGATAAACACATTCTCGTTCTTGTTTTCGGTGCAATTTAATATACAATAGTACAATGTCTCACAAAAATGGTACTAAAATGCATTCTGTCTAAACATTTCTACATGCATAACACATTTGGATATTGCAAAGTAATAAAAACTAAAGTAAATCGTATCAAGAATTCACAAAAATTGACTCACGTCATTCCAAGTATGCGTGTGTAGAAATCCAGGGATTTAACCGGATCCTTGACCCGCAGCATCGTCTGCTGCATCATGAAGTCCTACAGCAGTGGCATGAATAACTTTCAGTAAGAATATAAGACAGATAAGGTGATGAAAAATGATAAACAGTGGCATCCAAAAGGTTTGAGACCATAATAGGGGAAACCGTTGGGAAAAATAACATTAGATTATTAATAGAAATCAAATTATGCATTATTCAAATATATTATCATATTCAAATTATTCAAAAGATGTCATTCTGTAATCTCTAGGATCACTATGGATGTGCTGTGAATTATGATTAGCAACAGCTCTCTGATATGAATTTGATATAGTTATTTAACAGCATCTCTTTGCTTAAAATTGCACAAATGTAATTCCAAGAATTGACAAAAATTATTAATATTTCCTGAAACTACCAGGTTTTCCATGATAAAAAGCTGAGTGTTCTTAGTAGTAGTTACAGGGTTCCCACTCTAAGCCAAATGTCAAATTCCCTGGCTTTTCCCTGACTTTCTCTGACTAAAAAGCTGAATTTCCATGACCTATAATAACCAGATCCATTCATTTGCAAGCTTAATTTAATTTTTCACAGACAAAGCACACACATACACTTTTTTTTTCGCTTTTACCTGTTAAATGCACTTTGATAATTCTAAATTTATGTTTTTTTTATCCTTTTATAACCATAACAATAGGCAAAACGCGTGAAACAACACGATAAAATACGTTATAGATAAATTACATTTTGATAAATGATTTTTTTTTTAAAGAAACAAACAAAAATCCCTGATATTCCATGACTTGGACAAAATAGATATAAAATCCCTTGACTTTCAACGTCTGGAATAGACCTTTTAAAATTCCATGATATTCCAGAAATTCCATGACCCATGGGAACCCTGTGTTTATATGTAGGCACTGCTCTGTCTGTATGGCAAGCCGTTTTGACTTTTATTCATTCGCAGGATATGAATTCTTTATATTAACAATTCAGTTTTCACTAGTTAAAATGCTAATTCTTGATATCAGAAATTGGATATTTACTAGTAACAATGGCCTTTTTTGATATCAGGAATTACATTTCCACTAGTAAAAAGGTTCATTATTGATAATCAACAATTAAATTTCAACTAATAAAAACTATAATTGTTGATATGAAGAATTGTATTTTCACTAGTTAAATGTCACTATAGACTCCCATTCAAATTTAATTGCTGGTATCAAGAATTGATTTCTTACTAGTTAAAATGTCAATTTCACATATCAGAAATAATTCTCACTAGTAAAAACCTTTATTTTTGATATAAATAATTACATTGTTACTAGTAAAAATGCCAATTCTTGATATCAACAATTCAATTGCTACTAGTGACAATGTTTATTTCTGATATCTGAAAATGTATTTCTGTTATCAATAATTAGGAGAGTAATTCCAGATATCTAAAATAGCATTCTTACTAGTAACAATCCCATTCATGATATCAGAAATGAACATTGTCACTAGCAGCAATTGAATTGTTGATATCAAGAATTGTCATTTTAAGTAGTAAGAAATCAATTGTTGATATCAAGAATTAAATTTGAATGGGAGTCTATGGTGACATCTAACTAGTGAAAATACATTTCTTGATATCAACAATTATAGTTTTTACTAGTTGAAATTCAATTCTTGATATCAAAAATGGCCATTGTTACTAGTAAAAATCCAATTTCTGATATCAAGAATTAGCATTTTAACTAGTGAAAACTGAATTGTTGATATCAAGAATTCATATCCTGCAAATGAATAAAAGTCAAAACGGCTTGCCATACTGTCTGTGACACTGGAGGAGCCACAGGTCAACATTTCATCTGTGTAAAATGTCAAAGGTCACTCTAGTAACTTATAACAATCTGCATTACATTCAGAATCAAGTCTATACTGATTTTCATTTCCATGACTCAGCATTACAGCACTTACACATGCAATCTCTACAAAGTCAGCTGACAAACTAACAGAGACTTGGAGATAAAGAGATAAATAACTGTAAAAGCGATATCACAGAGATTTTATGGATCGCAATGTTTGCCTGCAGTAGTGTGAGTTATAAAGGAGAACAGGGAAATTAGCGACGAGTTCGTGTTTGATTGACAGGTCTCGCCCTAGTCCTGGACTCAAATGCAGCGTCTTACTTTAGTGATGGGGTTTCCTTCTTTACACGCAGCGGCAACTGCTTCATTCGTCAGCCCTTGGTCGGTCATTTTTGAGGTGCGTTTCGGTTTGGTGGTCACTTGGCGGCTGACACTTCGGCGGAAAGATACCACACAGGGGGCGTGGCCACTGCGCTGGCGTCAGTAGTCTGACGCAACTGTGGGAGGGGCGATGTAATTTCACTTTCTTTCCAGCAGAGAGCACTACCAGTCAAACGTTTCTATATAGTAAGTATTAATTTCTAAAATTATATTGTATAATGTTACAAAAGCTTTTTATTTTACTAATCTTCGGATCTTTCTAGTTATCAAAGAATCCTGAAAAAAGTAACTGTTTTAAATGTTGATAATAAAAATGTTCCTTGAGCATCAAATCATTATATTAGAATGATTTCTGAAGGATCATGTGACACTGAAGACTATAATGATGCTGAAAATTTAGCTTTGATCACAGGAATAAATTACATTTTAAAATATATTCAAATTTAAAGCAGTTATTTTTAATAGTAAATTGTAATTTCACTTTCTTTCCAGCAGAGAGCACAGAGAAGTCTCTTCTGCTCCCTGCCTGCATTTATTTGATCCAAAGAACAGTAAAAAAAAATAAATAAATAAAAAACTTTAAATTAACTATTTAAAATGACTGCTTTCTATTTGAATATATTTAAAATGCAATTTATTCCTGTGAGTTCAAAGCTGAATTTTTAGCATCATTACTCCAGTCACATGATCCTTCAGAAATCATTCTAATATTCTGATTTGCTGCTCAAAAAAACATTTCTTCTCATTGTTATTATGCAAACAGCTAAGCAGAATTATTTCAGGTTTCACTGATAATAGAACATCTTTATCATCACTTTTGATCAATTTAAAGCATCCTTGCTAAATAAAAGTATTAATTTCTATAACTGTAATGTATAATGTTACAAAAGCTTTTTATTTTACTAATCTTTGGATCTTTCTAGTTATCAAAGAATCCTGAAAAAAGTAACTGTTTTAAATTTTGATAATAAAAATGTTCCTTGAGCATCAAATCAGTATATTTGAATGATTTCTGAAGGATCATGTGACACTGAAGACTATAATGATGCTGAAAATCTAACTTTGATCACAGGAATAAATTACATTTTAAAATATATTCAAATTTAAAGCAGTTTCCTGAATGGAGAGTCTATTTTATGTTTGTTGTTTGTTGGAAGAAAACAATAAAACATTGGTCACAAAAAAAAAAAAAAATTTAAAGCAGTTATTTTAAAAAGTAAAAAAAAAAAAAAAAATGTAATTTCACTTTCTTTCCAGCAGAGAGCACTACCAGTCAAACGTTTCCATAGTAAGATTTTTAAAGTTTTTTTAAAGAAGTCTCTTTTACTCCCTGCCTGCACTTATTTGATCCAAAGAACAGTAAAATAATAATAATAATAATAATAATAATAATAAATTAATAAAATTAACTATTTAAAATGACTGCTTTCTATTTGAATATATTTAAACTGTAATTTATTCCTGTGATTTCAAAGCTGAATTTTTAGCATCATTACTCCAGTCACATGATCCTTCAGAAATCATTCTAATATTCTGATTTGCTGTTAAAAAAAAAAAAAAAAAAAACATTTCTTCTCATTGTTATTATGCAAACAGCTAAGCAGAATTATTTCAGGTTTCATTGATAAATAGAAAGTTCAGTAAAACAGCATTTATCTTTTGTAACATTATAAATGTCTTTATCGTCACTTTTGATCAATTTAAAGCATCCTTGCTAAATAAAGTATTAATTTCGATAATTATAATGTATAATGTTACAAAAGCTTTTTACTTTACTAATCTTTGGATCTTTCTAGTCATCAAAGAATCAAAGGTTTTAAATATTGATAATAAAAATGTTTCTTGAGCAGCAAATCAGTATATTAGAATGATTTCTGAAGGATCATGTGACACTGAAGACTGGAGTAATGATGCTGAAAATTCAGCTTTGAACGCAGGAATAAATTACATTTTGAAATATATATCAATTGAAAGCAGTTATTTTAAATAGTAAAAAAAAATTATTATTTTTTTTGCTGTATTTTGGCAGGCTTAGTGAGCAGAAGACTTATTTAAAACATTAAAAAACTTATGACTGGTAGTGTATATATAGGCTATATAATCAAAGTTTTATATTGACCTAAGTCATTAAAAGACACGCTAAATGGAGAACCCTTGGTTTTTTAAAAGGGTTCTCCATTTAGTTTTACCTTAAAGGCCAATAAATGGACTTAAATTGCCTTGAGTGGCTTATTGCTTTAATAAATATCAAAGATGACAAGTGAAAAACGAGCTAGCAATTCATTCAGAAGTCTCACAGGAGGCAATAGTAACAATAAAAAACACTTATTTCATTGGCTACAATACAAAATACAAACTTAAATTCAAAGGTAAGAGCTCTATTATCAACTCTAAACAGCAACATTGGATATTTTGTTAATTATCAGACTACTTCCTGGAAATTTTTAACACCATTTTAGTCATCAACTCCTCCATGTCCTGTGTGATCCAATCTTCCTGCTGTAGGTGTATCAGTCTCTAACTCATGAGTAATGCTGTTTGCCCTTTTGCTAACCTTTATGGTTGATTACAAAGCATCAAACTCAGGAGGAACATAACTTTCACAACTGTTGCTTATTCATCCGACCTTAAATTAAACAAAGAAAGTAGTGCAAGTACTTTCCATTGCATTCAAACATGTTTATACCCAAGCATATCCCTGTTGAAAAAAAAAAATCAGCATATACTGGTTAGGTAGGTTTTGATGCTGTGATAGGCCTATGACATTAACCTAAGCAAATATCATAACACTGAACCAGGTAAATAGAAGTCCAGGTCTAAATTTTTTGCGATAGGCCGATGTCCTATGATGATCTGAATCAAATGATTTGCGAACCTAAGTCTCGATACGAATGATTCACGAACTGGAATAATTTCTCAAACTGAACTATTGAAATCAAGTGATTTGCGATAGGCAGATGTCCCGATATTAATCAAATGATTCACGAACACACCGAAGCTGAATTAAATGATTCGCGATCTATGTTTTGAAGTTCCGACCTGAAACAAAAGATACGCAAACCGGAACTTCGGAGCAAACTGAATGATTGAAATCAAATAATTCGCGATACGCTTTACAAAGTCCCGATTTTAATCATGATTTGCAAAGTCCCGATCAGAATCAAATGATTCACGAACTGAAACTTCGGAGTGGGTTCACGAATCATTTCCCAAATTGAATGATTAAAATGATTCTTGATACGCGCTCCAAAGTCTGAATCTGAATCAAATGATTCGCGAACCCGCACCGAAGTTCCAAACTGAATCAAAAGATTTGCAAAAAAAGTCCCGATTTGAAATTACAGTTCGCAAAATATTATTCTGCTCGGGACTAGACTTTTTTTTATTTTGTTTTGTTTTGTATAACCACAGTTTTACTACAAATACAAATGTCTAGATCAACTTTGAGTAAAGAAAAGAGATGAAGAGACAGATTTTTGTTTATGTGAAATTTTTATTCAGATGAATTAAGCTATTAATTGTAGCTATTTTCCAATATTCAGTCAAACTAATTAAAGAAGAAATCTTTAAAACAGGAAGAAAAGTCTCTTACAAAATTGCCAAACCAGTGAATGACATCTTGATCAGAAGAGTGACAAAAACAGCAACTCACTTCAGTGTCTGACTTATAATTACATCCATAAGCTTTGAAGATTTGGAGTACATTTGTAACTAATTCATCTGTTGTTTGACCTCTTCATATTTAAGGAGATAAGTTTTTAGTTTCCAAAGTCGGACATCACTTATGATTTTCAAGAGTTTAGACTTTACATGTCCCTACTAATATCCAGCGACTACTAAATTGTCCCTAGCAAAAAAATAATAATAATTATCTGTCATTTATGTCCTCTCCAATGCCAAAATCATACACCACTGAAAGAGATACATTAAAAAGCTTGTGCACTGCAAAAAATGCTTTTCTAGCTAAGATGTTTTGTCTTGTTTCTAGACAAAATATCTAAAAATTCTTAAATCAAGAAGGATTTTCTAGACAAGTTTTTCAGAAAAAAGAAGTCAAAATTAAGTGAATAATAAATAATCTGCCAATGGGGTAAGCAAAATAATCTTATTTCAAGCAGAACACTAGATTATTTTGCTTACCCCATTGGCAGATTATTTTGATTGTTTCAAACAAAAACTCACTTAATTTTAACTTCTTTTTTCTGAAAACAAGACATTAACGTGTACTTGTCTAGAAAATAATTCTTGATTTAAGAATTTTTAGATATTTCGGCTGGAAACAAGACAAAAAATCTAAGCTAGAAAAGCATTTTTTGCAGTGTGACATCAACAAGACATAAAAAAGTTTAAAATAATTAACTATTCTGAAGGAAAAAATGTAACAAATTCATGGAATATAGGCCTACTTATATATGCATCTTTGTTTGAAACTAAGCATGATTTATAGTCTGTATGCAACTGAGAAAAACTATTAATAAAGCAAATATGAAATCATGCATCATCAATATGAGAGACGTGGCTAAAACCGAAAATCAGAAATTCATGTGACATGCATAAATGTTCATCACATTATTTTTTGTCAGAGTGCAGTTTAAGATGCATGCTCAAGGTGTATTTGTAAGGGAAAGTCTTTCCACAGTCTGGACAGGAGAAAGGCCTCTCTCCCGTGTGAATCCTCATGTGTTTCTGCATCGTCGTGAGGCGCGAGAATCCGCTTCCACACACGGGACAGCAGAAGCTTTTTCCAGAATGAGAATCTTTGTGATGCCGATTCAGATTGGTCTGGCTGAAGAACTTCTTGTCGCAGTGCATGCAAGCGAACGGCCTCTCGCCTCTGTGTTTATACAAATGACTCTGGAGTGCGGTGGAGCAAGAAAACGCCTTTCCACACTCATTGCAAACAAAATTCTTCACGTTCTTTCGTTTCTCACCTGTGTGGACGGTGCTGTGCATTTTCAGCCAGTTTGCACAACGGAAACCCCTCCCGCAGAGTTTGCAGATGAACAGCTCCTCGCCTGTGTGTATCCGCAAGTGACGCACCAGGTGTGTGTTGCGACTGAACTCCTTGCCGCACAGCTCACATCTGATTTTTTTAACGGGAGACTCTGATAAATGCTCCTGTTCAGTATTAGGCTTCATGTTGATGCAGCCAGGACACAGATACTAGAGAAACATTGACTTGAGAGAAAAAAAATTAAATTATACTAAAATTAAAAATTAAACGAAAAAATGTGTAAATGTGTAAAAATATGTAAATTAAATTGAGAAGAAATAAAAAAATTAGTTGTACAAGACATGGAGACACAAGACATTAATTTTTTCTAGCTTACTGATGAGCTATGGACATTAAGGTCAAAAGTTTAAATACACCTGGCAGAATCTAAAAACAGGTTAATTATTTAACCAAAATAAGAGGGATCATACAAAATGCATGTTATTTTTTATTTAGTACTGACCTCAATAAGATATTTCACATAAAAGATGTTTAGTCCACGAGAGAAAATAATAGTTGAATTTATAAAAATGACCCTGTTCAAAAGTTTACATTTTTTCTTAATACTGTTGTTATCTGAATGATCCACAGCTGTGTTTTTTTGTTTAGTGATAGTTGTTCATGAGTCCCTTGTTTGTCCTGAACAGTTAAACTGATCGCTATTTTTCAGGTCCCACAAATTATTTGATTTGTCAGCATTTTTGTATATCTCTGAACCCTTTCCAATAATGACTATGATTTTGAGATCCATCTTTTCACACTGAGGACAACTGAGGGACTCATATGCAACTATTACAAAAAGTTCAAACCAGAGATTGTCTTACTAGTGTCTATATTACTTACTATTGGAGAAAGCGTAATGGCTAACTTGGATCATGTGTCCCTTAATAACCAATCACATTACAGCCTTGACATCACTGAATTTCATTCAGAGTTGTGTTGTAAGTTGAATCCCACCTGTTGCAAAAAGTCGAAAAACACCATGCATTAAGAACCAGGGGTGTAAACTTTTGAACAGAATGAAGAGGTGTACATTTTTCTTATTTTGCCTAAATATCATATATATATATATATATATATATATATATATTTTTTTTTTTTTAGTACGGCCCTTCTGAAGCTACTTGCATGTTTCCCAGTAGACAGGGCCGGCCCAGGTAACGCATTACTTTTTTTTTTCAAACCTTTACTAGAATATAACATAACATTATATACAGTGGATATAAAATGTCTACACACCCCTGTTAAAATGCCAGGTTTATGTGATTTAAAAAAAAAAAAAAAAAAAACTACCACAAATAATTTCAGAACTTTTTCCACCTTTATTGTGACCTATAACTTGTACAACTCAATTAAAAAACAAACTGAAATCTTTTTTTTCTGTGGAAAGCAAAAATAAAAAAACTAAAATAATGTGGCTGCATTAGTGTACACACCCATAAACTAATACTTTGTTGAAGCACCTTTTGATTTTATTACACCACTCAAGTCTTTTTTTGAGTATGAGTTTATCAGCACGGCACATCTTGACTTGGCAATATTTGCCCACTCTTCTTTACAAAAACACTCCAAATCTGCCAGATTGCGAGGGCATCTCTTATGCACAGTCCTCTTCAGATCACCCCACAGATTTTCAATTGGATTCAGGTCTGGGCTCAGGCTGGGCCATTCTAAAACTTTAATCTTTTTCTTGTGAAGCCATTCTTTTGTTGATTTGGATGTATGCTTAGGGTCATTGTCGTGCTGAAAGATTGCTGAAAGTTCCTCGTCATCTTCAGCTTTCTTGCAGAAGCCTGAAAGTTTTGTGCCAATATTGACTGGTATTTGGCACTGTCCATAATTCCCTCCACCTTGACTAAGGCCCCAGTTCCAGCTGAAGAAAAACAGCCCCAAAGCATGATGCTGCCACCACCATGCTTCACTGTGAGTATGGTGTTTTTTTGTGATGTGCAGTGTTGTTTTTGTGCCAAACATACCTTTTGGAATTGTGGCCAAAGAGTTCAACCTTGGTTTCATCAGACCATAACACATTTTCCCACATGCTTTTGGAAGACTTCAAATGGGTTTTTGCAAAATGAGCTGGGCACAGGTGTTTTTCTCCCTAAGAAAAGGCTTCCGTCTTGCCACCCTACCCTACAGCTAAGACATATGAAGAATACATGATAAATAAATAAAATTATTTATCATGGTCTATTTTTTAAATCACATAAACCTGGCATTTTAACAGGGGTGTGTAGACATTTTATATCCACTGTACTGATATTAACATAAATAAGTAGTAAATAATTTGTGATAATACATACATTTGACTTACAGTCACCTGAAGAATCACACAAAAAGTGCAAATCAACAAAAAGTGCAAAAAATACTATTATATTCAGAATATCAGGACAGTTTCAAAACTGAATTTCGTTGCAGCAAAGTCGTCAATGACTGCATCAAATGACAAATTCTGAGAAACATCATTATTGATGATGACAGCAAATCTACTAAGACGCTCTTGGGCCATGGTAGACCTCTTAATCAGCTTGAGCTTTGTACATGTTTTCAAATCTTATGGTTTTTCATTGATGGCAATTTTATTTTATTCTAACATTATTTTAATCACTACGATGACCGATCAGTACTAAAATTGTTAACGGTCAGTAATTATTTTGCTTATGGGTGTAGGAGCGCATGATGGTCACAAGAGGGCGCTCTTCCGCGAAGGAAAAAAAATAAAAATTTCGTGTGGCGCCCCCCAGTCATTTTGCGCCCTAGGCAACTGCCTATTTCGCCTATGCCACGGGCCGGCCCTGCCAGTAGACAAAATAAGTTAAATTTCACCCTGGTCTTCAAATTAAAGTTTTCAGTTAATGCATTGTGTCTCCTTCTGGAGCATCAGTGAGTGTTTGAACCTTCTGTAATAGTTGCATATGAGTCTCTCAGTTGTCCTCAGTGTGAAAAGATGGATCTCAAAATCATACAGTCATTGTTGGAAAGGGTTCAAATACACAAAAATGCTGGAAAACCAAAGAATCTGGGGGCCCTGAAGGATTTTTCTGAAGAACAGCAGGTAGTTTACTGTTCAGGACAAAAAAGGGACTCATGAACAAACAAAAAACACAGCTGTGGATCATTCAGGTAACAGCACAGGTTTAAGATTTAAGTGTATGTAAGCTTTTGAACAGGGTCATTTTTTATAAATTCAACTATTGTTTTCTCTTGTGGACTATACGTAAACATCCTTTATGCAAAATATTTTATTCAGGTCAGTACTAAATAAAAAATAACATGCATTTTATATGACCCCTTTTATTTTGGTAAAACAATTAACATTTTGCAGATTCTGCAAGGCATCCCTGCTGGTTTTAGCTGGTCCTAGCTGGTCAGCAGGCTGGTTTTAGAGGGGTTTTGGCCAATTTTCCAGCCTGACCAGCCTGGGAGACCAGCTAAAACCAGCTACTTCCAGCTTAAACCTAGTTTTAGCTGTTTTTTTCAGCAGGGGTATGTAAACTTTTGACCTCAACTGTAAATGTAACCTGAAATATTGTTTATAAGCTGTTTCACAACCATATTTCCTCGGCTGAAACACTGGTTGAATGATTAAAAGAGACATGATTTATTTCAGTAGTTTTGTTCGGTTTCTTTCATGTTTCTTTCGCATTATAACTAAGAAACAGGAAGATATGGCATATGTTTACACGCCGTTTGAACTGAGGCGGATACATCTGTCACAGCATTAAAAGGCGTCAAAACCACATTTATTGCTTGACTTTTGTGATAAAAATGGACAGCATTTAAAAGCTAATATTATGTTTCATATCAAAAGTAACAAAGCATTTATTGTGATTATTGGATGGCAGGTGTGCTACAAATAATGTACAAGTTCAGTTTTGTTCATGCATATTGTCAGCCTAGTCTTACTTTCCCTATATGCACAATTTTAACTTAAATGCCAATTGTTTGTAAACCCATTGTCACTTTAAAACTCGTTTTGAAAGTACTGGTGAATAAAAAGTAATCATAAAGCACTTACTTGCAATGTTGTTGTTGTTCAAAGGAACTTCCTCTGAGACTGTGCCAGTAACCAGCATCTCCAACTTTAGACACTCGGTTCTGCTTCACTTCATTTCACTTTAAGACAAACAGCCAGTGCTGCCCATTCTGTCATTAAAAGGTTGCTGAAAAAAAAGACATATTTAAGCAAAATACTACTTTATAAAAAGTGTTGGGGAAAGTAATGCGTTACAATATTGCGTTACTCCCTAAAAAAGTAACTAATTATGTTACTTAGTTACTTTTTTATATAAAGTAATGCGTTACATTACTTTTGGGTTACTCTTTAAATCTGGGCAGGGCTTGCTTGTTTGTTTTTTAATATAAATACGTTTGATTCTTAGCAAATGTAAAAGCCCTTTCACACCAAAATGAAATGAAGTGAATAAGCCTAAGGATAAAGGACAATTAAATTGACGTCTGTACAGTAGAACTGTAGGAAAAGAAAGAAACACTCTTCAGCAATGAGAGAAAAAAATAGCACAAATGTTAGTTAATATAAAGTAAGTTTTGTTTATTAGTACACTGCAAAAAATGCTTTTCTTACTTGGATTTTTTGTCTTGTTTCTAGTCAAAATGTCTAAAAATTCTTAAATCAAAAAGGATTTTCTAGACAAGTAAAACTTATTGTCTTGTTTTTAAAAAAAACAAGTCAAAATTAATTGTTTTTGCCTGAAACAAGCAAAATAATCTCCCAATGGTCTAAGCAAAATATTCTTGTTTTCTATTTGAAATAGGATTTTTTTTTTTGCTTACTCCATTGGCAGATTATTTGGCTTGTTCTAAGCAAAATCTCACTTAATTTTGACTTGTTTTTTTCTGAAAACAAGAAAATAATTACTTACTTGTCTAGAAAATCCTTCTTGATTTAAGAATTTTTTTAAATATTTTGACTGGAAACAAGACAAAAAATGTAAGCAAGAACAGTATTTTTGCAGTGTACGCTTGAATTGGATCAACAAAGGTCAGCAGCAAAGTCATTGGTTAATAAAATGGGATTAAATACATAAAGAAAACAAAAAGTAACTCAGATATTTTCTTGGAAATGAAAAAGTAAAGTGTTACTTTACTAGTTACTTGAAAAAAGTAATATTATTACGTAACTTGAGTTACTTGTAATATGTTACCCCCAACACTGATTATAAATGAAGTGTATAAACTGAATTGAGGTGTTGAAGGATTGAAAGTCAAAAGTTAACATACACCTTGCAGAATCTGCAAAAATGGGATCATACAAAATGCATGTTATTTTTTATTTAGTACTGACTTGAATAAGAAATTTCACATAAAATACATTTACATATAGTCCACAAAAGCAAATAATAGTTGAATTTTTTAAATGACCCTGTTCAAAAGTGATTCTTAATACTGTGTTGTTTAGTGACAGTTGTTCATGAGTCTCTTGTTTGTCCTAAAAGTGTAATTTTTAAAACTTTTCACCCCTGAATGCAGTGTGTTTCCTTCTGGAGCATCAGTGAGTGTTTGAACCTTCTGTAATAGTTTCATATGAGTCTCTCAGTTGTCCTCAGTGTGAGAAGATGAATCTCAAAATCATACAGTCATTGTTGGAAAAGGTTCAAATACACAAAAATGAAAAACCTTGTGGGACCTGAAGGATTTTTCTGAAGGACAGCAGGGCAAACAAGGGACTCTCAAGGGACAACTCTCACTGAAAAAAAAAAGCTGTGGATCATTCAGGTAACAACAGTATTAAGAATCAAGTGTATGTAAACTTTCGAACAGGGTCGTTTTTATAAATTCAACTATTTTCTAATGTGGACTATATTTTTTATGTGAAATATCTTAATCAGGTCAGTACTAAATAAAAAATAACATGCACTTTGTATGACCCCTCTTATTTTGGTAAAATCATTTACATTTTGCAGATTCTGCAAGGTGTATGCAAAATCAACTGTATGTAACACAGAATACTTCAGTTTGGTTATTTTTTGGGAAACATTCTAGGAATATTAGGGGAACAGGCTCCGAGCACACAGGGATCCTTTTTTTTTACTTAAAATGTATGTTCTGGAAATCAGAATCTAACATTTCCAGAACATTCTTGGAAGTTAGAACCAAAAATTGTTAACTGAGAAAAACAGAGATAAAAAGGTGTTAAAAAAGGCTCTTTATTAGCACTAAAAAGGTGTGATAAACATTCAAGAAAGAACATCAATAAAACGAACATGGTTTAAACAAATAACAAACAATAAATGTAACCCTGGATGACAAAACCAGTCATAAGTATCAATTTTTTGAAAGTGAGAGTCATACATCATCTGAAAGTGAATAAATAAGCTTTTCATTGATGTATGGTTTGTTAGGATCGGATAATATTTGGCTGAGATACAACTATTTGAATATCTGGAATCTGAGGGTGCAAAAAAATCTAAATATTGAGAAAATCACCTTTAAATTTGTCCAAATGAAGTTCTTAGCAATGCATATTACTTATCAAAAATTAAGTTTTGAGATTTTTATGGTAGGAAATTTACAAAATATCTTCATGGAACATGATCTCTACTTAATATCCTAATGATTTTTTGGCATAAAAGAAAAATGGTTCATTTTGTCCCATACAATGTATTTTCAGCTATTGCCACAAATATACCCCAGCGACACGCTGTAAAAAATGCTTTTCTAGCTTAGATTTTTGTCTTGTTTCCAGCCGAAATATCTAAAAATTCTTAAATCAAGAAGGATTTTCTAGACAAGTATAAATTATTGTCTTGTTTTCAGAAAAAAGAAGTCAAAATGAAGTGAGTTTTTCCTTGAAACAAGCAAAATAATCTCCCAATGGGGTGAGCAAAATAATCTAGTCTTTTGCTTGAAATAAGATTATTTTGCTTACCCCATTGGCAGATTATTTAGCTTGTTTCAAGCAAAACCTCACGTATTTTTTCTGAAAACAAGACAATAATTTATACTTGTCTAGAAAATCCTTCTTGATTTAAGAATTTTTAGATATTTCGGCTGGAAACAAGACAAAAATCTAAGCTAGAAAAGCATTTTTTGCAGTGCATTTGCAGGGTCACAAATCAGAAAATCAGAAATCCATGTGACATGCATGATTGTGCATTACATCAACGTTTATCTAAGTGCCGTTTACGATGCGTATCCATGGAGTATTTATCACGGAAAGTCTTTCCACAGTCTGGACAGGAAAAAGGCATCTCCCCCGTGTGAATCCTCATGTGTTTCTGCAGCGAAAAAAGGCGCGAGAATCTGCCTCCACACACAGGACAGCTGAACGCTTTGTTGTCAGAATGAGAATCGACCAGATGCCGTTTCAGATTGGTCTGACTGTAGAAAGTCTTGTGGCAGTGCACGCAGATGAATGGCCTCTCGCCTCTGTGTTTATACAGGTGACTCTGGAGCGCGGTGGAGCCAGTAAACGTCTTCCCACACTCGTGGCAACTGAAGCTCTTTGCAGGCTTTCGTTTATTACCCGTGTGGACGCTGCTGTGCAGCTGGAGCCAGTCTTTACGACGGAAAGCCCTTCCGCAGAGGTCACAGACGTGCGGCGCCTCACCTGTGTGTATTCGCATGTGGCGCACCAGGCTTATGCTCTGGCGATACTCAATGCCACACAGCTGACAGATGTATTCTTTAACAGAAGTCTTAGTGCTGTGTTTTTTATCAGGCGTCTTACAGGAGTTCGACGAAGGTTCAACTTCTGTTTTAATATCCAAAGGACTTCCTTCTGGCACCTGAACACTTTTTACTCTATATTTCAGCCGTTGGCAAAAGAGCACACCTGATGCCTCCATTTTGCTCAGCACCAAAGTTTCAACACCCTTCTCATTTAATACAGACCTTGGATCTCCAAGAATAGATGTTTTGATCACAGGCTTCATGTCAGCTAGGGAAACAGATTGAATAGAGATGTAAATATTCAGATGTATTATGCTTAAAATCCCATAAACTAATAAAACAATAACAACACTGCAAAAAATGCTTTTCTTACTTAGATTTATTGTCTTGTTTCCAGCCAAAATATCTAAATATTCTTAAGTCAAGAAGAAGTTTCTAGACAAGTAAAAATGATTGTCTTGTTTTCAGTAAAAAGAAGTCAAAATTAAGCAAGCTAAATAATCTGCCAATGAGGTAAGCAAAATTATCTAGTTTTCTGCTTGACATAAAATGATTTTGCTTACCCCACTGGCAGATTATTTTGCTTGTTTTAAGCAAAAACTCACTTAAATTGGACATCATTTTACTAAAAACAAGACAATGATTTTGACTTCTCAAGAAAATCCTTCTTGATTTAAGATTTTTTAGATATTTTGGCTGGAAACAAGACAAAAAATCTAAGTAAGAAAAGCATTTTTTGCAGTGCACTTGGGCTGTTGCACAAGAAACATATTGATCGAAGACTGTAAGAGGAATTGAGAAGCGTATTATGGATTAATGCAAAAACAAGTCAACAACAGGAAAGAGTCAACAGATGTAAGTCATTGAACCGGTTTAGGATGCCAAAAATATAAATGTTGTGCTTTTTGGTTGAAATGAATTGTAAAAACACCTTAGAAAAGTTTATTTAGTTTTACAAAAGCTCTTGTAGCATTTATGACACAACATGGGATTTACTAGTTTTTGATATATTTGTCACATTGTTCTTGAGCAGCAAATCAGCATATTATGATTTCTGCATAAAGGATCATGTGACACTGAAGGCTGAAAATTTAGCTTTGCCATTACAGTAATAAATTAAAAATTTTAAATAGAAAACGTTTTTCAAATTGTAATAATATTTTACAGTATTACTTGTTTTACTGGATTTTTGGTCAAGCAAAACACTAATCTCAATTTTATAATGCACACTACCATTAAAAGATTTGTCATGTTTATTAAAGAATTTTCTTCTGCTCACTAAGCCTGCATTTATTTGATCCAAAATACAGCTAAATCAGTAATATTGTGAAATATTTTTTACTATTTAAAATAACTACTTTCTATTTGAATATATTTTAAAAAGTAATTTATTCCTGTGACCAAATCTACATTTTCAGCATCATTACTCCATTCTTCAGTGTCACATGATCCTTCAGAAATCATTCTAATATGCTGATCTGCCATTCAATAAACATTTTTTATTATTATCATCAATATTTAAGACAGTTGAGTACATTTTTTCATGATTCTTTGATGAATAGAAAGATCCAAAAATCAGCATTCATCTGCAGTACGCTAAAAATAAGCTTTTGCAACATTAAACACTTTCCATTCAACAGCTTGGAGTCAGTTTTTATTTATTTATTATATTTTTTATAATAAATATATATATTTTTTATTTAGCAAGGATGTTTTAAATTAAGTGATGATAAAGGCCTTACAAAAGACTTGTTTCAGATAAATGCTGTTCTTTTAAAGTTTTTATTCATCAAAGAGACCTGAAGAAATACCATTACATAATATATATATATATAAAATTTATTTATTTATTTATTTATTTTTTGAGCAGCAAATCAGAATATTAGAATGATTTCTGATTTCTGTGACTGGAGTAATGATGGCAAAAATGTACCTTTGAAATTACAGGAATAAATTACATTTTTAAATATATTCAAAGAGAAAACAGCTATTTTAAATAGTGAAAATATATTAAAAGACTTGCTGTTCTTTGGATCAAATAAATGCAGGCTTGGTGAGCAGAAAAGGCTTCTTTAAAAAAAAAAACATTAAAAGTCCTACTGTCCAAAAACTTTTAACTAGTGTGGTAGTATAGGTTCTTTATTAAATACTTGAATTTTGTATTAAATATTATGCATTTTATATATTATAAAAAAAAAAAAAAACAGAACACTACGTTTAATCGACCTAGTTCACCGTGTCCTACATAAGAACACAAAACACGCATTTTTACAAATTCTTTATATTTAATAATATTTATCAATGGTATGATATTTTAGGTTTGTAAAAGATTACGTTTACGTTGCATTTGCACCGTTTTGATCAGCAGATGCCGCCAACCTAGGTGTTTAGAAACGCTTCAAAATAGTGAATCATTTTGCGACGAATCAAATGATTCAGTTTAAAAAGCTTCGTTTCTTCTATTACTCTACATACATTAGCCGTTTTACCCACTTTCACCTCCTTATAGTTACGAACTTTAAACCAAATAAAAAACTGGTTAACGAGCTTAAAACATAACAATAAATGACTTACTTGCAAAAGAGAGAGAGAGAGAGAGAGAGAGAGAAAAAAAATCACTGTTCCAAAGAACTGAACATCTCCGAGTCCATTTACAACTTTCTCGTGGTTGCTTCTTCTTCATTATCTACACGGTTAGATAGCGAGACCAAACAGACAGTGCTGCCCTCTCATGCCATTAAGAGGGTCACCACATTCACCAGCGACTTACAAGGGGTCCGAGATTTTTGGTTCATGGTTTGTTAGGATAGGGCAATATTTGGCCAAGATAGGCTAAATATCTGGAATCTGAGGGTGCAAAAAAATCAAAATACTGAGAAAATCGCATTTAAAATTGTCCAAATTAAGTTCTTACCAATGCATATTACTATTTAAAAGTAGGGTTTGATATATTTACGTGGGAAAAATGTACAAAATATCTTCATGGAACATGATCTTTTCTTAATATCCTAATGATTTTTTGGCATATAAGTTGGCATATTAACTGGCTATTGCTACAAATATAGACGTGCTACTTAAGACTGGTTTTGTGGTCCAGGGTCACTTAATAAAGAACCATTTATGTTTCAAAGACATGTAATATCATGCCAGACTTAATATAATTTTGATGTGAACAGTGTATCTTGTTTTCATAAACTGCAAAACAACAGTATTTGATGCCAATGGTGTCTTGATTCAACACCAAGTGATATTCTGTATTTACTTCATCATATAATACAGACAAGAATTAATAGTGTGGAAATTTTGGATAAAACATTTAAGCTTTTCTACACTCTGCAGAAAACTAAATGCAAATCATATTGGAATGCACTGTATATTCACTGAGAGGAAAGACTTTTTTAAAGCTGTTTTTATTGTATAAGGGGTTTAGGGGGGAAACTAGGTCAAATTAATCCATTTGTAATTATTCACGAAAAGTGCTAAATAAAAATAGGCAAATTGTAAACCTAACCCACTAAACATTGGACGTCGGATAGACGTGCAGATCATGTTTATATTGGGTCCGTCGGTCCATGACCAATTCTGGACATCTATTCGACGTCCAAACTAGGTCTACTATTTGGACGTCCAACCATGACCCAACTTGGACGTCATTTTGACGTTCAACATTTGATCTGGGTTTTTTTGGACGTCATTTGGACGTCTATGGCAGTTGCAGTAAATGTGTTTTACAAAATAGAGCCTATCAACATGATTATACATATGAATACAGATTATTTATAAACAAACAAGATTTATTATCTGTATGACTATTTATTTATTTGGTAGACCATATGTTTTTTTTTTTTACATTTTCCTGTTTTCTTTTAACAGTTTTTATTTTATTTAAAGTAGCCTATAATCAAGTTATTTATTTTTTTATTTTATATTGTATTTAAAAAAAAATATATATATATATATATATACATTTATATAAATTTATATATTTTATATAAAAAAAAATCATGGTAGCCTAGCCTATCCACCTTATTCCTATCCTAAAAAGAACCAACAGCTGCAAAAAAGTCAAGGACAGACAGCTCTCTATCAAGCTAGGCAAAGAGTAGCTTATAGAAGACAATATAAATTCTTTGATCAAGGAGGATTTCAACCATAGATATTTCAACCGTCAAAAACCAGTCAGCATCACTCTGATTGGCTGAAACGAGCACATCATCATAAACGCCACTCTGATTGGCAGAGGCAACACGAGGCATTTGGCGGCTTGGCGCGAGTCAGAGCCATAGTGTTCTGGACGGCACAGCTTTTCAGATCGCTGGTGAACCCGTTTCCTCGAAATTGAAGGTAAGTTCGGTCAGTATTTATTTCAATGTCCATGTGTACGTATAGTCTTTGGCGTTATTGTCTTACAATAAAGCTGCGAATGGTCAAGGGTCACAGCACGCATTTTTTCGTTTTACATTAGCTTGCTGCTCATGGTTCATGTTCAGTTTCGATGCTATTTTAGCTGTACACAAGATAACATGTCTATTTGAACAATTTGGGACACTAAACTGCACGTATACGTTACCGATAGCAGCATGGAGTTCTGACTGACTAACGTTAGCTTTTTGCTACCGTAACTAACTTTACAGTTTGCGTCTTTATAGCTGCTAGCTACGGGGTTTACAGATGATGCAAGGTTGGTTGATGTTACCGTCTCTTAGTCACTTTAATCGTTCATGAAATTAACATTATACGTTTTATTGTAAACCATTAAAGGTGTTTTGACTCTGATACCACAGAAACGAACACTATAGGTTAATTTTACACGTTGTTATCTGGCTGCTAGTTAGCTGCTACCTTTAAATCAAGCTAACTCGTTTTGGCAGTTTTAGGGGCTTTTTCCATAACATTCACATTTCTAATATTGTCAGACATTATGAAAAAAAAAATGTTTTACCACGGAACAGGGTCATACAAACTCCTAATGTTGTATAACGTTATGTTATAACTTATTTAAAGGGGCTATATGTAACTTTTCCCCCAAAATAAACGTAACAATAGCCTTTTTATTTGACCATTTATGACTCAAACATAATGATGAGCATACTGACACCTTGTCAGCTCACAGTGGGTGCACCTATAAGCCTGTATCCTATTTTTCCTATTTTCTGTCGGGTCGGATTTTTCGCGCGCTGTCTGCGGATGTGACGTCAAGCGCGTTCATGTTAAACGTTTCAGCCACCACCGCTAGTCAGCAATTAGCCTATTATTGCAAACAAACTTAGTTTCTCAAACAATATATGTATTTGACTGTTCTTACCTCTGTAAACATAATGTTGACTTCTTTGCAGCGGATGACTTGTGAAGTTTGCACGTACGAGCGCGCGCTGCGAGAGCGAGCAGAAACATTTTTTGGCCACAGGGGTCAGTCGCGAGTTTAAATTTCAGAAAGTTACATATAGCCCCTTTAACCTTATAATTTACTCACCCCCATGTCAACCAAGATGTCCATGTATGTCTTTCTTTAGTCAAAAAAGAAATGAAGGTTTTTCAGGAAAACTTTCCAGGATTTTTATCCATTTAATGGACTTCAATGACAACCAACTATTGAAATGTTCAATGAAGGTTCAAACGTCTGTTTCAATGCAGCTTCAAAGTCTCTACGTGATCCCAGTCGAGAAATAAGGGTCTTATCTAACTAAACAATTTGCCATTTTCTAAAAAAAATAATATATTTTTAATTTAAGCACACATGCCTGTTTGTGCCATCTCTGAGATGTGTCACGCATTACATCATGTTGGAAAGGTTATGAAAAAATTAAATAATAATAAATTAAAACAAAGATGTTGAATAATTTTGAAGTTGGAGAAGAAAATGAGTTGGCATATTTCACAGACAAATAACTTAGATGATGTGACGCCTGACCTTTCCAACGTAATGACGCAATGCATGGCGCATCTCTGAGATGTACAAGACAGGCATTGGTGGTTAAAAAGTGTTTTTTGTGTTTTGTGTTTTTTTTAATAAAGTCCATTAAATGGATAAAAATCCTGGAAAGTTTTCCTGAAAAACCTTCATTTCTTTTTTGACTGAAGAAAGACATACATGGACATCTTGGTTGACATGGGGGTGAGTAAATTATAAGGATTTTTTTTTTCTTGATATTGAACTAATCCTTTAACTTTTGGGTGATGGAGAATGAAAATTTTAAGGTGTGTAACCCATTTTTTTTGTCTTTCATGTGCTCTAAGGAGTGAGGTGTCCTTCCCTGTTAGGAGATAAACCACCTAAACAAGGTACATGTTGTGATCTCATCCTCTTTTCTTTTGTACAGGCCCCAGTCAAATAAACAGTTAAACTTAACAAATTTTGATTAACGACTGTGTTTACAGATGACTTTGAGAGTAAGACAGTGGCGAAAACGCAAAAGAGAACTGGATCAACTGCTCTGTTATTCTGACAGTGATGAAGAGGGCATTGAAAATAATTCCAACAGTGTGCCTGGGACAAGTAGTTGTAGCAGTGACGGTGTGCCTAGGACCCCAGATAGTTTGAGTGACAGTGTTCTTGGGGCATCAGATGATTTTGACTTTGACACTGATTTGGACTATTCCTCTACTGACTCGGAACAGGAACCAAATGAAGCTGAAGTGACCAGCTTTGAGGACGAACTGAGACAGTGGGCCTTAGAGCACAGATTGACACACAGAGCACTCAATGGTCTATTGCCCATATTAAGAAACCAAGGGCACTTATTGCCTGTGGATTGCCGGACACTTCTTGCTACACCACAGCATAACACAACAGAGCCAAAATGTGGTGGCCAGTACAAGTACTACGGCTTAGAAAAGGGTATCTGTCGTTATTTAAGTCAGATGGAGACTAATGATGTGCACCTCAGCATAAACGTCGATGGCATCCCACTTTTCAAAAGTAGTGGTGTCCAATTCTGGCCAATACTGGCGAAGTGTGGCCATTTTGATCCATTCATTGTAGCCATGTTCTGTGGACAAAGTAAGCCAAGTCCTCTTGAGGAGTATTTAAAAGACTTTCTGACTGAATACAAACATCTCAAGGACAATGGAATAGTTTTTAAAGGCCAGACTTACACTGTCAATATTGATGCCCTGATATGTGATGCCCCAGCAAGGGCATATCTTAAATGTATTAAGGGTCATACTGCCTATGAGAGTTGTGAACGATGCTTAATCAGAGGTACTCGTGTTGAGAGAAGAATAGTTTTCAGTGAAAAGGAATGCACTTCTCGAAAAGATGACTGTTTCTCCAGAGTGGAGTACAGTAATCACCAAACTGGTATCAGCCATTGCAGCAGGAATTCCTTGCGTCAGCTCCTTTGTCCTAGATTATATGCATGTCGTCTGCTTGGGAGTAGTTAGGCGGCTGTTAATTTACTTGACTCGTGGCCCAAAGGTCTGTCGTTTATCTGTGAGGCAAAAGGATGCAATTTCTGAGAAACTAATTGCACTGAGAGGGAAGATGCCAAGTGAATTTGCTCGACAACCGCGGGGTTTGCATGAAATTGATAGGTGGAAAGCCACTGAACTGAGGCAGTTTTTACTGTACACAGGTCCTGTGGTTTTGAAAACTGTGTCCCCCGAAAAATACCAACATTTCTTGTCATTGGCAATATCCATGTCAATAATGCTGGAATCAGATGAGCGGACTCGAAATACCTATTTCCAATATTCTCAGGAACTAATCACAATGTACATGCACTAATTCATCTCCAAGAGAATGCCAGCCACTTCAACTGTTCCTTAAATGAGATTTCCTGTTTTCCATTCGAAAACTACCTACAACAACTCAAAAAACACGTGAGGAGCGGGAGAAGTCCCTTGGAACAAGTGACTAGGCGTTTGTCTGAAATCGAGCAATCAGAAGTGGACAGTAGCCAAAGACACCCTAAAGTTTGTCTCTGATAAAGAAAAGGACAGTTGTTTTCTTTTGAGGGACAACAGCTTTGCTTTTGTTCGACAGAAAAATGCAGATGGGACTTTTGCTTGTGAAATTCTGCACCAGCGTCACACTTCACCATTATTTCAACAACCGTGTAGCTCTGGACTTCTGAACATAGTGTGCATAGGAAATGGTCGTGTCAGGATGAAAAATGCACTACTGCGAGAAAGGGATCTGTTCCGGAAGGCGGCCTGCCTCCCACAAGAAGCTGGTGGTTTTGTCCTCATACCCCTTCGCCATGGTCTGGAACACACACATTAAGGTTAATTTTTTTTTCTTTTTGCTAGATTCCATCAGGGATCATCATAGCTGATCACCAGTTTCCATCCGTTTGTTTTCTGTATCTTCCTCTGTGACTCCTGCATGTCCTTTCTTAATGCATCCATAAAACTCCCCGGGCCTCTCTCTGTCCTCTTTCCACAATATCCTACTCCCAATGTTACCCTCATAGCCCATGTCCAAACCCTCTCAACCTCTAAACTTTGAACTAAAATGTTAAAAACTTATCCTTTCCAGGTCATGTACACGAGGGCAGTTTGGAGGGAGGGTACCCGAGAAGAGGAGGGTGTAGTTCCTGACAGTTGGATCGACAGAGAAATGAAAACCGTCAGATGGCCACGTAAAATGAGTGTCACAAAAACAGAAAAAGCTATAAAGGACAAAATTAACCCCCAGGATGACTGGATGACATTCTCATTAATCAAGATAAAAATGATTTCAGGCAAGTTTTGCCTAGATTAATAGAAAATTTAATACATTACCATGTCAAAATATATATATATTTTTTTTAAGGTTTTTTGAAACTAATTATTATTTCTAGATAAGCGTCGTGAATGTGACGCCTACAACCTGACCAGTCAGACAGAAGAGGACGATGAGGTGATTACATCAACACGGAAGCGCACTAAAAAAGGAATTCCAGAGGGTTTTGTTAGAAATGGTATGTTTCTCATTCTCAAATACTTTATACATTTGAAATAAAATTGGTTGATACAAATTGGGCCTGAAATTTGAGACATCAATGTTTGATTTTTTTTGTGTGTGCAGAATTAACGGATTCGGATGAGAGTGTCAGGGGTAATGGGTTTCTCTTAATGAATTTATAATTCCAGTTTCAAAATGAATCAAATTATTTAAGATTATATATTTTTGGAGATGGATATGCTTAGTTATACATAATTACCTCTGTATAGGCGTCAAGCTACCCCCCTTCCCTACTGCACCACGGAAGCTGCAGCCCATTGAAGACACCAACATGTTGCACAACACTTGTGAGTACTGATGACAAATTAAGAAGCATGATAATGTGTTGTGTACAACATGAGTCACAGGATCATTCATGCATTTTAGCCCATGAAGATGGAGCCATGTCTGGCCCAGTGGAACGTGCGGACAGTCCCCGGGGCAGTGAAATGTCCACTCCTAGTGAGTATTTACTTTTCCCCTCGCACCAACCATTGAGTAGTTTCCTTACTGCTTTTTAATTAAGCATAGTAATAACTCCAAGTGTTTCATTATAAATTTAGTATATGCAACATGACTGTACTAAATAGGCTGACTCATGTGTTTCAGACTCTGCAAGTCAAACCTTGGATGGCCTTGTGGAAGCCTGCTCTGGCTCGGAGAAATACGCTGCCAGATCTCGGTGCAAGGAAATGTCCAGTGAGTACTTTATCCATTGCACCAACCAAAAGTCTATTCAGGACAAAGTGTTACTCACTGCTTAAGAAACAAGTTTGGTAATGATTTCTTTTATAGGCTTAATGACATTTTTCAGACTTGTCTGGCTTGGAGGAGCAGAGTGTGCCAAATTTCGTACCTTTCTTGTTTCATTTCGATAATTGTACATCTTTGAATATTCTTTGTTTTCTTCACTCTCAAGATGCAAGCACAGCACTTCGAAGCAGAGACCTGTCGACACCCAGTGAGTATTCATTGCATCACACTTTAAACAGTCACTTTTGTATTTTGTCAGGCCTTGTGAAATGTAAGAATATTCTGTGTTTTTCAGGATCTCGCCATGCGAGGGATGGCTATCGCTCCAGGTAAAGAAGCAGGACAGGGCACAGCGTCAGTAGTGGCTGGCTTCTACTGGTTGGCCTCTAGCCCTTATTTTTGGTCTACCAGTAGGGGTTTGTCTGTATCAGTGTTAAAACATGGCATGTTATTGTCAGTTATAAATGTATGGCCAAGTGATTCAATTTAAATGTTACTAGGTCCAGCAGTGGATCCACCATAAGGTCCTGGCACAGTGATTTTGAGAGGCCGACCTTCAGGTCCAGAGATGATGGGTCCAGGCACAGTGATGGTGCGAGTCACACAGTCTTCATATCACTGCTATATTACTTATTATATTGCATATAACCGTATGTGACTAATAAATCTATCTTGTACAGTCAGGTCAAGACATGATCGATCCCGTAGTGATGCCCCCAGTCCCCCGGCCAGGTCCAGACATGATAAAAGAGCACAGCAATGTGATGACCGATCCCGTAGTGATGAAAGGTTGTGGCGATGTGATGACCAATCCCGTAGCAATGCCCCCAGTCCCTCGGCCAGGTCCAGACATGATAAAAGAGCACAGCAATGTGATGACCGATCCCGTAGTGATGAAAGGTTGTGGCGATGTGATGACCAATCCCGTAGCAATGCCCCCAGTCCCTCGGCCAGGTCCACACATGATGAAAGAGCACAGCGCAGTGATCTCAGCCGCCCCCCCTATGACAGGCTAGGTTAGTTGTCAGCTGTGTTTATACTGCGCAGGTGGTGATCCTATCACCCTGGCTGCCTGTTACAGTGCACACATTGCTTTGATATTATTATTATTATTAATTTTTTTTTGTTTTTTTTTTTACAATTAAGGAAGCAGTTTTTCAAGTACTTTGCAGTTCAGCAAGTTTTATAGATGTTCCTCTAATCATTATAATATTGCAGATTTGTTATTTCTCTTCAAACAAATCTGTTAAGTTTCATTATTTGATAAATTCCAAAACAGATTTTTTTGTGGTGCAGATGCAGTGACTGAGACTGGGAGATGGGCCTTTCCATTGCCTTGCGGTGGTAAGTATTGATCTATTGGCAGTGGAGAAGGCATTTTTAATAGTACCACCTTTTCTCTTCCTGCACTGTTCTCTCTGTCCGCAGAAACTGCTTTTCAATTATAGCCGTGGCTTGGTTTCTATCATGTCAGATGATTACATTTCTTTGGACTTTTGTTTCTTTCTCCAACTCTGCTGTACTAATAATAAACACTGAAGCTGAGTACAAAAACAATTGTGAGCTAGCTAACCTTGCTATTCTAATTGGAGCATTGTAATCATCAACAAATGTGTTTTTATTTTTTCCAGTGTTCCAGAAAAAGGTCCTGAGCCTACTGGTCGACATCCGCCATCGCCTCAAGGAAACGCAGCCTGCCTCTTCAGCTGTCCGTATAGAGAGGATGGACACCATGGAGGACTTTGAGTTACAGGAGCAAAGCCTCTCTGATGCACAGGCCTTTGATACCCTGGTAGGTTTTACAAGTCTTAAAGTAATGGATAGCCTAGAATAAAATAATACAGTGCACTCGCACACTGTTAGATCCCTCTGGGAAGTGACAGTCAAGTTTATTATGGACTTATTCCAACAGGTGCTGCAAATTTCAAGAATTGGTGGGCGGAACACCAAGGACTGTGCCCACAAAGTTTTGGACAGGTATCTACAACATTTTTTTTGCATGTTCTCATTTGGCTTCTTTCTGAGCATGTCCGAATAGGTGAAAATTAAATGAAAATACAAGTTCACAACCAAATGCATTGTGAGATAGACCAGCTGTGCTTGACAAAGATATAAGTAGAGGGATGAAAGGAGGACCACCCTAGGGGACACTGATCAAGCAGGGCTCGAAATTAGCTTTTTTTTACTCGGTAGCACTGGTGCTCCCAACTTCAAAAAGTTAGGAGCACCAAAAAAAAAATTTAGGAGCACCTAATTTCTTTTTAGTAATGTGCCGATCTTGATTTTTCATGGTCGATTCTGATTGCAGATGTTTTACAAGCAAATGGGCTGATTCTGAAAGCCTTTTTTATATATTTATTTTAAGCCTTAAGCAAGGGACAAGAATGAATGAAAATATGAGTACATGAACAAGATGTTTGTTTTCTCTATTATATGTACAGCCATTTAAATTAGAGGCAACCACTGCATTTTTAAACAATCTACAGTATAAACAACAAAAAATAAACGACACTTCTTTCTTAGTCGTGTAGACAATAAATGCAGGCATGATCAAAGTAGGCAACTCTTTCAATATTCAAAGTGCAAATAGAGACCGAATTTTCAAGCATGATACAGCGCTATAGACACTACACAACTTATTATAGCCCACATACTAATAACAGCCTAGATGTTTTATGTAGCCTAATTTGCGCGCATTGGGGAGTCGCTCTCTAAACGTGGGGTATTAAAATTGCTTTTGAATGCGTGTGCGCGTTTGACTTTTGGTTTCATTTTAACGATCGCATGAAACTCTTGACGGCGCGGAGCGTGCATTCTACAATACAAGAGATTACTTTAACAAAACCATTTGAAAGTGGGAGGACACAAACGGGATTTTGAAAAGCATGTCCCCACAGTGGAAATTACGCCCCTGCGTGAGTGGAACTCTGCCGCTGAGTTATCATTTGATGTGAATGTATGCCGCGTTGTAAAGTATATTGAGACGGAGGCGGCAGAATTGTATCTGACAGAATGTACGCTGTAGCACGAAATATAGTAGATTTCTTCAAAAGCAGATTGTGGAGACCTTTTAATTGTCCACAATCAAAAGAGAGAACGTCGAACCTGTCACTGTATCAGCTCACAGCAGTCTGTGCAGTAGTTAGGCTAGCGAAAGTTTTGTAAAGAAATGAAACGAACTCGCAACACAACAATTTCTCGCACTCGCACAAATGCTCCCAAATATAATTTGAGGTCGCGCAGATTAAATTTTGGGAGCATATGCGACCAAAACGGTCGCAATTTCGAGCCCTGTCAAGTAGTGTAAAGGGTTAATTGCATGTGAAATGTTGTTCCTACATACAGTGTTATGCCTAAGTTTAGACACCCATGCTAAAGTTGTCTAAAAAGAGGAATAAAAAAAAAACATCTTTTGGAAATTGATCTTAATGCCTTAATTAAAAAAAGAGGAAAACTCCAACCTTTAAGGACACCATTTTTCTTTGTGAATGAATATGTATCGTAAATAAAGAAATGTTCTTCCTTAAAATACAGGGTGCATAAGTCAGGACACCCCTATGTTAAATTCCCATAGAGACACAGGCAGATTTTCAAGGAAGAACATTTATTTATTTACGATACATATTCATTCACAAAGAAAAATGGTGTCCTTAAAGGTTGGACTTTTCCCATTTTTTTTTTTAATTAAGGCATTAAGATCAATTTCCAAATGATTTTTTTTTTTTATTCATCTTTTTAGGAAACTTTAGCATGGATGTCTAAACTTATGCATAGCACTGTATATCCTTCATATTAATTTATTGAAATTTATTTTTCTTTAGGCTCTTTACCAACAGCCTCATGGCCAAATTTAATTTGAAGGGCAAGGGGAAAAGGGGGAAGCGCCCTTTAGAGGGTACAAAGGTTTATAGAGCAATACAAGGTAAGCCCAAGTTTCATGTTGACCAGTCTATAAATAATAACTTTGGACAAAACATTTCCTTCCCTTCTGACTTTAAAAAAAAAAAAAAAAAAGCAATGCCAATTATCTGATTATTGATAGATAGACTATTCATCCACAAGAGGTGTTACAGCATTAAGAAAGAAACAAAAGCAAAGTTGAAAGTAAAAGATGGTAAATAGTCACAATTCTCAAAATATTATTCTCCTCTCATGGCACAAAGGTGAGTCATTATTACAAGAATGACTTCCTGTGGCGGTCCTTATTACATTGAAGCTGAAGCAGCCTCCAACTGAACAGTCTGCTCTCTGACAAGTAGAACATGTAGTGGATGTGTTGTATTATCCAGAATATAAAAAAACTTTTTGTGCAAAACTTTTCTCAATAATAATTTCTGTGGAGTCCAATGTGTTTCCAAGCACAGAACCAGCTTTTGTAAATTGCACTAAGCACAACAGGCTGATTAAAACACTGTTATCATTCTAATGCACACATTAAACAATGTAAGCTTTCTCAAAAAGTATAGTCTGCTTAGTCTTGTAGACAGCCTAATTGTTATAGTTAACAGTTGTGGGAGATGGCTTTGCATTAATCCAGTATTGGTAGTGGATGCACAGGAAATATACTTTTGCTTACACATGTGGGGACTTGACTGTATGACTGCAGATTGCCTTTGAATATATTTAAGTCATTTGTCTATTTCTGCTTGTGCAGAGGGGATCATGAAATTCGATAATGCAGCCACTGAGGAGTTCATCAAGGGGAACGCGCCACAGAGAATAGGAGGTGGAGGATTCGCAATGCCCTGATGAGCCTATGCTGTGATGAGAATTAAAATATTTTAAAGTAGTCCAATACATTGTCTTTATGTTTGATGCCATTCAGGGCATATTGTTTTTTTTGTTTTTTTTTAATAAAGTTTGAAAAAGCAATATTGAATTGTGATTTATTTGAATGTGTATAACTATACTGTTGTATGTATGTAGTCCCATGTTTCCCAGAGGGTGGAGGACATGTTTTCTGTGCCAGTTAATTTTCCTGTAGCTTAGTTTGACTCGGCAGCTAGTTTGAACTGGAAATGCATTACACCTTTGTATGCGTCTCAAGTTATCACCTGCTGCTGAGACAATCAAATGGAGTTTTTGGAAAATGATCTAGTCCTATTTCAGAAGGTGGCATACTGTTTAAGATCATTTCCAAAAACTCCATTTGATTGTCTCAGCAGCAGGTGATAAGCATACAAAGGTGTAATGCATTTCCAGTTCAAACTGCTGAGCCAAACAAAGCTACAGGAAAATGAATACATGATACAGAAAACATGTCATCCACCCTCTTGAAACATAGGACTACATAGAAGTTGTATAAAAATGACGTGTTAAGTCAAAATTTTATGTTGAAAAGATGTCCACAAACGACCACGTTTGGACCACTTTTGGACTATAAATAGCCCTTACGTGGAGGTCCCACCGACGTCAACATTAGACGTGCGGTAGACGTCGAAAAAAGACGTCGCCTGGCGTTACAAAACAACCCCATCAATGGACGGAAATTGGACGTCCAAAAATGACATGGAAAAGACGTCACTACAACGTCACATTGCGCAGTGGGAACATTATGCAATGTAAAACGGAACTAATTAAATTGAACTAAGTGCAAAATGTTTATTGTGAGATATCCAGGTGAAAAAAAAAAAACAGAGAGAGAAACACGTGAAGCAGTAGTGGACTGAATGAACAGCCGAGAATCCCCGAGGTACTCCGGAAGAGGCGAGAAAAAGGAACTTTCCAAACAACAGGCAAGCGGCAGGAAGAGAATCCTGGCGAAATACACATTCAGGAAGAGAGAACTGGAACGAAAGGACACCAAACGATCTGACAACACAGGACGAAAAAAAAAAAAAAATCAGATTTTTTCATTAAATGTGACCCATGTGTGTTTTTTGCATTACAGTGTGAACAGCACAAACCGCATGGAATCTGATCTTTTACAATCAGATCTGAGCCACTTCAGTATGTGGTTCTAAATCCGATACAGGTCGGATGTTTCACCATGCGACCTCAGTCTGAACAGTCAGATCGGAATTCATGCGACTTTCAGCGCGTACACAGCAGGGTTGCCAGGTTTTAACAACAAAACCCGCCCAATTGCTACTAAAAACGAGCCCAAAAGTAACCCAGTCGCGTTTTGAAGGAGATTCCCTATTAAAATTCACATCCTGGGGGAAATACAAGCTTTTTGACGGGGTTCCCCTGGTGAAATTAGCATTACAGGGGATAAATATTACATTATTGCGGTCACGTCGACATGCGGCAACACTGGTAAAGCCGCAGACTTGGCAACACTAGCATACACCGACTTCCGTGGCTTTCGTGTTTACTTTTACGGCAGTGCGATACGCGTGGCTTCTTACGTTACTGTCGTTGTGCGCATGCGTTTCAGTTCATGAGCCACATGTTTAAAAACAATGTGAACAGACAAACAAAAAATCAGATATGAGCAGAAAATCGGAACTGAGCATTAAGGCTTGCAGTCTGAACGTAGTCTTAGTCCCTAGCAGAAACCCAACTTCTTTCCTCTGGACCGTAACCTTCCCAGTCCACCAGGTACTGAAATACGCGTCCCCTCCGCCTCGAATAGGTAGGTTCCCAGTCTACGAGACGCGGCGGTGGGGGAACCGGAGCAGGCGGATTAATGGGTGAATGAAAAACAGGTTTCAATTTGGAGACATGAAAAACGTAATGAATTCTCCTGTACGCTGGAGGAAGTTTGAGCCGGACTGTCAATGGGCTATGAATCTCAGTGACAGTAAATGGGCCAATAAATTTAGGGGCTAACTTATTACAAACGGAGTGGAGAGGAATATCCTTGGAAGAAAGCCACACTTTTTGACCAACGACGTAGATGGGAGGCCTAGACCGGTGGCGATCAGCCTGGGCCTTAGTGCGAGCTCCCACACGGAGTCGTCTTTTTTGTCTTGTTTCCAGCCAAAATATCAAAAAATTCTTAAATCAAGAAGGATTTTCTAGACAAGTAAATAATTATTTTCTTGTTTTCAGAAAAACAAGTTAAAATTAAGTGTGTTTTTGCTTAGAACAAGCAAAATAATCTGCCAATGGAGTAAGCTAAATTTTTCTTATTTCAAACAGAAAACAAGATTATTTTGCTTACACCATTGGGAGATTATTTTGCTTGTTTCAAGCAAAAACACAATTAATTTTGACTTGTTTTAAAAAAAAACAAGACAATTTTTACTTGTCTAGAAAATCCTTCTTGATTTAAGAATTTTTAGATATTTTAGCTGGAAGCAAGACAAAAAATGTAGGTAAGAAAAGCATTTTTTGCAGTGTCCATAATCATATTACTTTTTTCAAGTAACTAGTAAAGTAACGCATTACTTTTTCCATTTTCATGAAAATATCCGAGTTACTTTTTCAAAAAAGTAACGCCAGTTACTTTTTGTTTTCTTTATGTATTTAATCCCATTTTATTAACCAATGACTTTGCTGCTGACCTTTGATCCAATTCAAGCGTACACTG
>CM065126.1:38802500-38927500 GCA_033026305.1 Cirrhinus molitorella
TATTTGATGATATTCACGTATACAATTGAAAGTGAATTTTACAAAGGCAAGCAAATATGGCATTTAACATAATAGAAAAGTTTAAAGTAGTGTAATAAAAAAACAAGGCAATCAGTTGCTTTCAACATAAATTTTTATTTTATTTCTTGAATGCAGTCTTTACTGAAACTCATTCAACCTCCTACAGGGAGAGAAAGATAAGACAGAAAGACTAAAACTTAAAAATATGACAACTAGTATCCGGTTATAGTCGCTATTATGGTGTTTCTCACGTTATCTAATTGCAATCGTAGTATAACTGTTTATTATCTAATGATAAACATTAACTATAACTTGCTTCGTAAAATACCACTACTTGCCAAATTTCCGAGAGGTCAACTGGTGCGTTAAAATGTCAAAAAATGCAGTAATTTCTTCAATTTACCAGTGAATGTGCTTGAGAAGCTCTGAAATGAATAGGCTTTAATGCTGGAACTATTGGTTGTTTGGACTCATTTGTTGAAAATATTTTACTATTATTTTACTATTTACTTATTTACTATTAAACGTTTTCAAAGCAAACGTGCTCAAACTTGCTTACACTTCCATCTTAAATCATACTTCTATCACGGACGAAAAATATTTTGTATTATTACATTAAAATAAAGACAAATTTAATCAGCCTGTTCTACTTACGTTTGTATGTGAAGTCGAAATCAATCCCAACTTTGCTTTAAAATGCATCGCAAGAGCTCCTAAATGAAGATTTCACAAACGGAAATCACTTCCGTGAAGTGACCATACAATGATAATTTCAAAATAGTTTTATAACACGTCTAATTTTAAGAATAATAATGGCAAAATCTGTATGTAATGGGGGAAAAACTTCCCCAAACTGGTGTAAATGCAACCAGATGATTTCTTATAGCTTTGTTAAAAATAAATAAACTTATCATTAAAGCAATATTTGATTTTATGTTTCAGATCTTGACCATACTGCTGATGTCCAGTAAGTATTTGCCTGTGAATAGTGCACTGTTACTTAAACCAAATGCAGCTTTACTGGTAAAATATTGAAATAAAACAGTCATTTTAAAGGACAAGTGAGTAGTTTCTTTTCCACCAGAATCCTTCTGAGTGGTTTAGTGGAATATTTGGGCTCAGGAATAATGTTTGTTTAATGTTTGTTTAGGGCAATATTTTAAAAAACCTTTGCCTCTGTTTTTCACTGTAGGATTCATTCATGGGGTGATTCTCTGGAGGAGGCTTTTGAACAGTGTGCAATGGGGATGTTTGGCTACATGACGGACACAGAAACTGTGGAACCCACTGACACTTTAGAAGTAGAATCAGAAGGTGAGAGTATCCAGACTTTCCTTTTCAGACCACCTGGACTGGATCTGTAGACACAAACACATTCTACAATTGAATGAATTACAATATTGTGTTACTCCCTAAAAAAGTAACTGATTACGTTACTTAGTTATTTTTATGGAAAGTAATGCGTTACGTTTTAAATCTGGGCAGGGCTTGCTTGTTTGTTTTTAATATAAATACGTTTGATTCTTAGCAAATGTAAAAGCCCTTTCACACCAAAACGAAATGAAGTGAATAAGCCTAATGATAAAGGAAAATTAAATTGACGTCTGTACAGTAGAACTGTAGGAAAAGAAAGTTCAACACTCTTCAGCAATGAGAGAAAAAAAGCACAAATGTTAGTTAATAGAAAGTTTGTTTTGCTTATTAGTACACTGCAAAAAATCATTTTCTTACTTAGATTTTTTGTCTTGTTTCCAGAGAAAATATCTAAAAAATCTTAAATCAAGAAGGATTTTCTAGACAAGTAAAAATTATTGTCTTGTTTTTGTTTTTTTTTGAAAACAAGTAAAAAGTAATTGTGTTTTTGCTTGAAACAAGAAAAATAATCTGCCAATGGTGTAAGCAAAATAATCTTATTTTCTGTTTTAAATAAGATTTTTTTGCTTACTCCATTGGCAGATTATTTTGCTTGTTCTAAGCCAAAACTCACTTCATTTTGACTTGTTTTTTTCTGAAAACAAGAAAATAATTATTTACTTGTCTAGAAAATCCTTCTTGATTTAAGAATTTTTTGATATTTTGGCTGGAAACAAGACAAAAAATCTAAGTAAGAAAAGTATTTTTGCAGTGTACGCTTGAATTGGATCAAAGGTCAGCAGCAAAGTCATTGGTTAATAAAATGGGATTAAATGCATAAAGAAAACAAAAAGTAACTGGCGTTAGTTTTTTAAAAAAGTAACTCAGATATTTTCTTAGAAATGAAAAAGTAATGTGTTACTTTACTAGTTACTTCAAAAAAAGTAATATTATTCCGTAACTTGAGTTACTTGTAACGCGTTACCCCAACACTGTTCATAATAAACCACAATGAATTCAAATGCTTCATAATGAAAATAAGACTAAAATATCAAGTAAAACCAAAATACCTGCAACTCTGATCACTTTCTGAGCCATAAATAATCAAGCCCAAACATGCTTATAGTTAAAGGATATGGGAACATAAGAGCTCTGAAGCAGCTTTCCAAAAATAAAACTAGACATGGTTTAGTTGAAATGGCTGAAATAGAAGTCCTTGTAATTTCACTGTGGTCACTGTAATACTACTTTGGTAAAAATAACTGATTAAAACACACTATTTCAAACATGGTTTTTGCTTCCTATACATGGGATGATAATTTCAGGGGTTGAGGCACAGAGGATTAAACGGTTCACAACAAAACCCGCCCAATTTCTACTTAAAACAAGCCCAAAACTAGCCCAGTGACGTTTTTTCAGGCTTCCCCTGGTAAATTAGCATTTGGGGGCTAAATATGAAGTTATTGGGGTTGATTCAACCCGCAGACATCAAAAACAACCCGTGGCAACAGTTTTAAAGTTGCCCAATTTCATGGTAAACCCGCAGACTTGGCAACACTGCGGTGCTGATTAAAGGACATGCTTATTTTGACAGGAAAGTCCTTGCATTTCTTGTTTAATCAGGCTTGAATTGTTTCTCACACTTATCATATTTCAATATTATTCTCAACATAGTCACGCAATCTTTATATATTTATGACGACGTGCAAGTACCATGCAGTGCATGGCGATAACCCAGGCAGTGAGGTGAAGAGTTCAGTGAGATTTTGTACCAGCCAGAGTCAGGGTGGAATCTGTTTTGCTAGTAACCAATCTTAAAAGCTATGAGGTCAGGCCAAATTTTAAAAGGTTGCACATTGACTATGCACAAGTTTCCTACGCCCGTGTGGCCCTGTGTCAAACCTGGGGGAAAACAGGGTCACATGGTTCATGGAGCTCTCAATAGTTCCAAACAACTCCACGCTGTCAATGTGTCTGAATGGGTTTAAGTAGGAACAGCAGTTCCAATATATTTGCAGCAATTTCAAGTAATTAACAACACATATTGTGCATTGATTGTGTGTTGATAGCTAATCTGAATATGGTTTTCAATCGCATTTCATTCCGGGGAGTGATAAAGAAAGAGCATTACTATGTTCTCATACTCTTTGACAGTCAAATGTGACCAAACACCTTAATTGTAACTTTTATTCAATTATATAAGTGTAATATATGTGACCTAGGACCACAATACCAGTCATGTGTGTCAATTTTTTAAAATTGAGTTTTATGCAAAACCTGAAAGCTGAATAAGCTTTCCATTGATGTATTGTTTATTGTGATATGACAATATTTGGCTGAGATACAACTATTTGAAAATCTGAGGGTGCAAAAAAATCTAAATACTGAGAAAACCACCTTTAAAGTTGTCCAAATGAAGGTTTTACAATGCATATGACAAATCAAAAATTAAGTTTTGACATATTTACAGTAGGAAATTTACAAAATATCTTCATGGAACATGATCTTTACTTAATATCTTAATGATTTTTGGCATAAAAGAAAAATCAATAATTTTGACCCATATTGCTACAAATATACCTGTGCTACTTAAGACTGGTTTTGTGGTCCAGGGTCACATATAGCCTAGTTCAGTTCTCTTTAGTTAATATTTTGAGGAGTTTTCTGTACTAAACAATGTGTGCAATAATGATCCTGACCATTTAAAAGATAAAATTTTTTAATATAGTATTTATATTATAGTTAGTGAAGTATTTAGGGTTAAATACATTTGAATGCACATTCGGAAATGATCAAACACTCATTTTTTATAGGTTTCGATTTAACGATTTAATGTTAAATAAAAAAAAGTGAATTATTCATGTTATTTTATGATATTCACATATACAACATAAGTGAGTATTACAAAAGGCAAGCGAATATGGCATTTAACATAATAGAAGAGTTTCTGTTTTTATTGTATTTCTTGAATGCAGTCTTTACTGAAACCCATTCAATCTGCTACAGGGAGAGAAAGATTACAGAAAGACTAAAAACTTAAAAATATGACAACTAGTATTTGGTTATGGTCGCTATTATGGTGTTTCTCATGTTATATAGATGCTATTATAGTAGAACTGTTTATTATCTAACAGTAAACATTAACTATAACATGCTTCGTAAAATACCACTACTGGCCAGATTTCCGAGAGGTCAACTGATGCTTTAAAATGTCATAAAATGTAGTAATTTCTTCAATTTACCAGCGACTGTGCTTGAGAAGTGCTGAAATGAATGGGATTCAATGCTGGAACTGTTGGTTGTTTGGAACTATTTGGAGCTCCATGACACGCTTTACTTCTGCATTCCTCAGTTTCTATGGAAACCTATGACTGGTTTGGCAAAAGATTCAAAGCTTTAATTGTCTGGTGGTTAGTAAATAATAAAGCAGCCAAAAGCCTGTGAAAGAAACTTTCTCGGATGAAAAATTCACCACACATTCCATAGATTGATCCATATTACAACCAGTGTGTGTTTGTTGAATTTCTGTCTCTGATAAATTAATTTAACTGTGCTTGCAACATCGCCCTGTAAGGCAACAATATGAACCATTAATTACAGCCTATGCTACATAACACTGAACGTTTGCTATTTAACACACGTGTTTATTTAGCACTTTTATGTTCGCTGTGCAGAAAAAGAATGGCATCCACTGTACCGGGGTTTAATCTGTTTCGCCTCGACTCCAGCACCCGGCCAGCGGAGCTGAATGTGCGCTCGCTTGATGCGCTTGTGGCTGGGATACAGAGAATCATTTTTGACACCTTAGCAAGCCCAGGAAAGGCGAATGACTGCGACTGCCAGACGTTTAGAATGTCCTCTCCGTCCCAGGAGAACTGGCCCTCAATGTAGCGCTGAACCTCGTCTCTCTCGACAACTTCTTCACTGTCATCCTCCCACTCACTAAATTTGTTTCTTTTTCTTTTGACTCGCTCGGCTTCGTCAACTAAAAATAAAATATAACAATATTTACCCATTTGTACATACATTAGCCACTGTGGCTAAAACGTAAGACCTATAGGCCTCTCTATTTGCTGGTGCTACTCACCTCGAGGCATGGTCTCTGGCTCTGTCTCCCTTACACTTGTTGGAGATGTAAGCGGCGGACTGTCAAATTCCCTGACAAGTCTTCTGGCCTGGTCATAACACAGTGTTTCTCTCCTCTGCTCCAAACATCTTCAGGGACTTAAAACGTGGACAAAGAAACGTTCCAAGTTTGTGGGTGATGCTGATGGACATTTTCTCGTTCAGCAGCTGCGTTGCCTGTGCCCGAATATAAACCATGTACTCTGGATCATCGTATTGGGGCTCGCAGTGTTTCTTCAGTTTAAAAAACCAAAGCGCGACAAGCTGAATAGTTGGATACGTATCACCCTCCATCTCTTCACTCGCAGTTTTAAAAGGCAACAAAAACTCAGTAACTGTGTTCAGCACATCCAGCTGAATGCCATCCATTCTATGGAGCTGATCTTTCTCCTGCAAGTCATGCAGCTCTGTAATTATTTGCTCGTGGATGTTATGCGCTGTCTTTTTGAGAGCAGAGTCAAATTCAGCTGTGCTTATGACACGGCTCTCCAATTTCCAGTCGTCATTAATGAAGTGACCAGTAAACGCCGTGTATGCTCGTTTGTTGAACTCATCAGTCCACATGTCAGTGGTAATAGCTATGCCAAAATCCAGAGCTTTATTTATCTTCTTTGAGAGGATTTCTTTTTTTTCTTTGGCTGTTGCTTTGGCTCTGTCGCAAACAGTTTGCCTGTGAGGAAGCACACTGCTGGCATCCACACGTCCGTAACGTGAACCAATGTTAATTAGACACTGGGCTACGGTATGAAATCCATCTCCAGATACTATGTCGAAGGGCCGCAGATCCCGACAGCACAATTCAACACAAGAGTCTGTGACCTCGGACTTGACATGTGCTGGTACTTTACTTTTGAGGAAAGCGGTGATAGTTTGAGACGTGACACTGCCCTCATTTTTCTTAGACCCCCCACAAATATGTCTTGACAAGCTGGAAGTGCCTGTTTTGTGGCTCTCGTGTTTGTATATTTTTTCACAGGAGTTGCACCTTACGTAGCCGATGCTGCTGTTGTCTCCTGCTGAAACTACTTCGGAGAACCGGTCCCAAACATTAGATTTAACAGCATTTTTTTTTTTTAAGGTGTAAATTCCCGACTTCAACTTTTCCTTTACTTCGTCTTCCATCTTCACGGGAGCTGCTTGGCGCTTTTGTGACCTGCCACGTGACGCTACGTAACATACATAGATATATTTTTTTAAATGACCCGCCCCAACCCGCCCCGCAAATGAAATGACAATTTCTTTACCCGCCCCAACCCGACCCGGCAATAAATAGCAATTTAGTTATAAAGACCACATTTATAGTGCTTAATTATTCTGTTTGTGTTGTTTTCCAGCTGAAAGAACAGGTTTTTTAAAGATTGAACTAAAAGAAAACGCTTTTTTTACTTTCCAGACAGTGGTTTTCAACCAGACAAACTTTCAGAAGTTTCCAGAGTTTTACAGCATTTGAAAAAGTTCTATTAACATAATCCTAATACAAAAAAACCTCACAATAAAATAATAAAACAAGCAGTTTTATTACAGGAGGGGTGTGAATACAGACAGCTCAAGAACCACTTTCTGTCACATGTAACTAAATAAATGATCTTTTTTATTATTATTATTATTTCACAAAACATTAAGCAGAGATTAGACAATTAAAAGCAATTTCAAAGGCACTGTGTGACAAAAAAGGAAATAAATAATGATTTTATCTTGTTGTTTCAGGAGACGATATGGAGTCACTCCTTTTTCATTTCTTAGATGACTGGCTCTTTAAATTCAGCGCTGATCTCTTCTTCATTCCTAGGGTAATGACACACATTGGCATTAGATTTCCTGTGACCTCAGTCTTTTCCATTTCCCAATAACCTGCTCTTTTGTTTCACAGGAAGTGAAAGTGTTGCATATAGACCGAATGCGCTGCAAAATCCGCTCGATAGGGTGAGTTCTGAGTGAATGCCTCTTTTACTGTAGCTCCCAGGGAGCTCTGACAGATGCTCAGCCAAAGCCAGTGAACGCTAGCCTTTTGTGTCTGAACTGCTTGAATAAACCGAATGAACTTGAATGTCAAGCAGGTATATTCAGCTGCAGAATGGGTCAGACAGAAAGACTGGGAAATGTTAGGAAAGAATCCAGAACACGTGGGATTATAGTGAAAGTAGGCTGAATCACTTTCACTGGAAATCTTTCTGATGTGTAAAATTTCATCAGAGGATGAGTCTCTTACAGGAATAAACAAAGATACAATGTGTAAAGCTTATTTTATGAGTTTTGTAATTTTGTAAATCATGCATGATATCTGGTTTACAAAGTTTATATCCCCTTGAATCTTAATACTGTGTTGATATCTGAATGATCCACAGCTGTGTTTTTTTGTTTAGTGATAGCTGTTCGTGAGTCTCTTGTTTGTCCTGAACAGTTAAACTGCACGCTGTTCTTCAGAAAAATCCTTCAGGTCCCACAATTTTTTTGGGTTTTACAGCATATGTGTGTATTTGAACCCTTTTCCAACAATGATTGTATGATTTTGAGATCCATCTTTTCACACCGAGGACAACTGAGGGACTCATATGCAACTATTACAGAAGGTTCAAACGTTCACTGAAGCTCAAGTAGGAAAAAACATGTATTAAGAGCCGGGGGTGAAAACTTTTGAACAGAATGGAAATGTGTAAATTGTTTATTTTGCCTAAATATCACATTTTTTTCATTTAGTACTGCCCTTCAGAGGCTACAGAAGATAGTTACATGTTTCCCAGAGATATGAGAGATGATTTTTCACCCTGGTTCCTAATGCATCGTGTTTCCTTCTGGAGCATCAGTGAGCATTTGAACTTTCTGTAATAGTTACATATCCCTCAGTTGTCAGAAGCCGTGGATGACAGCTGAGGTTCATGGGCTGCTCAAGACCAGAGATGATGCATTCAGATCAGGAGACAAAGCAGCCTTCAAAACAGCAAGAGCCAATCTGTCCCATGGCATCAAGAAAGCAAAACGGTTGTATGCACAAAAAAATCAATAATCAATTTACTGACAGCAAATACACGCGGAGTCTGTGGCAAGCCATTCAGACCATCACTGATTACAAGCCCCTGCCACAAGCCTGCGATGAAGACACATCCCTCCCAGACGCACTCAACCACTTTTATTCACGGTTTGAAATGCAGAATGACACACCTGCACAAAAACTGCCCACACTTCCCAACGAACAGGTGCTCTGTCTGTCTCCAGGCGATGTAAGGAAAACCCTATCTAGGATTAACCCACGCAAGGCTGCGGGTCCAGACAACATACCTGGCCATGTACTGAGAGACTGTGCTGCACAGCTGACAGATGTCCTAACTGACATCTTCAACACCTCGCTGAGCCAGGCAGTCATCCCCACATGTTTCAAATCCACCTCCATAATCCCAGTACCAAAAAAGTCACTAGTGTCCTGTCTGAATGACTACCGTCCCATAGCACTGACCCCAATCAGGATGAAGTGCTTTGAGAGGTTAGTCATGCACCACATCAAATCCAGTCTTCCCAACACGCTTGACCCGCTCCAGTTTGCATACCGTCCAAACCGCTCCACGGACGATGCAATTTCCTCCACCCTACACCTGGCTCTTACCCACTTAGAAAACAAAGACTCTTATGTCAGAATGCTGTTTATTGACTTTAGCTCAGCATTCAATACAATAATCCCACAACAGCTCATCAACAAACTAAACGTTCTGGGCCTTAACACCTCCATTTGCAATTGGATTCTGGACTTTTTAACTGGAAGACCTCAGTCAGTCCGTGTCGGCCGCAACACCTCCAGCGTGCCCCACAGGGCTGTGTGCTCAGCCCGCTGCTCTTCACGCTGCTGACCCACGACTGCACTGCCAAGTTCAGCTCCAACCACATCATCAAGTTTGCTGATGACACAACTGTGGTAGGTCTCATCAGCAACAATGATGAAACATCTTACAGAAAGGAAGTGGCACAACTGGTTGATTGGTGTAGTGCAAACAATCTTTCCCTCAATGTCAGTAAGACAAAGGAGGTTGTGATGGACTTCAGGAGGAATTCTGTTTATCACCCCCCACTGACCATCGACAGCTCGACTGTGGAGAAAGTCAGCAGCACTAAATTCCTGGGGGTGCACATAACAGAAGACCTCACCTGGACCACCAACACCACATCAGTCTCCAAGAAAGCGCAACAGCGACTCCACTTCCTGCGCCGACTAAAAAGAGCAAGTCTCCCTCCACCCATCCTCACCACTTTCTACAGGGGAACAATTGAGAGTGTGCTGACCAGCTGCATCACTGTCTGGTACGGGAACTGCAGTGCTGCTGACCGCAAGACCCTCCAGCGGACAGTGAACACAGCTGCAAAGATCATCGGTGCCCCTCTCCCCTCCATTCTGGACATTTTCCTCACACGATGCTCAGGTAAAGCCATCAGTATCGTGAAGGACCCCACTCATCCCTCCCATAGTCTCTTCCAGCTTTTGCCATCAGGAAGACGGTACAGGAGCATCAGAGCCCGCTCTGCTAGGCTACTCAACAGCTTTTTCCCCCAGGCTGTGAGAGCCCTCAATTCCAGCCACCTCATCCCTCCTCTTATCCAAATGTAAACTGTTGCAGTTCCACCTGTAGAAACACTCTTCTCTCTACATGCACCAGACACTTTCCTATTAACATTTCATGTTACAAGGACTTAACAAATGTTTATTTGCCAATGCACTACAAATCATATTGCACTACTTGGTTCTCAACCTTAAATACCTCTCTTTTGCACAATACCATGCATAATTATTATGTAAAGTACTTATGTAGTCTGTCTTATGTTATGTGTATGTATAGTTGATTATTTATAGTATATGTATAATTAGATTGCCACTTTCAGTAGGTTAGCTATGTATAGGTTTAAAAATTGTTCCTACGTCTGGTGTTGTATGTACATATTTGTTTATTTATGTAGCACTGTGGTCCTGCGAGACACGACATTTCGTTCCACTGTATGTCCACACATGTAGCGGAATGACAATAAAGCTCGACTTGACTTGACTTGTCCTCAGTGTCAAAAGATGGATCTCAAAATCAGACATTGTTGGAAAGGGTTCAAATACACAAAAATGCAGGAAGTGAAGGATTGTTTTTTTGAAGAACAGTGGGCAGTTTATCTGTTCAGGATAAACAAGGGACTCTTGAACATGAACAACTAACATTAAACAAAACACACAGCTGTGGATCATTCAGGTAACAACACAGTATTAAGAATTAAAGGGGATGTAAACTTTTGAACTGGCTCGTTTTTATAAATTCAACTATTGTTTTCTCTTGTGGACTATATGTAGACGTCTTTTATGTGAAATATCATATTCAGGTCAGTACTAAATAAACAACAACATGCATTTTAAATGATCCCTCATATTTTAGTAAAATAACATTTTGCAGATTCTGAAAGGGGGGTTTAATTATGACCTCAACTGTATATGTGACCCTGGATGACCAAACCAGTCTTAAGTTGCACAGGTATATTTGTAGAAATAACCGAAAATACATTGTATGGGGCAAAATGATCATTTTTACTTTTATGCCAAAAATCATTAGGATATTAAGTAAAGATCATGTTCCGTTAAGATATTTTGTAAATTTCCTACCATAAATATATAAAAACTTAATTTTTAATGAGTAATATGCATTGCTAAGAACTTCATTTGGACAACTTTAAAGGTGATTTTCTCAAGAATTAGTTTTTTGTACCCTCAGATTTCAGATTTTCAAATAGTTGTATCTCGGCCAAATATTGTCCTGTCCTAACAAACCATACATTAATGAAAAACTTATTTATTCAGCTTTCAGGTGATGTATAAATCTCAATTTCGAAAAATTGACACTTAAGACTAGTTTTGTGGTCCAGGGTAACATACAGTATATACTGTATGTATGGGCATACAGTTAGACATATAGAAATGTTATACCCTAGTTCCTACCTGAGAAATGGCTAAAATTAAATGTCTGTCTTCACATTCAGGGTCAACTTCTCAGATATGGGCTTATGACAAAAAAATCAATGGATGAGGAAAGAGTTTTCATTTATTTTAGTTTCATTCTGATTGTAGTTTCCTATGATTTGACCCACATTCAAAAGCTGCTCAGGAAGAGGCCCCTCATTTCCGAGTCAGGCTTTTCTGTTTTACACGTTTTATAATGTTTAAACAGTCTGGAATGTTGGGTTTTCCAGGTTTTGCCTTCTGAGAACCACAATACTCAATCATGTTTACCTAAATTAAATGTTAAAGAGATAGCTTACCCCTCCAAAAAAAAAAGAAAATGATGTCATTTACTCAGCCTCGTGTCATTCCAAACCTGTATGAGTTTCTTTCTTCTGGTAAATACAGAAGGCGGCGTTTTGAAAAATGTGGATAAGCAAACACCATTGACTTCCACAGTATGTTTCAACACACTTTAAAATAATAAGGTTCTTTTTTGGCATCTTTGGTTCCACGAAGAACCTTTCTATTGCACTAAAGCTTCTTTTATACTGGAAAAACATTTAGATTATTAAAATGTATTTTTTTTAATAGTTTAACTGTTCGGTTACCCACATTCTTCAAAATAAATAAAAAAAAAAAAACACAGGTTTGGAAAAACAATATTTAGTATGTAAATGATGACAGAATTTACATTTTTGGGAGAGCTGTCCCTTTAAATAAATCTGCATTTAACCCCTTAACTGTCACAGAGCTTGGCACTCTTTTTTTCACTCTTCTTTTTCTCTATCAAATGTTTTAGTAATCATCCTAAATTATATATCATTTGAAAGCTTAGAAGCCCAAGAACCATCCTGGGAAAACTATTTTAAAATCGGGCATTGCATTAACATGGAAATGGTATATTTTGTCATCTCCTCCCCCTTAGCAGCGGTGTCAAGTGTCATGCATTACGGTCTTTTATAATCAACTTAATAAACTTTTATATTATTATAATAAACTTTTTATAATCTTGACAAACAAGCAACTCAGTCTCAGGATTCTATATTTGTTGGGTATTTTATGATAGAAGTAAAACTGACAGAGAACTTTAGACATTTGTGACAGAAAAATGTATATATTATACATTTATTAATTAAAAATTATTTATATATTTAAAAAAAAAAAGGAGTTTCAATGGCACCCGGTGGCTGTTTGTGGTATGACGCCCTAAATAAACTTTCACAGGAACCTACATTTTTTTTTCATATCAACTTCAAATTTGGAACATAACTTATTTAGACATAGGGCTTCAGTTTAATAGCAAATTTAGGGTAAAACCTGTTATGTTAAATATTTATTTTATATCAAATAAAATCAAAATTGTACAGTGCATATTCTTTACAGTAAATTTAAACTTCTAGAACTTATTGAGAGTTTTTTTTTTTTTTTTAAAGAAATCCACTTCTGCAATAATCTGCTGATTGTCTTCTTAAAAAAAGTGACCAACCTCAAATCTGTATTCCAAAGTGTTCATGAATTACGATACAAGTTTGGATAGTGCACTTTCATGTCTATTTTTAAAAAAGGGGTGTGACAGTTAAGGGGTTCAACGGAGGCATTTTAAGAAATTCTGGATAGTTTTGTAGGTTGTTGATGTGACTGTTGCGCAACAATGTTTCATTCAGTCTTTTTCATTTTTAGGTGGGGTGAAGAGTTCAGTATAAATAAGCATCCACAGGTACGTTCACATCTGTCTGTGGCTGGACCACCAGGGCTGTGCTCTGTATAAACACATCTGTCTTACTTGCTTTAAGCATTCACTTTCTGCTAAGTCGCGCGTAGTTGAACAGTAGCAGTATAAACATTATAGAATTCCACAGGGGATTCTATTCGGTTGTTTGTTATTCAATCTGACCACAACAACACTGAAAGTTGGAGTAACAAATATCAGCTTCCTACATTAAAGGGGATTGGGCAATCCCTCATGTAGGACTCTCTGTCACGTCACAATATCTGTCAGCAATACAACCATAAAACAATTGCTGTAGATGAGGTCATGCAAACCTCAGTTTGAACCACTTTCTGTAATGTGCTAAAAATGCATACAAAAGAGTGGTAAAGCTTTGGCAAACACATAGTCATGACACAGACTTACTGGAACTCTGGTATGTCTAGCCTGGCCCCAAAGGGAAAGATATTTGATCCCAAAAAAGATTTTTTTTTTTTTTTTTTAAATGCACTCAGCCTCAGGCCATTCATACTGTAGATGATTTGGTTTCTTCGTCAGAACAGATTTAAATAAATTTAGCATTTATGGATACTCTGCAGTGAATGGGTGGCGTCAGAATCAGAGGGTTCAGAGGGAACAGGGTTCCCAGGGGTCATGGAATTTTTGGAATATCATGGAGTTTTAAATGGTCCATTCCAGACATTGAAAGTCAGGGAATTTTATATATACATATATTATTTGTCAAGGAATCATGAAAAAATTATCACAGGTTGCAAAAAAAATGTTCAGCAGCAGAACTGTTAAAAAAAATCAGCATATTAGAATGATTTCTGAAGGATTGTGTGACACTGAAGACTGGAGTAATTCAGCTTTGCATCACAAAAAATAATTATATTTTAAAGTATAATAAAATATTTTTTAAACTGCAATAATATTTCATAATATTCCTTTTTTTTCTCGTATGTTTGATAAAATAAATGGAACTTTGATAAGAATAAGAGATGCTTTTAAAAAAAACTTTAAATATCTTACTGATCCCAAACTTTTGAACGACAGTGTATGTTCTGACAATATAATGGATGCAGTCATAAAAATGAATGGGAGGAATTGTAACACACAGTAGGACGTCTATGACGAAAAATAACATTTCTTGCACGATTTAAGCTAAATTTATTTAATTTCTTAAAGTCCTAAAGATTTCTGCCTTTCCCCATTCAAAAAGGTTTACACTGACTTGTGTGTATTATATGCTACATTAATACAGTAATTTAGTTTCCTTCACTTTGTGATTATACTGTGAATTATAGTATTTTAAATCCCGGCTGTAATATATGCTGGTGACTACATCCCTCCATAATTTTTTTTTCCATGCAGCACATCATTTAAAGTAATCTTAAAATTACTAATGATGCACAGTTTACTATAAAACTCATGACACATGGCAAATTATTTTTGTAGATAGCCAAGGACAGAGATTTCTCACAGTTTCAGGATGTTGTCACAGTGTTTGTTGCTAGTCTGATTTATCTCCAAATGTGTATAAATATTGATGTTAATGTTGAACTATTCTAGTCCTTGGAATGCTGTTATGTCTGGCCCTGTCTGCTTAAAACCAAAAATGAATATTTGCAGAGCATTTACTAAATTCATAGGCTTAAGTGAGTTTATTTCTTCAGAACAGATTTGGAGAAATGCATTTGCATTGCATTGCATTGCATCACTTGCTCACCAATGGATCGTCTGCAGTGAATGGGTGCCGTCAGAATGAGAGTCCAAATAGCTGTTAAAAACATCACGATTAATCCACACCACTCCAGTCCATCACTGAACATCTTGTGAAGTGGAAAAACAAGACACAAATCCATCATTTTTTTAACTTTAATCTGTCGCTTCTATCTAAAATATGCTTCCTCCAGTAAAAAAAAAAAAAAAGTCCATCTTGTTGTTGTCACATCAAAATCCACCAACATATTTGTTTAGAACTACTTTGCACTGTTAAACTGATTAATCTGTGCATATTTCTTTCCTGATTCTGAACTTGTTCACTAGAGAATGCAATGTTAAGGACAGGGGACTCTTATTTTAACCAGAAGCAATGGTTTGAAGTTATAGGCTTAAGTCTAGTCCCAGACTAAAATGTAAATCTGAGCTGTTTAAGCAACTGATTGAGCTTAAAACATGCCAGTGCTTTTGTTTTGTCTCAAGACGCACACCATAAATGCTTTTTTCTAAGGTCTGTGAAACCAGACTCCCATAATTTAGCTCCACAGTATGTTTATTGTGCATGAATGACACGCTTTCATTTAAACAAACAACAGTTAATGCATTTATTTGTTTTACAGGGAACAGAAGTGAAAGCAATCACCTACTCTGCCATGCAAGTACATGACACGGAAAAACCAGAAATCTTTGTCATCATCGATATTTAAAAAAAAAAACAAATACGCTACATATAATTTAATACCTTGTGTTAGTTTTCATTATTTTAAAAGATTGTAACGTCTAGTTGGAATGGACATTTATCCTTCATTAGATGTCATTTCTGTAAACTATGAAATGTTCTGTGGATTACATTGACTGAAATACAGTTTTTTTGGTCTGATTTTCATTATTTAATTATTTTGTTATTTAGAAACAAACACACAACACAAAAGAAACACTCGTGATCTGAAAAATACCTTGTTTGATTTTAAATTGTTTTTGGTCTAAATATAGAATATATGTATATATAAACATAAACACTTTTTTTTATACTGAGGTTAATAAAAATACATCTCTATTTATCTTGTTAATAAAAATGCTACAACGGAAGTAAATTCTCCAGCAAGGCTGTGCGTAATAAAAACCTTCAAAATTAGCAGGCATACAATGAGTCTTTTGCTCTGAATATTCTTTCAGTTATAAACATTCATATAGTCAATGTTTTTAAATGTATCAGTCTTCACTGAGTGGTCACTTTCAACGCTTGGCATTTCTGTGGCGCCAAACAGAACAGAAAAAAGATTGATATTCCTGACTTAAATTCAAGCTAGTGTTGTTATGCTGGTTAGTATGGTCACAACATTGTTAGAAGTTGACCTTTTTCCATAAACGGCTATTCAAAAGTATTTAGTATTCTCACTCTTAGCATTTTTATGAATGATCTGAAATGGACTTCTATCCATCTCAGGATACTAGTTGAAACAAACACAATGTAATTACAACAACAATCACACACGTTCTTCAATCACACAGCTTTCTAATGATTTCTTGTGTTTCTCTTCAAAATATGAGATAATAGAGCAGCAGTATTCATTTAAATAAGAAAAAAAAAGCACAAAAATATTGTTGGAGGCACTATTGGAATAGCAGTAGTAGTTGGAATGGTTTATGGGAGTCTAGTGTGGATGCGAGGTCATCTGCGTTTGTCACGACAATATAGCCACAACAACAAACCCGTCGAGAACAAGAGGAAAATACACATTATAGACAGAACCACAACTGATGTGCTGGAACTCATGTTCCCATCTAAAATAAAACAGAGACAAGAGGAACATTACTGACAGATAACTCTGTATACGTTAACAAACATGATCTGTAATGACATTTTAAACAGGATATTGTAACAACATTTTCAGACAAATTATAATTTTCTTCTTTGGAATTATGTGAACTGACAAATCAAATTTTAAAGTGACATTTTGGCCCAGTTTCACAGACAGGGCTTAGCCTAAACCAGGATTAAGCCATAGTTCAATTAGGACATGTAAGTAATTTTTACTGTAGTTAGAAAAAAACATCACTGCAGTGCATCTTTAGACAAAACAAAGGCACTGATATATTTTAAGTTCAGTCAGTGAAAGTTTCTTTCAGTTGAAACAGCTCAGACTTACATTTTAGTCTAGGACTAGTCTAGGCTTAAGCCCTGTCTGTGAAACCGGGGGTTATGTTTAATTTTAAGTCTCTTCTGCTCACCAAGGCTGGATTCATTCAATATGGTAAAAATGGTAATATTCTGAAATATTATTTCAATTTAAAAACTCTTTTCTTTGTAAATATATTTTAAATTAAAGCTTCAAGCAGCGATGAAAGGGCCCTTTGCACCCGGGCTCACTGCTGACCGGTGGCTTTAGGAAAACCACGAATGCTGGGCAGTATTCTTTTAATGTTGTAAATATAGAAGGAATATGTCAAAGTCATTTATATATGACACACGTCCTGCTGCCAGCTGGTGGTGCTATGCCTATAACTGAATATTGGCATGTAGATGTGTTCAGGCTGGCACTGTCATCAGACATATGAAGTTTGGTGCAGATTGAACATGGTATGCTTGAATTAGTGTTAAAAAAAAGCAGATGGCGCTATGATTGTAACAGAGTTTTTGGCCTTTAGATGTGTTCAGGTCAGGACTCTTATCGAACAAGTGAAGTTTGGGCCAGATCAGACATTGCATGTGTAAAACAAGCCATTTCCTGTTGCCAGCAGGTGGCGCTATGATTGTAACAGAGTTTTGGCCTTTAGATGTGTTCAGGTCAGCACTCTTATCGAACAAGTGAAGTTTGGGGCAGATTGGATATGGTTTGCATGAATTACAACAGCTTCCCTTTTCATGGCTTTAACAACATGCTTTAGCACTTAGTAAGTGTTGCCTTCATGTTTGAGCTTGTTTCCAGCATGTTTAGCACAAAATGACATATTTTGCTGTGCTTTTAATAGTCCATCACAGTGTTCAACATGTCACTTCCTGTTGCCAGCAGGTGGCACTATGACTATTACCAAATATGGGCATGTAAATGTCTTCAGGTCAGCACTCTTATCGAACAAGTGAAGTTTGGGGCAGATTGGACATTGTTTGCATGAACTACACCAGCTTCCTGTTTCATGGCTTTGACAACATGCTTTAGCACTTAATAAGTGTTGCTAGCATGTTTGAGCTTGTTTCCAGCATGTTTAGCACTCAATGGCTTATTTTAGTGTGTTGCTAATAGTGCATAACAGTGTTAAACATCACTTCCTGTTGACAGTAGGTGGTGCTGAGACTATAACTGAATATTGGCACATAGAAGTGTTCAGGCCAGGACTCTTATCAAACATGTGAAGTTTGGGGCAGATCAGACACTGCCTGTCTGAGTTACAGTAACTTCCTGTTTCATTGCATTAATAGCATGCTTTAGCACTTAGCTAAGTGTTGCTAGCATGCTTTACCATGTTTGTAGCATGTTGCATGTTAAGTTTAGGGCAGATCGGACACTGCCTCTCTGAGTTACAGCAACTTCATGTTGCATTGCATTAATAGCATGTTTTAGCATGTGTATAGCTAGCCTATTTAACATTTGCTGATGCTTTTTAATATGTTGCTAGGGGACCATAAGAGTGTTAAACATGTTACTTCCTGTTGCCAGCAGGTGGCGCTATGACTATAACTAAATAAACGTGTGAAGTTTGGGGCAGATTGGACATAGTTTTCCTGAGTTACAGCAACTTCCTGTTTCATGGCGAAACATCGAACTTTGTCAGGCCGCCCGGGACACGCCCTTCGACGAAAAATCAAGATCTTTGCAATTTAGCAGCACAAAGGCCTTATGATCACACTCACCAAATTTGAAGATGATCCGATTAAAACTGTAGGAGGAGTTCGTTAAAATACAAGGTCTGAAAATGGCAAAAACTGCGCAAAAATCGTACAGGAAATTAAAAATAACGGACTTCCTGTTGGGTTTCGGATGTTGTGCCAGGAGACTTTTTTGTAGGTATTGTTGTGTTACATGTTTATACCTATTTTCGCACATGTATGTGAAACGTAGCTCGAGGCGCACTCCGTTAAAAGGTTATAGGTGGCGCTATAGAGCCATTTTGCCACATCCACTTCTGAAACCCATATCAGATGTACATTTTCACCAGTTCTGACATGTGTGCAAAGTTTCATGAGTTTGAGCATGTTTAGGCCTTCAAAAATGCGATTCACTTTGGAGAAGGAGGAGGAGAAGAAACGGAGCAATTCCATTAGGTCCTCACAACATCGACGCTCAGGCCATAAATATTATGGCAAAGCAAAATTTTTCAGCATCAGTACTCCAGTCTTGTGTCACATCATTTTCAGAAATCATTCTAATATGCTGATTTGCTGTTCGAGAGACATTTCTGATTATTATCAATGTTGAAAACAGTTGTGCTGCTTCATATTTTTGTGGTAACCAGGATTAAACCAGGGTAAAATCTTTTAGAATTTGAATATCGGGGTAAATGTAATTTAATTTGTCTTCTGGGAAACGTAATTAGCTTCTGTAGGTTCTGAAGGGCAGTACTAAATAATAATAAAAAAAAAAAAGTACACATCTTTATTCTGTTCAAGAGCGTTTAAAACTTCTGTAATAGTTGCATGAGAGTCTCTCAGTTGTCCTCAGTGTGAAAAGATGGATCTCAAAATCATACAGTCATTGTTGGAAAGGGTTTAAATACACAAAAATGCTGAAAAGCCACAGAATTTATGGGACCTGAAGGATTTTTCTGAATGAACCACTATCACTAAACAAAAATATATAAATAAATTCAACTATTGTTTTCTCTTGTGACTATATGTAAACAGCTTTCATGTGAAATATCTTTTTCAGGTCAGTACTAAATAAAAAATAACATGCATTTCGTATGATCGCTCTTATTTTTGGTAAAATAACATTTTGCAGATTTTGCAAGGTGCATGTAAACTTTTGACCCCAGATTATGGATCTACACGGAAATGTCTCAATAAGACAAGTTTTGCATCATAAAACACTTTCAATGGAAGAAAATAAGGAAATGATCTAAAATAAATGTCAAACATTTTTTGCTGACAGATTCCTGGTTTAATCCTGATGTCACAAAAGTCTGTACAACAGTGAATCAGCTGCAATATTCATCCTGATTCTCATTTATTCAAGACTGACAAACTGGATACTGTGTCTTGCAGTGTCACTTTCCAAAACAATAGGGCTTTAACTCTTAAAACGGATGCCTGTTTGGAAACTAGGAAATTCGAAAAACATCTGAGCTAGGGTGATGCGTATTCAAAAGTGTCTCAGAGAAAATGAATGTAATGTGAAACAGGCAAACCTGTTAGCTGTCAGACAATGAAGCATTGATTCAGCTCTCAAGAACTCACACAACAAAGACTGAGATTCACTGCGCTGGTTGTTTGAGGTTACAAAACAAATGCATGCAAATGACTGACAGCGATCACATGACTCTCAATGCATTACAAGTAACGCGAGTTACATAATAATATTACTTTTTTCAAGTAACTAGTAAAGTAACATTACTTTTTGATTTACAAGAAAATATCTCAGTTACTTTTTGTTTCCTTTATGCATTTAATCCCATTTTATTAACCAATGACTTTGCTGCTGACCTTTGCTGATCCAATTTATCCATACATTAACATTTGTGCTTCATTTTTCTCATTGCTGAAGAGCGTTGAACTTCGTTCTCCTACAGTTCTACTGTACAGATGTGAATTTACTTTTCCTTCAGCCTTAGGCTTATTCACTTCACTTTTTGGTGTGAAAGGGCTTTTACATTTGCAAAAAAGTGAACCTAAAAACAAACAAGCCCTGTCCAGATTTAAAAAGTAATGCAAAAGTAACGCAAAATTAAATGCAACGCATTACTTTCCATAAAACGCAATTAGTTATTTTTTTAGGGAGTAATACTTGACAAAATCTTGACTTTTTTTGTGTACTACTTGATAAGATTGTTAAGATCTTTGTTTTTGTGCATACGGCTTGATAAGATTTTTGTTTTTTGTGTACTGCTTTATAAGATCTTCACTTTTTTGCACACTGCTTGATCAGATCAATAAAATCTTTACTTTTTTGTGTATTGCTTGATTAAAATCAATAAGATCAACTGAATCAATGCGGTACAATTAAAGTTGACGCTAAAATGCTTTATGATCTTTGCTTTTTGCATACTGCTTGAATAAGATCTTTAGATGTTTTTTGTGTACCGCTTGATAAGATAGTTATGAACTTTGCTTTTTGTGTACTGAATGGTAATGGATCTTTTTGATTTTTTTGCGTACTGCTTTATAAAATCTTCACTTTTTTACGTAAAGCTTGATAAGATCGTTGTGATCGTTCAGTTTTTGCATACTGCTTGACAAGATCTTCACTTTTTTTGCATACAGCTTGATCAGATCAATAAAATATTTACTTTGTGTATTGCTTGATTAAAATCAATAAGATCTTTATTTTTTTGCATGCTATTTGATCAAATCGATAAGATCTTACTGTACCCTGATAATTAGAGAAAGCCCACAGTCAAAGCAGTTGCAAGCTAAGAAAACAACAGATGTTTCTCATACAAATATGGTTTCATAACACTTGGAATGCAGCCCAAAAATTATTTGGACATCTCTTAAGCTCATCTCATCTAGACCTCAAACTTTTATGGTGTATGGAAAACAACAAAACTCTGAAAGTCATTGGGGTTTCTGAAAGATAAAAGGGTTAGCAGAGAATAGAATTCTTCATTACTCCCATTTAATCATGACATTCTTGGTTTACCACAACAACAGTTTACTCCATGCAAGGATTTGCTGGCTTTAAATTACAACATTTACAGTGTTACAAAAGAGTCCCATTTCAAAATCATGAACTCTCAAGACTCATAAAAACTGTATATTGGTTTCCCACCACAATATGAAACGGCACAACTGTTTTCAACATAGTAAGAAATGTTTGTTGAGCAATCTCAAAATCTGCATTTTAGATTAACTTTTGAAGGATCGTGTGACACTGAAGAATGGAGTAATGATGCTGAAAATTCATCTTTTCATCACAGGAATAATTTACTTTTTAATATATACATTTATACAGAAACCAGTCATTTTAAAATGTAATTATATTTCACAAAATTACTGCTTTTACTGTATTTTTGAGCAAATAAATGCAGCCTTGGTGAGCACAAGAGACTCCTTCCACTGTGTAAAAATGCATCATTGTAACAGCAGTTGGGTAAACGTGAACAACATCTAATTAAATCATTAATCAAATACAATCAAATATCCCAGAAAGCATAATCTAATTTATATATATATATATATATATATATATAATAATAATAAATATAAAAAAAAAAAATAATAATAATAATAATACATAAAATAAATGAAGATATTAAAAAAAAATTATATATATATATATATATATATATATATATATATATATATATATATATATATATTATCTTTATTTTATTATTTATTATTATTATTTTTTTTTTTAGTATGTAATTTTATGTAAGTGTAAATTGAATATGTATGTATGGAAGGATGAGTGCTTGTGTACCTGTTCTTTTGTTAATGTATGGCATGTTGTGAGGTCATAAATAAGAAAAGTCAAAAAAAAAAAAAAAAAAATATATATCCCAGAAAGCAGCGCTTACCATAGCTGAGGTTAACATGCCTCTGTAGATCCTGATGCACAGCAGGGTTTTTCAGTGTAAATGTTACATTGATTGCTGGACTCTGTGTTACGTAGCTGCTTTTTAAGTAATACAGTCCTCCGTCTGATGCAGACGAAACCTCCAGGTGGTCAGTGAGATTCTGACCTGCTGACCCCAACCACATGACCTCTGGCCTCGGGTAGCCCTCCATCTCATACTGGACAGTCACATTGGTGGATTTGAGAAGGATGCTTAACCTCGGCTCTGAATAGAAGGCTGAAGACACAAAAGCGCACAATGTTTTCCAATGCATTTCTCACATCAAACTATTAGAAGTCAAAATTAAAATGACAGAATATGAATCCACATGATTTGGCATCTCAACGGTTATAAAATATCACTGGCGTACCGGCGTAAACCAGCTGCACCACTCCTCTGTCAGTTCCCTTGCCGTTGGTCACTATGCACAAGTAGTTCCCTGCATCCTTCAGTCCCATATTGGCTATACTCAGGGATGCGTTTCCTTTAGCGAGTTCCTTGTAATTTAATGATGTCCGGTTGAAATAATGTGAGCTTTGTCGATCAAGCTGGTCTTTCCCATAGTAGAAGCTGTGGACTACCTGAGGGCTTTCCTGCAGTTGCCATGTGATCACCAAATTAGAGATGTTATGGTCCGGTTCAAACTCACAGGAAAGAAGTGCCATGGCTCCACGGACCACAGATACAGGGCTGGAGGGTACTGTGACGCTAAAACAGTCTGGAGATGAAAAAGATTAAACTGGTTGAAGAACAAACCGGCATGTAAACTCTGCAAAAAAAAGACACCTCTTTTTCAGGATGCTGTACTTTAAAGATAAACGTCATCAAATGCAAATAAGCTTTATTAGGCCTACCGCAACATACAGCGTAGGTTTCGTTTTTTGTGTGAAATCATGACCGAGAGAAATTGAATGAAAGAATGTATGAATGAACTGACTGAAATTGTTGCCATATTCAAAAAAAAGTTTAAAAATAAAAATGTTTTGCATGCATTCTAAATCATAAACCTCTTAAAGACATCTAGCTGACATCTGATAGAAAACATCCTATAGACGTATTACAGGTGACTCTTGCAGATGTAAATGCAGACATCAAAGAGACGTCTCTGTGATGTACGTGCGCTATCAGGGAAGACATGCAAACATTATTAATATTATTATATTCGATATATATCTCGATATGTTCGCATTTGTTTTTAAACAATTAAAAAAACATGATTTTCTTTTGCCCCCATTAAAAACAACAACAAAAACAGAAGAGTCATTGTTGCAAAATACAAAATGTTTAGTGAAAATTTAAGTTAAAGTTAAAAAAATTTAGACCAAATGATCACTTACTGCTTTTTATAAAATGAACATGTATGTGTAACTACAGTATGCTGCAAAACAAGTACAGAAAGTGCATTCTGTCAACTGTTTAGTGCACACAATTCACAATTTACACTGTGCAACTGGGGAAAATTATTAATTATTATTATTATTTTTTTTTTTGCACAAGTCTTTCAGCTGTCTCTGAATTAAGAAAAGCTCTGTGGTATGAAACCATGTTCCCACTGGCACTAAAACCCCTCTCAGATGGGGAGCTAGTCACTGGAAAAGGTTTTTCTTTGCCAATTTAGCAAATCTGGGGAACTCACCATGAGCACAAATCAATGTTGACTCATACATATATTATTTTACCTCATCTAGTGTACTGATTCATACAGTTTAAGACAAAATTATTAGCCACCCTGTGAAATTGTACATTTTTTTTTATATTTCCCAAGTGATGTTTAACAGAGCGAGAGAATGTTTTCACATTATTTCCTATTATTTTTTTCTTGAATACAATAATTAAAAAACTAAATAAAAACTAAGGTCAATATTATTAGCCCCCTTAAGAAATTATTAGTTTGATTAGCTATAGAACAAACCACTGTTGTCCAAATGAACCTAATTTGCCTGATTAACCTAATTAACCTAGTTAAGCCTTTCAAGTTGAGGATTAAGCCTTTAAGTTGAGGATTAGTATCTTGTGAAACAACTAGTAAATAATATGCACTGTCCTCATGGCAAAGACAAAAGAAATGAGTTTGGACTTGAGAGAAAGGATTGTTAATGCTCATAAAGATGGAGAAGGATACACACGTTTATCAAAGAGTTTTCAAGCGTCAAGAACTGCAGTGAGATGCATTATCAAGAAGTTTAAAGAGACCAACACAGTGCAGAACAAGACGGACGAAAGATTTCAAAAGTTTTGGAAAGAAAACTAGTGAGAGAGGTTTCTAAAGACCCAAGAACAACTGCCAAGACACTAGTGAATGACCTAGACAAGACTGGAATTGATGTCTCAACGAAGACAGTCACTAGAGACCTGCACAGGAATGAACTGCAGAAAGACTCCACTCCTGAAGAAGAGACACCTCCAAGCTAGAATGAAGTTTGCCAAGGACAACCTGGGGCAATGTGATGCATACTGTGCCTTTGCTGGTCAGATGAGACAAAACTAGAGCTTTTTGGCCATATAGATGTTGCCTGTGTTTGGAGAAAGAAGGAAAAAACACAGAGGTTTTTGGTAAAGTTTTTGTTTTTTAATACATTTTGGTCAACAAAGTTGCACACTGATATAGTCATAGCTTTCGTTTTTTGACCTTTATTGTTGTCTCGTCTTCATCTCGTATTAGTCATGGGGAAAAAAGCTTGTCAGTGAGCATTTTTCGGCATAGTTTTCATTAACAAAAAGAACATTGGTCTTCATTTTGCTAATGTGTGAAAAAGACTTGTTTTTTGGTAATACGTAACGGAATGTAATATTGGATGTTCGGCGCGTTCTTTTGGGAAAGTATGCTTGAATTTGAAATATTCGATATTCACAATATTTTCAAATTTATCAAAATTATAGCTATATATTAAATCACTAATATTCACTATATCAGCCAGCACTACTGGACACAATAACAGCTTCTTGCCCATCTTAGAAATGAAAACAAATATATAAATCAAAGAAAAATTTTGAGTTGGGATAACCTCCAAAACCAAAAAAAATGTTTAAATAAATGCAGTGTGTTTCTAAAAGTTTACGTTCTGAGGCAGATTGCTGGCAACAACCATTTTAGCCCTGCTGAAAAAAAAACCATCACAGAATTTGTCATGTTTATACTGGTTATTGCTTGCCTTCTATTAAAACCACTAAATCCACTAAAAAGACGATGGTTTGTGCCAGTAAAGGTCAATAACAGTACATTAGCCGGTCCCCACTGACTCTGATACTGTGAAAATATAAAAATAAAATACAGAAGTAACTAGGGACTAGCAAATGTTTGGTTACCCACATTCTTGTCAGTGGGCAAACGTACAAAACCGGCAGGGGATAAAAAACTTTTTCCCCTCACTGTGTATATACACGGTTGTGTTCAAAATTATAGCAGTCCATAGTTTGGTAGAAATTATATTTTTACATAGCAAATACTTTCCTAGGTGGTGTACTAGAGTAATAGAAAACCAAAAGATCCAACAGTCATGATATGCATGCTGCTGATTCCGTGTAATTTAATCATTAATTAAGGTTCAAAATGAGAGGAGTGTGGAGTTCAGTTAGAGAGGTAAATCATTCTGTGAAAAACTGGTGTCAAACAAGCTGCCCTTACTTAAGGATGAAGGTAGGAAATGTTGTACTGCACATTTCTCTTTGAAAATCTCAGTAAAATGGTCGTTACACACATCGTTCAGAAGAACAGCGTTCTTTGATTAAAAAGTTAATAAGAGAGGACAAAACATTTTAAGAAGCTGAAAATTATAGGCTGCTCTGCTAAAATGATATCAAAATGCTTTAAAATGGCAACCAAAAGACGTGGAAGAAAACTTAAAGCTACCATTCGAATGGATCAAAGAATAGCCAAAATGGCAAAAACTCAGCCAATGATCAGCTCCAGGGTGATCAAAGAAAGTCTTAATTTATCTGTGAGTATTGTGGCAATTAGAAGATGCCTATGTGAAGCCAAGCTAATAGCAAGAAGCCTCTGCAAAGTCCCATTGTTGAAATAATGACACATGCTGAAGAGGTTTGTCAGTTTGCCAAAGAACACACTGACTGGCCTAAAGAGAAATGGCACAATATTTTGTGGACCGATGAAAGCAAGATTGTTCTCTTTGGGACTAAGGGCCACAGCAGTTTGTCAGATGACCCCCCAAGCACTGAATTCAAGCCACAGTACACTGTGAAGAGAGTAAAGCATGGTGACACAAGCTTCATGATTTCTCATACTACAGTGCTGGGTCTATTTATCACATACCAGGGATCATGGATCAGTTTGAGTAAAATCCTCAAAAAGTTTATGTTGCCTTATGATGAAGAGGAAACGCCCTTGAAATAGGCGTTTCAACAAGACAACAAACCTAAACACACCAGTAAGCAAGCAGCATCTTGGTTCCAGACCAACAAGATTAACGTTGTGGAGTGGCTAGCCCAAACCCTAGACCTCAATCCCATAGAAAACTTGTTGGGTGACAGCGGAAATGCTGTTTCCGAGGCAAAACAGGTTGCGAGACTGCACGATTGGTGTGTACAATCGTGCAGTCGTTCTGGGCTGGAATACTTGCAGATGCTAGAAGTTGACTGACTTTATGCAGCACAGATGTGAAGCAGTTCTGGTTATACAACTGAATATAATATCAGTGATTCACAAGAAAGCTAAATCAAAACAAAAACAAATGTTCTTCGTGTTTTAATTTAGAATAAAATGTGCAGTGTTCGCAATGCACTTGTGTGTAGTGGAAAGTTATTATAACGATTTTGAGCTCACTTTTTTTAGACACACTGCTATTATTTTGAACACAACTATATATGGTGCCAATGTTCTGAATTTCTGACAAGATCTGGGTCCTGTTGGAGTTGGCCGTGGGGGGCGTTTCCAATGCAATTGGTAGGGGTATGGTTGAGGCTAATGAGAAGGAAGAGCAGGCCTGGGGAGGACTACTGGGGGAGGCATGCTCACAGCCCCTGAGGCGGAAGAAAGAGAAGGGAAGAGAGGGGGAATGATGGGCATCAAAACTTGCATCATCAGCAGAGGCATGCTCACGCTAGTGACAGCTCTTGGGGCAGAAGAAAGAGAAAGGAAGCGAGAGGGAATGGCGAGGCGAAGCTTGAGTCATCAGTGGAGGCATGCTCATGCTAGTGATAGCTTCTGGGGTGGAAGAAAGAGGGAATGGAGGGCTTTGAAGCTTGGATCATAAGCAGAGGCATGCTCACGCTAGTGACGGCTTTTGGAGTGGAAGAAAGAGAAGGGAAGAGAGGGGGAATGGCGGGCGAGGTGAAGCTCGACATTAGTTGAGGCATGCTCAAGCTAGTGATGGCTTCTGGGGTGGAAGAAAGAGGGAAATGGAGGGCTTTGAAGCTTGCATCACCAGTGGAGGCATGCTCATGCTAGTGATAGCTTCTGGAGTGGAAGAAAGAGGGAATGAAGGGCTTCGAAGCTTGCATCATCAGCAGAGGCATGCTCACACTAGGGACCGCTTTTGGGGTGGAAGAAAGAGAGAGGAAGAGAGGGGGAATGGCGGGCGAGGTGAAGCTCGACATTAGTGGAGGCATACTCATGCTAGGGACGGCTTTTGGGGTGGAAGAAAGAGAAGGGAAGAGAGGGGGAATGACGGGCATCGAAGCTTGCATCATGAGTGGAGGCATGCTCATGCTAGTGATGGCTTCTGGGGTGGAAGAAAGAGAGAATGGAGGGCTTCGAAGCTTGCATCACCAGTGGAGGCATGCTCACGCTAAGGACAGCTTTTGGGGTGGAAGAATGAGGGAATGAAGGGCTTCGAAGCTTGCATCATCAGCAGAGGCATGCTCACACTAGGGACGGCTTTTGGGGTGGAAGAAAGAGAAGGGAAGAGACGGGGAATGATGGGCATCGAAGCTTGCATCATCAGTGGAGGCATGCTCATGCTAGTGATGGCTCCTGGGGTAGAAGAAAGAAGGGAAGAGAGGGGGAATGATGGGCATCGAAGCTTGCATCATCAGTGGAGGCATGCTCATGCTAGTGATGGCTTCTGGGGTGGAAGAAAGAGAGAATGGAGGGCTTCGAAGCTTGCATCACCAGTGGAGGCATGCTCACGCTAAGGACAGCTTTTGGGGTGGAAGAATGAGGGAATGAAGGGCTTCGAAGCTTGCATCATCAGCAGAGGCATGCTCACACTAGGGACGGCTTTTGGGGTGGAAGAAAGAGAAGGGAAGAGACGGGGAATGATGGGCATCGAAGCTTGCATCATGAGTGGAGGCATGCTCATGCTAGTGATGGCTCCTGGGGCAGAAGAAAGAAGGGAAGAGAGGGGGAATGACGGGCATTGAAGCTTGCATCATGAGTGGAGGCATGCTCACACTAGGGACGGCTTTTGGGGTGGAAGAAAGAGAAGGGAAGAGAGGGGGAATGACGGGCATCGAAGCTTGCATCATGAGTGGAGGCATGCTCACGCTAGTGATGGCTTCTGGGGTGGAAGAAAGAGAAGGGAAGAGAGGGGGAATGACGGGCATCGGAGCTTGCATCATGAGTGGAGGCATGCTCATGCTAGTGATGGCTTTTGGGGTGGAAGAAAGAGGGAATGAGGGCTTCGAAGCTTGCATCACCAGTGGAGGCATGCTCACGCTAGTGATAGCTTCTGGGATGGAAGAAAGAAGGGAAGAGAGGGGGAATGATGGGCATCGAAGCTTGCATCATCAGTGGAGGCATGCTCATGCTAGTGATGGCTTCTGGGGTGGAAGAAAGAGAGAATGGAGGGCTTCGAAGCTTGCATCACCAGTGGAAGCATGATCATGCTAAGGACAGCTTTTGGGGTGGAAGAATGAGGGAATGAAGGGCTTCGAAGCTTGCATCATCAGCAGAGGCATGCTCACGCTAGGGACGGCTTTTGGGGTGGAAGAAAGAGAAGGGAAGAGAGGGGGAATGACGGGCATCGAAGCTTGCATCATGAGTGGAGGCATGCTCACGCTAGTGATGGCTTCTGGGGTGGAAGAAAGAGAAGGGAAGAGAGGGGGAATGACGGGCATCGAAGCTTGCATCATGAGTGGAGGCATGCTCATGCTAGTGATAGCTCCTGGGGCAGAAGAAAGAGAAGGGAAGAGAGGGGGAATGGGGTTCAGTTGATGAGAATTCAGTGAGCTTCTTTGATATGGAAAGGGTCTGACCGCATATAGGTCTTGAAGTCCTCTGACAAAATCTGTGTCCTGATGCTGCTGGCTATGGAGGGTTGTTCCAAGGCGAGAGCATTTGGAGGAATGGGTAGGGCATGGCCGAAGAGAAAGAAGGGTGAGTATGCAAAGGGGAGGAGGAAAGATAGCTGCCAGAACCGCTTGCAGACGCATGCTCACTAGGGATGGGTACCGAACTCTGTACTTTTATTGGCACCGACCACATTGCGTCAGTACTACCGAGTATTGATTCACATAAAATCAATCGTGCTCAATTTCGGTACCTGTGAGAACACGTCTGTGCGCCGCGCGAGTCTGGTACGTAGCGAAAGCGTGAGCACACAAGAGAGACGGTGCTCAAACACACAGGGCAATGGCTAACAGAAAGCGCTCTAATGTGTGGGTTACATTTCACAAAGGTTCATGCGGACAATGCTGCCTGCAATATTAGTAATAGTAAGTGCAAGGTAGGCAGTGGTAATACATCCAACCTGAGGAAGCACTTAGTTAAACACAATGTGCATTTAAAAGCGCAGGAGTGCAATTTATTAGATAGCCGAACCCAGGGCTAGAAATGGTGTGGGACAAGGGGGACAGAGTTTGGGGAGTGAATTTCAAGGGATGACAGCGTTTCAGTTCCAACTGGTTAGTTGTATTAGGAAATTAAGTTGATTTCTATTATTTCTATATTTTAGCAGAGTATGTGTCTGTGTGCGTCCTGCCACTCATAGATATAAATACACACAAAAGCACACAACATACAACAAATCTTTAATTTTGCGATAATTACAGCTGCCTGTCTTATAAAAGTACTTTTAGAGAAAATATGAAATAATTTTAATGTTATTATAGACTATAAAGGGTTTTAGAATTAAATACATCTGAAAGGACATCTAAAATTACCATTAACTTCCCTGCTTCTTATAAACCTATAGGTTCTATTGAAGGGTAATTTAAATGAGCAGAACAATACCATTGTTGATTTAAATATTGTTTTACTTTTCCATAATACATATTTAAAATGTATTACACCAGTGGTTTTCAGTCACGATCCTTGGGTGGGTCGCGGAACTTTAAAAAATGGGTCGCCAGGATGATTTAAGGAAGATGTATATATGTAACAAAGTTCAAGACTCAGGGAGAAGGATGCGGGATGCTGCAAATGTAACTTTAATAACAAAAACATTAACAACAAAATGAAAGTAAGCGGCAGCCTCCTCACACCAGACTCCAGTGTGTATCTGTGTTTGCGTTTATCAGTTAGAATCCAGTCAACGCCAAAACGCTGGACTTTTTGTTCAGTCCTGAGTTCTGCAAGCTAATTAATCCTCTCATTATAACAAAGCCAGTAGAATGCACATTCAGTGCCGCCGAGAGTTTCATGCAATCGTTAAAATGAAACCAAAGTAAAACGCGCACACAAATTCAAAAGCAATTTTAATACTATGCGTTTAGAGGTGCGCAAATTAGGCTATATAACTAACTAACTATCCACTAAAAGTCACTTAAATCAGAGTAAAGTATCGAAAAAGGTACCGTTGGGTACCGGTATCGAATTTCAGGTACCGGTACTAGAACCAGTACCGGTAAAAATGTGAACAGTACCCAACCCTAATGCTCACGCTCAGTAGAGTTTGTGACATCCTGAAGAGGCCTGCATTGCAAGTGGAGGCAGCTTCTGCTGCAGTAGCTGTAGCCCAAGACCAGGGAGTGGTTTGTAACATTTGGCAAGACGTGCTGAAATGTACGGGCAGCCTGCAGTGTTGCCGACATAGCAATTTTGTTGCTGAATTTAGGAATTTCTTGGGCTACCCTAGCAACTTTTTTTTTCAAAAGCAACCAGCAACAAAATGTAGCCATTAAAAAAAAAGGGCAACCTTTAAAAAGATATAAAAGGCATGTATTTTTCTTCTTAACCACAAAAAAGGAAGGAAAGTATTGAAATGGCTAGCCACCCTTCCAACGTGTCCTTGCAGGGCCCATGCTGGCTTTTTGCAGGCACAATGGGCTAGGGCCTAGTGTGGGTTTGCCCAGGAGAGTCCCATAGCTTTGGGCCCACCACAGACTCTCTGTGAGCAGCCCATTTAGGCCCAGAGCAACTTTTGTATCTTTTGGGCCCATGCAGGTTTTGTGTAGGCAGCCCTGTAATACAACTAGGAGAATACATTGACTGGCCATTCTTTAGCTACTCAATTGAACTGAAATGGCTCAAACCAAAATAAACCTTTTCAGAACCAGGCCAGGGATCCTCAAATCTGGCTCACAAGATCCACTTTCCTGCAGTGTTCAGTTCTAACCTTAATCAAACACACCTGAGCATGCTAATCAGTGTCTCCAGGATCATTAGAAAATCACAGGTGGGTGAGTTTGACCAAAGTTGGAGCTAAACTCTGCAGGAAAGTGGATCTCACAAGCCACATTTGTGATCCTGGACCACAAAACCAGTCTTAAGTCACCAGGGTATATTTGTAGCAATAGGCAAAAATACATTGTATGGGTCAAAATTATCAAAAAAAAAATTTATGCCAAAAATCATTAGGATATTAAGTAAAGATCATGTTCCATTAAGATATTTTGTAAATTTCCTACCGTAAATGTATCAAAATGTAATATGCATTGCTAAGAACTTAATTTGGACAACTTTAAAGGTGATTTTCTCAATTTTTATTTTTTTGCACCCTCAGATTTTAAATAGCTGTATCTCAGCCAAATATTGTCAGATCTCAAATCTCAATTTTGAAAAACTGACACTTAAGACTGGTTTCGTGGTCCAGGGTCACATTTGAGGTGTAACAGACATAAGCCTGTTAATAAGAATTTTGTGGACAGTTTTTCCTTAGATGTGTTTGATCAGGGTTGAAAATAAACTCTACAGAAAGGCAGATCTCCAGGAACAGATTTGGGCACGCCTGTCCTACAATCTTACATTGCTTTGTTTGCGTTCTTTCTTTCTTCTGTTTTTTTTTTTTGGTACTTTTGTGTATTTACATTTTTGGCTGTATTAACCTGAATTGAATGTTTTCTATTTTATGTTTAATAAATCCGTAGATTTGAAATCCCTTTGACTACTGTACATTTTTGACAATACAGACTAACTTAATACTTAATATACATTTCAGATTTATATTAACAGTTGTTTTTAAGCTATAGTAGCTGAAAAGTATTTAAAGTGAAACAGATTTATTGTTTGTAGCAGATTATTAGTGCAGGCCCTAGTGAGGGCTTCCTGGGGTCTAAGTGAGGGCTGCCCATGCATGGCCAGCGCTAAGGGGCCAATGCTTTGTCAATGAGCAAATTCTCAGGGGCCCTGCAATTGCAGCCCACTGGGGGCCCTTAGGCTAGCCCAGGTTTGTTTGCAGGGCAGCCAAGTGGCACATCGGCTGGTAATGTTAGACACTTGGAGAGAGGTGCCTGGCAGTACGCACTTCACATATGAATTAAATTGCGGGTTGCACTTGTTCAATAATTGTTCATTTATGACATGCCTTATTTTATTTGTATTTTTGGGTATATGATTGTTAATTTTATCCAAGAACCAAATCGTATCCGTCTTATCTATCGAAATACGATGTGTAAATAAAATACAGATGAAATGCTGGTGAAAATACTCAAAAGTTTGAGAAGTTTCAGTGCGTATTCTAAGCACTTTGCGTCATGGTTACATAACGACATTAACATCCAATGATGTCGCAACGTCGCTTAATTTTTTTTGTTGGCTTGCCTTTAGCGTGTTTTTCTTCCCAACTTTCCGGTCGAAATTGCTGGCAGAGAAGAACTGATCCTGGGGCCGGCGAAATGCTGCGGAGGATCCAAAAATCCAAAAAATTTAGTTGTTTGGACAAGGAGAGGGGGAAAAAATTGGATTGTAATATGATGGCAAAGGAGCGAACCGAATGCTGAAAAGACGAGAGATAATGAAAGTAGGACCAGTGTTGGGGAAAGTTACTTTTAAAAGTAATGCATTACAATATTGCGTTACTCCCTAAAAAAGTAAGTAATTACGTTACTTAGTTACCTTTTATGGAAAGTAATGCGTTACATTACTTTTGCGTTACTTTTTAAATCTGGGCAGGGCTTGCTTGTTTGTTTTTAATATAAAAAGATTTATTCTTAGCAAATGTAAAAGCCCTTTCACACCAAAATGAAATGAAGTGAATAAGGCTAAAGGAAAAATAAATTCCTGTCTTTACAGTGGAACTGTAGGAAAAGAAAGTTCAACACTCAAATGAAAAAAAAACAAAAACACAAATGTTAGTTCATCTAAAGTAAGTTTTGCTTATTGGTACACTGCAAAAAAGGCTTTTTTTTTCCTTTTTAGAATTTTTGTCATGTTTCTAGCCAAAATAGCTCTTAATAATATATTTATAATATATATTTCTTAAATCAAGGTTTTTCTAGAGAAGTAAAAATTCTTGTCAAATTCTTGAAACAAGCAAAATAATCTCCCAAATTATCTTGTTTTCTTTTTTGAAATAAGATTTTTTGCTTACCCCATTGGCAGATTATTTTGCTTGTTCTAAGCAAAAAGTCACTTATTTTGACTTGTTTTTTTCTGAAAACAAAAAAATTATTTACTTAAGTTAGGATATTGGCTGTAAACAAGACAAAAAATCTAAGTAAGAAAAGTACTTTTGCAGTGTACTGATGTATTGGATCAAAGGTCAGCAGCAAAGTCATTGGTTAATAAAATGGGATTAAATACATAAAGGAAACAAAAAGTAACTGCCGTTAGTTTTTTGAAAAAGTAACTCAGGTATTTTCTTGGAAATGAAAAAGTAATGCATTACTTTACTAGTTACTTGAAAAAAGTAATATTATTACGTAACTCAAGTTACCCCCAACACTGGGTAGGACTCAAGTAGGAGCTAATTTCGTTCTCCACTTTTTACATTCCTAGCTCCAGCGGTGTGTGAACATGCCATATACGAACGGGCTTCTAGAACGGTCCATCTGGACTACGCCTGTGCATGTCGTGTGAAAGAGCCATTGTCTAGGTGTCAGCAGCGGGATGCGGTTACTGGGTTTGTTCTAGTGGGATGATAGATATCTGAATGTTGCTTTTGGAGTTTGTTATTGCCCCATGATTACTCAAAATACTAGGCCAGAAGAAACCAGTAACCTTTCTGGTGTACTTTCCCAAGGACAACTTATGTGCTGTTGGATATAAGCAAACCACAGTAATCATAAAATATATATATACGGTCAGCTTACAGCCCACAAGGTTCCCAGAACTATCCATGAAAGGACATGGTTTCTTCAGAGGTGATTATCACTACGGAGACGCTGTTGTTTTAGTCACATTACACCAAATGCTAACATATTATGTCTTTAAATCAATAAAAAAGACAAAAAAATAGAATAATTAAATAATAAATAAATAAATAAAATAATTTGAAAGAAGGTAATATCAAAAACATTTTCCTGATAAAGTTGTGATGGCACAAAGGAACAATGTTCTTTGTATTTTTTGTTGTCGTTTTTTTATTTTATCTTTGACAGATGATATCCGTCTCTACACTGAAAGGCCTTGGGTCATATTACACTGAAAATATGACTGGTTGATGGCAACAGCACTCTAATGACTAAACACTGCAACATAAGAGAAACACTACACTAACTTACAATACCATGTTAAAACATTTTATATGTTTTGTTTAAACATAGCCAACAACTTGTCAAATCATTTTAGACTAAATTTAATGTCTGAGTTTATTCCGTGATAACAACCCACTGGCAGCTTAGCAGTATCTGCCAGAACTGCAATATTATACAACCCAATTCTTAAGAATCTTTCATTCAGACATGGCTTATTTGTCTACATCTGGGATGAAGTTGTGCGTAACAAAATAAAACATGTGACTTCAAAGCGTAATATGATCTGGAATTTATCTTTTTATGTAACCAGCACCTGTTTTTTTTTTTAGCACGACACGGGGCTCTGGGCAGGAAGTTAACTCTACTCTGATGTCTATAGATGAAATTGTCCCCCTGGATGGTTTTAGGTTTAACCATCCAGTTTAAACAAACTTTTAGAAATGCACAAGTGTTACCAGTGTAGTTTTACTGGCAAAAAAAAAAAAAAGAAAAAAGAAAGAAACAAAGACTTTGCTGTTGTCCACGGCACTTCAGGAAACTTTCAGCATTTAAATCAGCATTTACAAATGCATCCCTCACCACCTACAAAGTGGTTGAAAATGGTTGAAACTTTTTTTTTTTATTGAAGATCAGGATAAAATTTAACTTCTTTTGTCTTCTGAAATACATGTAGGTATTTGAACTGCAAGCAAACTTGGCAATAAAGCTCTTTCTGATTCTGATTATTGGCTGCAGCTGCCATTTAAATGCCCTAGTCTTGATTTTCTATTCATTATAAAATTATTGGTATAACAAATGTTATAAATTTGACCGCACTACAAATTAAATAAGTTAAACATTAATTGTATAATAATTCAATAATGCATTCAATATGAATATGAATGAATATGAATATCCTTTATCTACATCGTTTTTTCTTGAATTGTAAAAGCTATTAAATAGCCTATATTTAACCAACACAAACTTGTTACTGCTGTAGTTTTGTTGCTCTGAATTATTTAATGCACAGTTCTGTTTTTGACATGGGCATGTCAGATGATTCGTTCATGTGTCGTTTTTTAAACTCGTGTTTGTCATTCTTGAAATGGTATTAATTAGGGGTGTAACGATTCACTCGTTTTCTCGATGCACATGCACCGTCAGGTTTTGCAATCAATGCATCGATCTTGAAAATGGATTTTTGAATCGTGAATCGTTGATTTCAGCTATTAATCGATTTAAAACACGAAGAATCGAATGAATCGCGATTTCTATAGCGATTCAGTGATTTCAAAATTTCAGCATTTTTAAAATCTTGGCTTACATAGGCTAATAAAAAATATATTTCTTTATATTGTTCTTATATTCTATATAGTTATTTCATGCCATGTATAAATGTACATATTTATGTTCTTAATAAAAAATACCTTGCAATTGTACTTTTAGTATCCTATAATAAGCTGGCATAAAGTGTGCTAAATTGTTAGTGCTGAAGTCCAAATAAAGATGAAGTGAAGTATATTTGATTGTGCTAAAGTGGAACTATTGCAAGTATATTTCAGATACAATTTAAATCTTGCATTTAAAGACCTTTTTATTCAAAGATAATACAATCTTCAGCAACAGTGACATTAAAACACATTTCAGGCTTAATATTAAGACATTCAAATAAAGTTTAATTATAAGTCTTGAGGGATGTATTAGTAAATATGTTAATAGATTTGAACAATACCTGGTTTGAAATAAATGCATTTTAAAAAATATTACTTTTCACTAGGGTAAATTTCTACATATGCTATATTTCATACCATAGCATCATCTAACAATGGACAAACATGTTTTAATGTATTTATTTTTTGCACTGATTCCATTAATTTGCCCCCTGATTAAGCATATAAAGAATTTAGGGGAAGCATTTAAATAACCCTGTGAATACACTTAAAAGTATGCAGGATCGAATCGTTAATAACCGGATCGCATCGAATTTTATTGTGAATCGTCTCGAATCGAATCGTTCTGAATGTGCAAAAATGATTCTTGAATCGAATCCCTATGAATCGTGAATCGAATCAATTCGCCGTTTACCCAAACATTCACAACCCTAGTATTAATGGATGTTTGGACCTCTTAGACAAACAAAACTCCTCTTTGATTGTGAATGGATTATGATCAAAGGACACTCCCATTACAGCTCAGCACAGTTGACCCGGAAATAACTGAGCTGGCTAATCTAAACAAGGAAGGAATCAGTGCATATGGTCAATTGTGTCCGAGGACGATCCAACCTTTTACGGGTTTGGAACGACATTGGGGTAAGTGATTAATGACAAAATATTCATTTTGTGGTGGAGTATCCCTTTAATAACGCTGCTCTGTACATCCGCCTCCAAATTTTTAAGATACTTTTGCCTGAGCTTTTCAGCACCACCCTTTCGCTTTGGTCTGTACATTTTGAGAGACTGAGAGGAAGGTGGAAGAGAGGTGAAGCGATATTTACATAGCTGGCGCAAGATCCCTTTTCACTCTGTCTATATAGTGCTTGGCAGGAAAAAAAAAAATAAACAAACCAAAAAAATGGAAAAATGTCTGGTATGCCAGATTACCAGTCCAGCAGTGGCTAAAAAAAAAAAATCGGAGGAAATTGTCTTCATGTCTGAGGTCTCCTATGGTTTTAAAATCAGTTAAGATCTGAAAATCATCTAGTGTGCAGCCAGTTTAAGTTTCGAATTAAAAATACTTTAACAAACCAGGCTTATCTTATATTAACACCAAGTTAACTAATGTGAACTTTTGTTCAGGTGTCTGCTAGTTTATTGACGTTGGCCAGTAGCCTAGTTGAGAATACAAAATCGTGTTATCCAAGTTAAACAAGAGTTTAATGAATAGCTGCCTTTGTCGTTTTAGCATTAGTTTGTTATTGTAATTTTTAATGAAATAGGATTTACTGTATTTTTTTGTGTTTAAAGGCAACTGAAATGAAGCATCAAGAAAGACATGCGCATCTACGCTGAGACTTATAAATCGCAGTGAAATTCTTCTCTTACCATAAATTTTCTTCCTGGAACACATTTCTCTCTGTAACAAAATGGATGGTGAGCAAAGGTGGCCTGTTTTGGAGCAGCACCTAGGATTTGCAGATGCCTTGCATTCTTTGGCTGCTTATAACCCCCCACCCCTCTTATTTTTGTTGCCGAATTTTTTCTTTTGTGAGGATAAATCCAGAGGATACAACATAATGCTCTCCAAAAAAAGTCATGAGACAACCAATGAACCACGATAGGTTCTAACTTCCTTTTGTGTGCTCTCGTTTTGTAAAGCTCCATTCCTTTCAGGTGACACATCCGTGTTCAGGAAAAGGTGGATATTTTATAATAATGGTTTCTGTTTGATTAAATGTCAGTAGTAAGTCAAGTCAAGTCACCTTTATTTATATAGCACATTTCTGCAATACAGATTGTGTCGAAGCAGCTTTACCGTATCAAATAGGAAGGCAGCGCATCAATAATGCAAAAAGATTAAATAATGCATTGAATTCAGTGATGTTATCATCCAGCTCAGTTCAATTAGTATATAATATCACTGGAAATGAAAGAAATAGTTCACCCAAAAATGAAAATTTCCCCATGATTTACTCACCCTCAAGTCATCCTAGGTGTATATGACTTTCTCCTTCCAGACGAACACAGTCAGAGTTGTTTTAAAATTTATCCTGGCTCTTCCAAGGTGGTGGATAGTAGCCGAGATTTTGAACTTCCAAAAAGAGCATATATCCGTCATAAAACTAACTCATACGCAGAGCTGGGTAGATTACTTACGAATTGTAATCAGTTACATTACATATTTCAGGTAATCTAATCAGATTACTTTTAGATTACTTTTAACAACTTGTTTATCACATAGCTTAATGATGTAAAAATTGCAAAGAGTAAGAAAATGTGTTAAATTCTTTGTCATTTACAACATGAAGTGCATTAAACACTATATTACATCAAAGTTTCCCAAACTAGGGTTCGTAAAGGAACTGCAGGGGGTTTGTGAGTTTAATGAAATCTAACAATTAATTACATCATAAAAAGAGTTTTTTTTTTTTTTTTTTAAATCACCAACCAATTTTTAGGTTTGAGGATTTTTTATACCAGACTTTGTATAAGGATTATTCTCACCTATGTTGTAAAATACATAACAAAATAATATGATATGCATTTTTTTTATTGCAGTATGTGTAAAAAAATTGCATAAACTGGTTTTACCCTTAAATACAGTATATCTATACACTGTATCTAATTTGAATATTAATGTGTTGCTGTTGGGCCAGCATGTTGAAAAATAATTGTCATAATGGGAGTATTAATTGGTCAGATTTTTGTAATAATATCTAATATTTCATAAGAATTTTGATGTATATATATATTTTTTTTTATTATTTATTTATTTATTTTTTCCTATTCAATTGTTATGTCTCACAAAATGCATAATAAACATGCTTTAGTCATGGGGCCGGTTTCATAAAAGGTTTACACTAGTCTTAAAAAGTTAGTTAACTAATTTTTTCTTTAAGACTGGTCATAATTTTTTTAATTCAGTTACAGAAAAATGTAGATTGGTCCAAGTTGACTGATTACCCTTTGGTTAACTGATAGTTGTACTTAAGGCACTGTCTTAACATAGAGGCTAAGTTTATGCAACTGGCCCCTGGTGTCCTCTACAGTGGACATGTATGAAATGATGTCCTGTTTCATAGTTATATTTGGATTTGAAAACTCATAACATTTTCCTCAGATGTTGCTTTATGATAAACAATTAGAAAATGATTCAGATTTAAATGCAAGTTACACAATGTAATCATATTTCCATAAGGATGTGCAATTTTTCACCAAATTAATTTTAGCCATTTTAAAGACCAAGGAGAGGGTGTGATCATGGTCAAACTTCCAAACATTTGGTGTCTTTGAAAAGCCCTGAATGTACTCTGTACAGGACATCAAGGCTTACAACTATGACATGTGAGGTCTCATAGAAATTCACTAAAATATAATGTCCACTACAGAGGAAAAAACTCCATAGCCGGGTCCCAGGAGGATATAAGGTTTACATGACAAACACAAACCTGCATTGCATGTAAATAAGAAATAATGTGAATGTGAGTTTTTTAATGAGCTGGGAAGACAAAAGCCTTCCAAAGACATAATACATGGTTAAAAAAACTGTTAAAAATGAATGTGTTCGTATTGCTGCAATGCTGAAACCCTTCTTAAACCTGAAAAGATTTTTGTAAATCCTTGGTGGAATCCCATTATGAATTGATAATTATTGCTATTGTGTGAATAATATGTAATCATGTAATCCATGAAAAAGTAACTGTAGTCTGATTAGGAGTATTTTAAAATGTAATTTACTCTGATTACAAGTACTTCATTTTTGGAATCTGATTACGTAATCCAGATTACATCTAATCAGATACTACCCAGCTCTGCCCATATGCCTCTGGGGGGTTAACGCATGTCTTCTGAAGTGGATCCATTGGTTTTTATAACAAAAACATTTATATTTTAAAATTATAAACTCAAATCACTGCATTAGTCGAGTTCCTGGTCGGTGTTACTCCAGTTCAAACAAAAAAAAACAAAAAAACACTCAAGCTCTTCTCTTCTAGCGAAATCCACTGTCATTTTTTTAACTTCCCATTTTCGACTTTTAATTTGTTAGCGGCGTTTAGTATTGCTCTATCCTCTTTTGTTTATTCTCACCAGAGCTTACACTACGAATGCAGCTTACGTCAAAATTTTAGATACATTTTAAAACAACTCCGACTCTGTTCGTCGAAGGAGAAAGGCATATACACTTATGGCTTGAGGGTAAGTAAATTATGGGGAAATTTTCATTTTGGGGTGAACTATTCCTTTAAGTGTCCTCAACTGAGCAAGCCAGAGGTGACAGTGGCAAAAAAAAAAAATGAATTCAAAAATTAAAATCAACACTGGTTGCCAGTAAGTTACTGTAAAAACACTTTGAAATGCCTTACAGTAAAGGTTAGACCAGGTTATCTTATTCATAAACTGTATCAAACAAAGTGTTTCCTGTAAGTCTAGACTAAATCACGTTTATGAGGAAACAGATGTGGTAAGTTTTGCACAGGTAAGCACTGCCATGTTGGAGTTGGCCTGGCTCCAGCGTCTCTTCTTTAGGTTTCCTTCATACAGACTTTCCGAAAATCGTTCCCATGCAAATAATACATGTACAAAAAAAGTTTTGTGGTTTTAGTGGTTGTTAGGGACTTACTGAGTGTCATCCAATAATCCAACCAGGTTTTTACACACACTCTTGAGTTACCAAAAGGGGTTTTTCCAGGGATGCCTTACAAGAGACGTTTTTAGATTCCCAAAGAACCATTCAGAGAGCAGTTCTTAAAAGAACCATCTTTTTCTTAGTGTGTATCATGCTTTCAATATGGCTTAGATTCTTTCCAGAAGTTGTTGTAAAAATATTTTTTCAGTTTGATGCTCTAGAAATCCCCCCAAATGCAATACAATGACATCTGCACCAATAATCCAATCTCACATGGAAAGTATGATTCACTTAACTCTGGAGGCCAGAGTTAAAAAAAAGTGAAAGTGAAAGTGACGTGACGTGTGGCCAAGTATGACCCATACTCTGAATTTGTGCTCTGCATTTAACCCATCCAAGTGCACACACACAGTAGTGAACACACACACACACACACACACACACACCGTGAACACACACAATATCATGGGAACAATTTCAAATGTGATTTTGTAAGGCTGTTTTCACCGAAAATGGCGTGAAATAAAAGCTTTAAAGAGTTACTGGCTTAAATGAGTATTTAAGCCATTTGAGCCATTTGCCTTGCTTTCGGGTGAATTAAGCAGTAGGCGTGACGGCGACTGAGTATTATTTAAGCCGTTTACTCAGTGTCATTCGTGGAGAAGCGACTTTTTCACCGAGAAGGAAACAAGCACAGCGGCTAAGCGTAAGTGTTTGCGTAATACTTTATTTCATTTAGAGTTGTGTACTTTGCAAGTTGCTGCTAGAACTTTTCTTTTTCGTTTCGTACATTTTAGTAACTATTATCGTGGTGTAATTTGAAATTGTAGTTTTGATAGCACTTATTAAAATTAGACTAGTAAGCCGTCGGCGAAACCAAGCTGTTGTTATTGTTATTCAAGTCAAAGTCAAAGTCAAAGTCTGCTTTATTGTCAATTCTGCTATATATACAGTACATACATACAGAGAATTGAAATTGCGTTACTCTCAAACCCTAGATACATACAGGTAACATTAACAATAACAAGAAGTAAAATACAATTACATACAAAAATAAATAATATATATATAAAAATACAAATTTCCAGTAGAGTCAAGTAACAAAATAAAGTGGCATTAATTATAAAGATGTATGAAAGATAAAGTGACTTATGAAGATAAAGTGACAATGGCAGATAACAGTGCAATCCAGACAAGTAGTGCAATTAATGTGTAGTGCAAGAGCTAATAGTCTGTGTATGTAGAGACCAGTGCTCAGAGAGTCAGACGTGTATGAGGTAGATGGATGAGGCAGTGAATTGTGGGGGGGTGTGGGGTGGGGGTGATGTGATGTCTCAGAGGTCAGGTACATGGGGCAGAAAGAGGGGAGAGGGGGGCAGGGGGGGGCAGAGTCGGAGGGAGTTCAGCGTCCTGACAGCCTGATGGATGAAGCTGTCTCTCAATCTGCTGGTCCTGGCCTGAAGACTGCGCAGTCTCCTCCCTGATGGCAGCAGACTGAAGAGGCTGTGTGAGGGGTGGGTGGGGTCACCAGCAATGCTGAGGGCTTTTCGGGTGAGACGGGTGTTGTAGATGTCCTGGAGGGAGGGGAGAGAGACACCAACGATCTTCTCAGCTGCTCTCACTATGCGCTGAAGTTTCATCCGGCAGGATGCACTGCAGGTGCCATACCACACAGTGATGCAGCTGGTCAGGATGCTCTCGATGGTGCCTCTGTAGAAGGTGCACATGATGGGGGCTGGGGCTCTGGCTCTTCTCAGTTTGCGAAGAAAGTAGAGTCGCTGCTGTGCTTTCATGGTCAGTGCTGTGGTGTTGGCAGTCCAGGAGAGATCTTCTGTGATGTGCACACCCAGGAACTTAGTGCTACTCACTCTTTCCACGGTCGCACCGTTGATGGTCAGAGCAGCATGCTGAGTGTGCACTCTCCTGAAGTCAACAACAATCTCCTTCGTCTTCTCTACATTCAGAGCGAGATTGTTGTCACTGCACCATCCGGCCAGGCGGCTCACTTCACTTCTGTAGTTTGTCTCATCACGGTTGCTAATGAGACCAACCACAGTCGTGTCATCCGCAAACTTAATGAAGAGGTTGCTGTTGTGTGTCGGTGTGCAGTCATGGGTCAGCAGAGTAAAGAGGAGGGGGCTAAGCACACATCCTTGAGGGGCCCCTGTGTTCAGAATGATGGTGCTGGATGTGTTGCTGCCGACCCGTACTGCCTGAGGTCTCCCGGTCAGGAAGTCCAACAGCCAGTTGCACAGCGATGTGTTAAGTCCCAGCTGAGACAGTTTATGTGTGAGCTGTTGAGGGATGATTGTGTTGAATGCTGAACTGAAGTCTATGAACAGCATTCTGACATAAGAGTCTTTTTTGTCCAGATGTGTGAGTGCAGAGTGGAGGGCAGTGGAGACGGCGTCATCGGTCGAGCGGTTTGACCGATATGCAAACTGGTAGGGGTCCAGGGAGGGGGGGAGGACAGACTTGATGTGCTGCATGACTAGTCGCTCGAAGCACTTCATGAGGATGGGAGTAAGTGCGACTGGGCGATAGTCGTTGAAGCAGGATGGAGATGATTTCTTCGGGACCGGGATGATTGTGGTAGCTTTGAAGCATGTGGGAACAACAGTCTGACTCAGGGAGATGTTGAAGATGTCTGTGAAGACATCAGTGAGTTCCGCTGCACAGTCTCTCAGAACACGTCCAGGGATGTTGTCAGGACCAGGAGCTTTGCGTGCATTGATCCTGCTGAAGGATCTTCTCACGCTGTCTGTGGACAGAGTCAGCATCTGGTCGTCAGGAGGAGGTGGAGTCTTCTGTGCAGTGGTGCTGTTGTGTGCCTCAAAGCGAGCGAAGAAAGTGTTCAGCTCGTTCAGCATTGGGGTGGTGTTGTCACAGGTCCGCGGCGGGGGCTTGTAGTCCGTGATGGTCTGAATCCCCTGCCACAGGCTCCTGGTGTCTCTGCTGTCACTGAAACGATGGGCTATCCTCCTGGAGTACTGTCTCTTAGCCTTTCTGATGCCGCGTGACAGGTTTGCTCTAGCTTTCCTCAGACCCGCCTCGTCTCCAGCTCTGAAGGCAGCGTTGCGAGTCTTTAGAAGTCTGTAGACTTCCCGTCAGCCACGGTTTTTGGTTGGGCCGGACGGTGATAGTTTTTGTGACTGTTACATCCTCAATGCACTTGGTGATGTAGGCAGTGACAGTCTCTGAGTACTCCTGGAGGTCTGTGGTGTTGTGGTATGTAGCAGCCTGTTTGAACATGTTTTTTTTTTTTTTTTTTTTTTTATTGCTGCCTTCCTGCAAGCACTTAAGTGTCTCGGTTTAGTTTCTATTTGAGCCATTTGCCTTGCTTTCGGGTGAATTAAGCAGTAGGCGTAACGGCTTTTCCCCCTAATTATCGTTCGATTGAGTATTTATTTGACATCTGAAAGCTGACGCGGAAGCGTCAGCGGAAGCGTTCAGCCCTCGCGTGAAGACCGACGAAAGTAAAGACCTGCGACTTTTCCTGCGCGACTTCACCGAGCAACGAAACCGACAACGCACACAAGTACTTCTTTCATTTTCTCTCTCCTCTCTTTTGCCTTCCAATTCTATCATGTGTTTTCAATATATTCCGGTTGTCACTCAACCACGCACTAACTCCTCACGCAAACGGTATCGCAATCTTGCTAACCTACGTCCTATCGCTACATCCTCTACTCCACCTCTTGCTTTTTCTGTTGGCCTCTGGAACTGTCAGTCCGCAGTTAACAAAGCAGACTTCATTTCTGCTTATTCCATACAATCTGATCTTAGCATCTTGGGCTTGACTGAGACCTGGATTCGTCCAGAAGACTCAGCAACCCCCGCTGCTCTCTCTAAGAATTTTACTTTTTCTCACACTCCGCGTCAGACTGGGCGGGGTGGGGGAACTGGTCTGCTCATTTCTGACAAGTGGAAATACACAACACATTCACCCATATGCAATCATAGCTCATTTGAATGTCATGCAATAACACTCACAGCTCCTGTAAAACTCCAGGTTGTGGTCATTTACCGCCCTCCAGGCCAAATTCTAAACACCTTTCTAGAAGAATTGGATGGACTGCTATCCCCTTTTCCAGAAGATGGCAGTCCACTTTTGGTCTTTGGTGATTTTAACATTCATCTTAACAAGCCTTATGCTACAGATTTCCATTCACTTCTTGCCTCATTTGATCTCAAGCGCCTTACCACTGCGAGCACTCACAAATCTGGCAACCAACTTGACTTAATTTACACTCGCAATTGTATCGCTGACAACATCCTGGTCAAACCCCTACACGTCTCTGACCATTTCCTTATTACATTTAATATTCATCTTTCAACCTATGCATCACCAACCCCTCTACCGGTTACTTTCAGACGAAACCTACGCTCCCTCTCACCCTCACACTTTTCCTCTGTACTTTCCTCCTCTCTTCCCTCACCTACCCATTTCTCATCTCTGGATGTGGATGCAGCCACTGACACCTTATGCAACACCTTAAAGTCTTGTCTCGACGATATCTGTCCTCTTTCCACCAGGCCAGCACGGGCTACCCCCTCTAACCCCTGGCTGACTGATGTTCTTCGTGAACATCGGTCCAAACTCAGGCAAGCAGAAAGAAAATGGCGCAAATCTAAACACCCGTCTGACCTGAGTATGTACCAATCGTTGCTTTCTGCTTTTTCTACTCAACTCCACACTGCCAAATCCTCATATTATCATAACAAGATCAATAGTGCTTCTGACATGCGCAATCTCTTCAAAACATTTAACTCTCTCCTCTGTCCCCCTCCACCACCACCCACCACTACACTAACAGCTAATGATTTCGCACAATTCTTCACAGACAAAACTCGAACAATCAGCAAACAATTCTTAGCCCCTCATACACATGACTTACAACCCACCACACCCACTTCGAACACTCTCACTTTCTCCTTCTGTCCCCTCACTGAGACAGAAGTATCAAAACTTCTCCTCTCCAGCCACCCTACAACATGCCCACTTGATCCCATCCCCTCACACATTCTTCAAGCAATCTCTCCTACTGTCTTACCAGCACTCACACACATCATAAATACATCGCTCCTCACAGGCACTTTTCCAACTTCTTTTAAGCAGGCTCGGGTAACCCCACTGCTTAAGAAACCAACACTGAACACCTCACTTCTTGACAGCTACAGACCGGTCTCTCTGCTTCCATTCATAGCAAAAACCCTCGAACGAGTTGTTTTCAACCAGGTATCATTGTTCTTTTCACAGAACAACTTACTGGATCCTAACCAGTCAGGTTTCAAGAGGGGCCACTCAACTGAGACTGCGCTACTGTCAGTTACTGAAGCCTTGCGGACAGCAAAAGCTGATTCTAAATCATCAGTTCTAATTCTGCTCGATTTATCCGCTGCTTTTGACACCGTCAACCATCAGATCCTCCTGTCCACCCTCTCATCGCTGGGCATCACAGGAACTCCGCTTCGCTGGTTTGAATCCTATCTCACCGGTAGGTCATTCACGGTAACCTGGGGAGGAGAGGTATCCAAAACACATCAACTGATCACTGGAGTTCCTCAGGGATCAGTTCTTGGTCCTCTCCTCTTCTCCATATACACAACATCACTGGGTCTCATCATAGAGTCACATGGCTTCTCCTACCATTGCTATGCTGACGACACACAACTCCATCTTTCATTTCAACCAGATGATCCAACAGTACCTGCACGGATCTCAGGCTGCTTGGCGGACATCTCAACGTGGATGAAAGAACATCACCTCCAGCTTAACTTGGCAAAAACTGAGCTTCTTGTTTTTCCTTGCACTCCAAACTTACAGCATGGGTTCACCATCCAGCTGGGCTCTTCCACAATCACTTCTTCAAACTCAATCAGGAATCTGGGTGTCATCTTTGATGACCAGCTGTCTTTCAAAGATCATATTGCAAAGACTACTCGATCTTGCAGGTTTGCTTTGCACAACATCAGAAAGATCAGGCCCTTTCTAACAGTGCAGGCTACACAACTTCTTGTCCAGGCCCTTGTCATCTCCAGACTGGACTACTGCAATGCTCTTTTGACTGGTCTTCCATCATGCACAATCAAACCTCTACAAATGATTCAGAATGCAGCGGCACGGCTGGTCTTCAACGAGCCCAAAAGAGCCCATGTTACACCTCTCTTTATCTCCTTGCACCGGCTCCCAATTGCAGCTCGTATCAAGTTCAAGACTCTGATGCTTGCATATAGGACAACCACAGCTACTGCACCTGCTTATCTGCACTCGCTATTGCAAATCTACACCCCCTCCAGAACTCTGAGATCTGCTAGTGAGCGACACCTTGTGGTACCATCACAGAGAGGTGCTAAATCACTATCCAGAACATTCTCTTTTACTGTTCCTGGCTGGTGGAACGATCTTCCTACCCCTATCCGGAATGCTGATTCCCTGACAAGCTTCAAGCGACAGCTTAAAACTCATCTCTTTCAACTCTATTTGCAGTTACCATAAAAAAAAAAAAAAAAAAAAAAAAAAAAAAAATTAATCTCTTTATTCCTTCCCTTTCTAGCTTGTACTTGTCTGAAGCACGACTTGAAATCTGGTATTATAGCACTGCCTGTGTCTGTTTGTCTCCTTAAGAAGAATCGCTCTATGTTCTCCCAACTGTATGTCGCTTTGGACAAAAGCGTCTGCCAAATGCCTAAATGTAATGTAAATGTAAATGTAATGAGTAATGTTACTGCAGTCCAAATGCAAAACATCTCTTTCAAGTGTAGAAATCAGGAAAGAGGTATTGTAATTTCCCTACTTGCAGTGTAAAGCAAAAATAAATAAATAAATAAATAAATAATATGTATATACCGTTCAAAAGTTTGGGGTCAGTAAGACTTGCAATTTTTTTTAATGAAGTCAAGGCTGCATTTATTTTATCAAAAATACGGAAAATAAACAATAATTTTACAAAATGTTATTACAATAGAAAATAATGGTTTTTATTTTCATATACTTTAAAATATAATTTATTCCTGTGATGCAATGCTGATTTTTCATCAGCTGTTACTCAGTTTCCCAGCCTTAAGTGTCACATGATCTCTCAGAAATCATTCTGATATTCTGAATTATTAGTAGAATTATCAGTTTTGCAAACTGTTGTGTCGCCAATGTTTTTTTTTTTTTTGAACCTGTATTTTTTTCTTTCAACAAAAACATTTATTCAAATTTTAAATCTTTTCTAGCAATGTAAATCTATTGTGTCACTTTTTATTAATGTAACAATTTATTCATTTCTTTCAAAAAAAACAAACAAAAAAAAAACAAAACAAAAAAAGAATGAATAAACATTTACTGACCCCAAACTTATATATATATATATATATGAATGACTCAAAACATTTGGGTTTGATATCAAAGGATGGACATCAGACAAAAGATTTACATGCCAGCTTTTATTTCCAGGTATTTACATCTGAATCTGAATATCAACTTAGAAGATATCACCTTTTGTTTGAACCCACTCATTTTTAATGTGTGCAAAAGTATTGGAACATGTGATTGACAGGTGTATTTTGTTGCCCAGGTGTGTCCTATCACAATGATTATTCAAACAATAATTAGCATGTCTACGCTCAGTTTCAGATTTGGGTTTTGCCTGTTCAAAGTGCATTCATAGATAAATAGCTGTAACTGATATGAAAACCAGAGAGCTGTCTATGGGCGAAAAACAAGCAATTGTGAAACTGAGAGAAGGAGGAAAATCAATCAGAGCCATTTCAACGGTTCGTAATGTCCTGAAGAAACAGCTGTAAGTGAGATCGCCAACAACCTCCAGAGAGCTGGAGTGAAGGCATCACAATCTATTGTCTGCAGAAGACTTCATGATCACAAGTACAGAGGCTACACCAGAAGGTGCAAACCACTCATCAGCAAGAAGAATAGGAAGGCCAGGCTGGAATTTGCCAAAAAGTACAGATATGAGCCTCAAAAATTCTGGGACAAAGTTTTATGGACTGATGAGACAAAGATTAACCTTTACCAAAGTGACTGGAAGGCTAAAGTTTGGAGAAAGAAAGGATCTGCTCATGATCCCAAAAATACAAGCTCATCTGTCAAACACAGTGGAGGAAATGTCATGGCTTTGGCTTGAATGGCATCTTCTGGGACGGGCTCAATAGTCTTCATTGATGATGTAACGCATGATGGCTGCAGCAAAATGAACTCAGAAGTCTACAGAAACATTTTGTCAGCCACGGGCTTGATGCAGTTATTGAAAGTAAAGGATTTGCAACTAAATATTAAGTGTTATTCACTTTAATCTATGTTAATTATACTTTTGCTCACATGAAAAATGAGTGGGTTCAAACAAAAGGTGATATCTTCTAAGTTCTTTGTCAGATTCAGATGTAAATACCTGGAAATAAAAGCTGGCATGTAAATCTATTGTCTGATATTCGTACTTTATAACAAACCCAAATGTTTTCAGTCTACAGCAAAAATAAAAAATTGGCATCACTGTCACTATACTTTTGGAGGGGAGTGTATATAAATATATATACCTATGAAATATTAATTTTAATTCATTTTACAGTGCAATTGTTTTACAATATATGGTTATTACTGTCAATATTGTTGTTAATAATAATAATAATAATAATAATATTATTATATTCCAATCGGTTTGTCTTCCTAAAACACCCGTGTGAATGTCATTTATACTGAGGACAGTATACCACAAATAAAAAGAGGGTTTGAGCTCTTTTAATGGTTGGACCTCTTAATTTTGAACTCTTAAAGTGCATTAGATAGAATAATTTAACTTTAAAATCTACAAAATAATAAAAAAAAAAATTATATTATATTATATATATATATATATATATATATATATATATATAAATAAAAATTCCAAAAGGTTCAGACCTTTTCCACAAGAAGATTTTCTTCATTGCCTTTTCCCTTTTAGAACGCCAAGACATTATATATCACTTGAAAACTTAATTTCAAAATTCATCCTTTGAAAATCATTTTAAAAATCAGACTTTGCATTACCATGGAGATTGTACACGAAAATCACATTACAAAATGTTTTCGTTCATGAATGATAAAAATGTCACTTTGGATTGCGCATTTTCACGTCCATGTTCAAAATAGGGAGTGAAAGCTAAAGGGTTAATTGCATTTTTTGATAGTTTATAAATAGATTTTTTTGGCACAAAAGATGACATACATTTGATAAAGTTAGAAAAATGGCATTACAAAAGGTTAAAAAAAATAAATAAATCTTTAAAGGGATAGTTTACCCAAAAAAGAAATTTTGATGTTTATCTGTTTACCCCCGGGGCATCCAAGATGTTGGTGACTTTGTTTCTTCAATAGAACACAAACAAAGATTAACTCAAATCGTTGCAGTCTGTCATACAATGGCAGTCAATGGCTACCAAATCTTTGAGAATAAAAAAAACTGATGTCCTAAGACATGACACGATCGAGAAACTGAACCGTATTTATATAATTTTTTACATAATTTATGCGCTCAGGACAGATAGACGTTGTTGCGAATCAGAGAAAAAAAATTCTCACACAAACCGATCGTTCATGTCTTAGGACATCAGTGTATCGTCACCAGTGTTGGGGAAAGTTACTTTTTTTAGTAATGCATTACAATATTGCGTTAAAAGTAACTAATTGCGTTACTTGGTTACTACTTTTTTATGGAAAGTAATGCGTTGGGTTACTTTTTTGCTATTTTTGCGTTACTTTTTAAATCTGGGCAGGGCTTGCTTGTTTGTTTTTGATATAAAAACATTTGATTCTTAGCAAATGTAAAAGCCCTTTCACACCAAAATAAAATTAAGTGAATAAGCCTAAGGATAAAGAAAAATTTAATTGACGTCTGTACAGTAGAACTGTAGGAAAAGAAAGAAACACTCTTCAGCAATGAGGAAAAAAAAAAGCACAAATGTTAGTTAATATAAAGTAAGTTTTGCTTATTAGTACACTGAAAAAAATGCTTTTCTTGCTTCGATTTTTTTTTTGTCTCGTTTCCAGACAAAATATCTAAAAATTCTTAAATCAAGAAGGATTTTAAAAATTAAGAATTATAGTTTTTTTTTTCCCTTTTCTGAAAACAAGTCAAAATAAAGTATGTTTTTGCTTGAAACAAGCGAAATAATCTTCCAATTTGATAATTTTCTGTTTGAAATAAGATTTTTTTTTTTGCTTACTTCATTGGCAGATTATTTTGCTTGTTCTAAGCAAAAACTCACTTCATTTTGGCTTGTTTGTTTCTAAAAATAAGAAAATAATTATTTACTCGTCTAGAAAATCCTTCTTGATGTAAGAATTTTTTGATATTTTGGCTGGAAACAAGACAAAATGTAAGCAAGAACAGTATTTTTGCAGTGTACGGCTGAATTGGATCAACAAAAGTCAGCAGCAAAGTCATTGGTTAATAAAATGGGGTTAAATGCATAAAGAAAACAAAAAGTAACTGGCGTTAGTTTTTTTAAAAAGTAACTCAGATATTTTCTTGGAAATAAAACAGTAATGCGTTACTTTACTAGTTACTTGAAAAAAGTAATATTATTACATAACTTGAGTTACTTGTAATGCGTCACCCACATCACAAGTCACAGGGTTTTGTCAATTTGGTTTTGTTTGTGTGTTTTTTTTTAAACTCTCAAAGATTTGGTAGCCATTGACTGCCATTATACGACTGACAGACTTCAACGGTTTCAGTTAAAAAGCTTAATTTGTGCTCTACTGAAGAAACAAAGTCACCTACATCTTGGATGCCTTGGGGTAAGCAGATAAACATCAAATTTTTATTTTTGGGTGAACTATCCCTTTAAGGAGTTAAATATCACCTTACAATGGGAAGGTTCATTTCAGTTCCTAATGTTGTTTATTTTTAAGTATTTAAGTTTTTATAAGTAATTTTGGCCATTTCCACCACTGTATACATCAGTCAGTTGTGACTGAAATTTCTGAACATTTACTCTTTATGACAAACTTGTTTACACACACAGACACCCTGCAATAACTACTGCTACTGCTTTCCCCATAAACACCCAACCAGCATTCATGGAAAACTAATTTCAGAGAAATCTTGTTTACCTGTCTGCACCTTCAAAGGCTCCCTTGTGTGTGACTGCCACAAGGGCACAGCATGACATTTTTAATTATGAGCCATATTCCCAGAGATCTAATTACCACTCCTGACCGGGCCAGCCCTGGCCAATTTGCTGCTCTAGGCAAGATTTTACATGCCGTTTTCATTTAATCATAAAATTATAGGTGCTGCCCAAGTCAAATCATAAATTAAACAAACTGCAAGAATAATTACATCTAGTATTCCTGCACAAAACTAATACAGTTTTGTTTAAACACTTCTGTATCATACAGTAACGTTACGGATAATTAAAAAATAAATAAATGTGAAGTGTCCAAGTAGATGGCAATAATTTTTTACTAAACTATAGCCCTTTCTAACATCACAACAAATTAAACTGAGAAGCGTACATCTAAAATTGAATTTTACATAAAATGTTGCATTTTTAATAAGTCCATTAAATGTTTTTATCTACTTAATTACATGATGTTTTGATTAATTAATCGCACATCAAATTTGGCTGAAAAATAATTACTCCCAAAAGATAATATAAAGTCACTGTTGTGTAAAGCATCAAACAGACAATACAAAAAGTAGCTTCAGCAAGAAATTGTTTAATAAAATTTGTATATATATATATATTTTTTAAATAGAATTTATTACACATAACCATTTAGGCTACAATGGCCTAATGTAAACTATGTAAAAGAAAATAATTTGAGAAACAGTTATTTTTTGTTCATACGATGTAAGTCATCCATTTGTTACCAACAGTCTTCAAAATACCTTCTTTCATGTTCCACAGAGAAAGGTTTAAAACGACATGGAAATTATGTCATTTTTGGTCTTATTTTTACTCATTATTACTTACCCGTGTGTGCATTTTCCTTAAAAACCCATCAAGTTGACTAACAATACCATTTATTATAAAATCGCAATCGCATATCGCAATATTGACCTCAATAATCACAATATGAAAATTTTATCAAATCGTGCAGCCCTAATATGTAGGCATTTTTTTGCACCAATATCTTGAATTTTAGGGCATAACTGCATTTATGGAGTTGTTGCCCTGCATCAAATTTGTCAACAGTCAACTGTATGAAATATAAGATGATGTACAGGTCTGGTGTTATTTTTTCATAACTAATTAATTACGTTAACACCTTAAACTGACAGCCCTAATACAAACATTACTAAATTAGCCAAATCAAATTAAAAATACCATAAATGCCCAAATACTGCACAATTATAGTGTAAAAATATTAAAACTAGGGATGCACGGATAGGATTTTTTTTGGCCGATAGCCATTTTAACAATTATTGGCCAATACCGATATTGGTCAATTGCATAAAGCAGCGCATAAAAAAATATATATATAAAAAATTGGATTGCACTCCAAGCAGAATTGGTATTAAATGTTTGTGTTCCTGCGTTCCTCTGTATTATTACAGTTCTGAAACCGGTTTGAGCACAAAACTATGGTTAATAAATTTATTTTTAAAACGTTTTCTTTGCATAATAATAATAATAATAATAATAATAATAATAATAATAATAACAACAACAACAACAACAGCGTTTTCTTTACTCAAAAAAAAAAGTAAAAAAGCATCTGTGTGCTCTGAACCTTTTACAGTTCCGAATAATGTCTTATTCGTATCTATATGACCAAAAATGAAATAGTATTTTAAGTCGTTTCCATTGTTTTCCTATAAGAAAAAAATAAATAAATACCGAAATTCATGCCGAATGAGATGAATTTGTTTTGGTTAGAATTTTGTATGTTGTTTATAACAAATTGCATAATAATGCATGCTTTATTTGATAATTTGTCGGTTTCTTTGACATTATAATTTGTGTTTTATTTCATAATTTGTCTGTTTCTTAAATAAATTCATTTTGGTTGTATTTGGTTATGTTGATTATAACGACATCCATTATAATTTGTATTTTATTTTATAATTTGTCTATTTCTTAAATTCGTCTTGGTTAGACTTGTTGTTTATAACGAATGCCATTATAATTGGTTTTATTTTTTAATTTGTGACCCTGGACAACAAAACCAGTCTTAAGTTGCACAGGTATATTTGTAGCAATAGCCAAAAATGCATTGAATGGGTCAAAATGATCGATTTTACTTTTATGCCACAAATCATCAGGATATTAAGTAAAGATCATGTTCCATGAAGATATTTAGTACATTTCCTAGGGATGGTTCACCAAAAAATGAAAACTCTCATCATTTACTCAACATCATGTCATTCCAATTCATTTTTTTTGTGGAACATAAAAGAAGGAAAATTATTTTTAGATTTTTTTTCTTTCGTCTATACAGTAAAAATCAAAAGGTAAACAAAATGGTTTGGTAACATTCTACAAAATAGCTTTTGGTGTTCCACAGAAGAAAGGAAATCATAGGTCTGGAACGACATGAGGGCGAGGAAATGATGACAGAATGTATTAGCAATAAATTTCCTGCATTCTAGCTCAAAATCAATACTTTAATGTCAAGCGCATTTACAAAAATGCATTATTAAATTTGCAATTGCTGTGAAATCTGTATTACCTATCATTGTTTATTTATTTACTCCAGCTGAAAGCCATAAAACCAGCAAAACTTTCATCAAATCGATGTAAATGTACATAAAGACTTTTCCCTGGGCTGGAAGATTTTGTGTGTTGTGCATTTTTTAGCAAAACTTTTCTCTTTCTGTGGCCCTGATAAAATCTGTACGTTTCATTTAGAGGGCTATAACACAGACCATGCTTTTCCTTCCTTTTGCTGTTGTTTCAAACACTGAACTTCAACAAAAATACGCTGCTTTTGATCATTCTTAAAGTAAACTATTTATTCATCAAACGAACATTAAACAGTTTTGAACTGAATGTGACGCATTTGGTGTGCGAGATAATTGATACAATATCTCCTGATTGCAGCACTTTGTGACTAAAATATTTTGTCATTTTGATTATATAAACATCAGATGTTCTAGAGTCAAAGATTATGATACAAATATGATTTAATTTCAATACTATGGCTATGTTTAAAGATCTTTAGCCTGGCTATTTATATGAAATGGTAACCCTTCACACAATAAGAGTCCACTTGTAGCATTAACGAAGACTGCTAAAAGCTACAGAATAGTATTGTTCTTTGTTAATTTCAACATTTGCTTACATTTTTAAATGTTTAATTTGCTTTTGTTAACATTAATGAACTATGAACTAACTTTAATGCTCAATATATAATTAACATTAATACGGTTTTCTTACAAAGTATGGTTCAAGGATTAGTTCACTTTTAGAAGAAAGATTTACAGATTATATACTCACCCTCTTGTTATCTAAAATGTCTTTCTTTCTTCAGTTGTAAAGAAATTATGTTTTTTTGAGGAAAACATTTCAGGATTTCTCTCTATATAATGGATGTACAGTGGGTACGGAAAGTATTCAGACCCCCTTAAATTTTTCACTCTTTGTTATATTGCAGCCATTTGCTAAAATCATTTAAGTTCATTTTTTTACACACAGCACCCCATATTGACAGAAAAACCCAGAATTGTTGACATTTTTGCAGATTTATTAAAAAAGAAAAACTGAAATATCACATGGTCCAGTATTCAGACCCTTTGCTCAGTATTTAGTAGAAGCACCCTTTTGATCTAATACAGCCATGAGTCTTTTTGGGAAAGATGCAACAAGTTTTTCACACCTGGATTTGGGGATCCTCTGCCATTCCTCCTTGCAGATCCTCTCCAGTTCTGTCAGGTTGGATGGCAAACGTTGGTGGACAGCCATTTTCAGGGCTCTCCAGAGATGCTCAATTGGGTTTTAAGTCAGGGCTCTGGCTGGGCCATTCAAGAACAGTCCTCCTTCATTATTTTAGCTGTGCTTAGGGTCATTGTCTTGTTGGAAGGTGAACCTTCGGCCCAGTCTGAGGTCCTGAGGCACTCTGGAGAAGGTTTTCGTCCAGGATATCCCTGAACTTGGCCGCATTCATCTTTCCCTCGATTGCAACCAGTCGTCCTGAAAAACACCCCCACAGCATGATGCTGCCACCACCATGCTTCACTGTTGGGACTGTATTGGACAGGTGATGAGCAGTGCCTGGTTTTCTCCACACATACCGCTTAGAATTAAGGCCAAAAAGTTCTATCTTGGTCTCATCAGACCAGAGAATCTTATTTCTCACCTATCTTGGAGTCCTTCATGCGGGCTTTCATGTGTCTTGCACTGAGGAGAGGCTTCCGTCGGGCCACTCTGCCATAAAGCCCCGACTGGTGGAGGGCTGCAGTGATGTTGACTTTCTACAACTTTTTCCCATCTCCCGACTGCATCTCTGGAGCTCAGCCACAGTGATCTTTGGGTTCTTCTTTACCTCTCTCACCAAGGCTCTTCTCACCAGATAGCTCAGTTTGGCCGGACGGCCAGCTCTAGGAAGGGTTCTGGTCGTCCCAAACGTCTTCCATTTAAGGATTATGGAGGCCACTGTGCTCTTAGGAACCTTAAGTGCAGCAGAATATGTCTGTAACCTTGGCCAGATCTGTGCCTTGCCACAATTCTGTCTCTGAGCTCTTCAGGCAGTTCCTTTGACCTCATGATTCTCATTTGCTCTGACACGCACTGTGAGCTGTAAGGTCTTATATAGACAGGTGTGTGGCTTTCCTAATCAAGTCCAATCAGTATAATCAAACACAGCTGGACTCAAATGAAGGTGTAGAACCATCTCAAGGATGATCAGAAGAAATGGACAGCGCCTGAGTTAAATATATGAGTGTCACAGCAAAGGGTCTGAATACTTAGGACCATGTGATATTTCAGTTTTTCTTTTTTAATAAATCTGCAAAAATGTCAACAATTCTGTTTTTCTGTCAATATGGAGTGCTGTGTGTACATTAATGAGGAAAAAAATGAACTTAAATGATTTTAGCAAATGGCTGCAATATAACAAAGAGTGAAAAATGTTAGGGGGGGTTGAATACTTTCTGTACCCACTGTATATATAGTGCCCCCAAGTTTGAACTTCCATAATGCAGTTTAAATGCAGCTTCAAAGGGCTCTAAAGGATTCCAGCCGAGGAAGAAGGGTCTTATCTAGCGAAATGATCCGTCATTGTCTAAACAAATTGACAATTTGCATACTTTTTAAACTTTTTTTAACCTTTGTGATCTGGGTCAATACAGTTAGGGTGTGTCCAAAAACACTTTCTTCCCCAACTTCAAAATCGTCCTACATCGCTACAGAAATGCCAACCCAGTGTTTACAAAGTGAAAATATAAAGAAGATCAAACGCCCTTTACAAAAAAAGGGTAATTGCGTTTTAGGACGATTTTGAAGTTGAAAACGAGATGGGAGTTTTTGGAGAGAAATCCAGAAATGTTTTCTTCAAAAATGTTTTGAACCTGGGTGAGTCGGGAGAGTAATAAAATAGTTATGTTTTTGTGGGATGATCGCTTTTTTATACTATTTTAACCCTTTAACTGTCACTGTCCCGTCACACCTACATTTACTTCACCATATTTCAAATAAATCCTAATCTAATCACGACAAACTATGTATCGTTGGAAAGGTCTAAGACTGCTAAATAGATACTTTACCACTGTTTTGTGTTACAAATTATGTAGAAAAAGTAATAGATTCATTTATGTCAAGAGTGCACCTCAAAAAAAAAAATTTACATCATAAGAGGGGTTCAGACCTTTTTTACAAAAAGACTCTCTTCATTGCCTTTTTCTCTATCACGCTTTAGAAATCATAAGAAATTATGTATCACTTAAAGACTTAAAATCTCAAAATTCATCCTTTGAAAGCCATTTTAAAATCAGACATTGCATTATCATGGAAATTGTACATGAAAATCATATTACAAATGTTTTCGTTCATGAATTATAAAAATGTAAATTTGGATAGTGCATTTTCACATCTATGTTCAAAATAGGGAGTGACAGTTAAAGGGTTAAATGTATAGTATTGAAGTAGTATTGGTAATAAAAAAAAAATAAAATAAAAAAATAAAAAACACTTCACTTCCCCTAGGGTTTTCCTAAAGTTAATGAGGTCCATCTGGGTTTGTAATTAGTTTAATTGTTGCATGACTTTATTTCTTTTGCAGAACTCATAAGATGATGTTTTACAGAAAGTTGTAGTTCAAACAACTCACTGATTTCTATGGTATGTACTAAAAAATAAACATTTTCAAATTATCTGTGTTCCACAGAAAAGGCATACGGTTTTTAAACAAAATAAGGGTGAGGGATGACAGAATTACCATTTTTGTGCAAACTATCACTTTATCTAATGTGCATCCCATCCTGCAGCCCTCCCACAATCTTTATCAGTTTTCTGTCAGGCATATTTTAAGCAGATAATAACTTATATTTGTCATGGCTAAATACAAAAATGGCATTTCTAAAAGTGTATTTCCTTTCCTATTCTTAATTGAACAGGCATTTTCCATCTTCCTGTGACTGCTGGATGGATATGGGTCAAACACATTAAGATGTCCACGTCAAAAGAAATTTACAAAAGTGATTTTATGTCCACAGAAAACACATGCAATGTAAGTAAAGTGTCTACTTTTAAGATTTCAAATAAGTTTTTGGAGAACAAAATGTCAAAATTTGGTTGAAAATGTTACATTGTCATTCAGGGTGTAACAATATTTATGTAAAAATTCAAATAACATGCTTATTTAGACTTACATGTTATATGTAAAAGAATAAAGAAGCATATTGTATTTTATTGTGTTTTAAATGAGTAAAATGAGTAAATTTGAGCTGAAAGTGTATGCCTGACAAGATCGTTACACTGAATGACATTTTAGTGGGTGTCTTCTGTAAATTAGTGGAAAATGCATATTAATTTTTGCTCAGAAAAACAAAAACGAAACAAAATTTTACATTTCCCAGCAATTTAAAGCAGGATTACACATTGTTTTTATGCTTAAACCCTTTTTTGTCTTTGACCCATATATCACAAATTATTATACTGAGGGGAAAAAAAAAAAGTTACACTACCATTCAAAAGTCTGGAGTTTGAAAGATTCAGAGAAATCCCTTATTCTCACCTAGGCTGCATTTATTTGATGAAAAACACAGTAAAAACTGTAAAAAAAATTGTGATATATTTTTACTATTTAAAAAAAACTGTTTTCTATTTGAATATATTTTAAAACTAAATTTATTCTAGTGATGCAAAGCTGAATTTTCAGTATAATACCTGCAGTCTTGGGTGTCACGCCCATAGTTCATGCTGATTTGCTGCCTAAGAAAACACAATCTTAGTGTGGAAAAGCTGTTTCACTCCACCTGTATTCCATTAAATGTCAAAAAGCAGCAAGTTTATCAAACCAGGTTCACACTATCACATTATAAAACAACATTAGGAAGCAGTCTGGACTCCAAAAAAAGCTTACAGCAACAGTGATGACCTTTTCTTTGCAACCAGCTGACATTGGAATTCACAGATAAATGGAACTAAAACAACACTGAATGATGGCTCTAAAGAACCCTTGGATACAGCCCAATGTTGGCATTGCCATGCATCCTAATGCTTGACTCAAACATCTAAAAATATGTGGCATCAACATGCACTGTTAGAAAAGACAATGACTTTAAAAAGCAACATGAATCACTGATTAAAGATTAGCCTTGGTGTGAAGTGCATAGGCAGGGAGGCAAGGAGACAGTGAACAAAACATTCCCAAAACAGCTCTCACTTCACAATGAATGCAATCATTCAACTGCACAAAAAAACAAAAGACAAACACTCTGCTTTTGAATAGAAAAAGTCTGCTCTTTCTGGCAACATTTAAGACAGTACTGAAACTGGCTGGAAAACTTTATCACACACTCTTAAAAATGAAGGTTCTTCATTGGCATCAATGGTTCTTTAAACTTCCACAGAACCTTTCAAATGCAGAAAAGGTTTTTTTATAGTCGAAAAAAGGTTCTTCAGATTTTTTCAATGTGACCCTGGACCACAAAACCTTTAGAGATTTATACAGCATCTGAAAGTTTTGATATATTTGCAGTAGGAAATTTACAAAATGCTTTATGGAACATGATCTTTACTTAATATCTATTGATTTCTGACATAAAAGAAAACCCATACAATGTATTTTTGGCTATTGCTACAAATACACCTGTGCTGCTTGAGCCTGGTTTTGTGCTCCAGGGTTACAAATGTGCTTTAAAATGGTTATTTTAATAACGGTTCACTGAAAGGTTCTTTGAGGAACCAAAAATGGTTCTATTCACTTCCAGACCGTTTCAAACTTTACTTTCTTCCACCCACTTGCACAAATGCATTCGATCATTTTCATGTATAAACGAAGACAGAACCCTTCTATCTTGTCTAAACACAAATGTATTTGTCTAAAAGAGGATCCGTGCAGCCCACAACACAGAAAATGTGTCCATTCTTCTCAATAACAAAACCATCCATCAATGCTAGATCAATATGGGTTTCAATAAACAGGTGCAGAATTGACTTCTCCCGGTTTTCCAGTAGTTATAATTTATTGCCTGAAATCTAAGATGACCAACAAATTTATTACTTCCAACAGATTCAATAATATTATTCTTACAAAAAGCATATGTATAAATATAAATACCATTAAAAGAACCATTGCAACTACACTACCGTTCAAAAGTTTGGGGTCAGTAAGACTTGCAATTTTTTTTAATGAAGTCAAGGCTGCAGTTATTTTATCAAAAATACAGTAATATTACAAAATGTTATTACAATAGAAAATAATGGTTTTTATTTTCATATACTTTAAAATATAATTTATTCCTGTGATGCAAAGCTGATTTTTCATCAGCTGTTACTCAGTTTCCCAGCCTTAAGTGTCACATGATCTGTCAGAAATCATTCTGATATTCTCAATTATTAGTAGAATTATCAGTTTTGGAAACTGTTGTGCCGCCAATGTTTTTTTTTTTTTTTTTTTGAACCTGTATTTTTTTCTTTCAAGAACAACATTTATTCAAACTATAAATCTTTTCTAGCAATGTAAATCTATTATGTCACTTTTTATTAATGTAACAATTTATTCATTTCTTTAAAAAAAAAAAAAGAATGAATAAACATTTACTGACCCCAAACTTTTGAACGGAATTCCATGCATTTTAAAGCCGTGTATGCTCTTCATCACACACATATGAATGAAAACACTGAAATCAAGTAATTCAGACCATCAATTTAAAGTTATTTTTCCATATTACACCTTACACCAACATTATCTGATGGTTTTGACTCATACTTAAGTCTTTCGCAAGAAAAAAAACTTTGCTTGTGGTACTCAAGTGCTCGTGCACGTGCTCCCTTTTGCATGCAAATGTTTTCTACGAAGAAAATACTATGACATTTCTGCTTGTGGGTTTAATTTAACCCTCGTGACGACGCAAACACAATTTCTAGGGAATAAAATCAGTGTTTACAGTTCGTTTGCGATTCTTCGGGCTTCTAGGTTTAGTCGCCTGTATAATAAACTAGTGTTTAAAACAGCCCCTGGTTTCAACGTGAAATACATTTTAATGATCCAGTCCAGCAAGCATAAACACCAAGTTAAAAAAGAAAAAAGGCAGACACATGTTTTTACCGACCTGTACGACGCAGTAAGATCCCGAGAAAAAGAAAAGCACACAGCATACTTTCTGATGAGGATTTTAAACCTGGAGACCTTATAAGGCACACTGGTTTATTGGCGATGCAACGACTGCACGAACTTTAATCAAAGACGACATTTCCATCCTGCGACGGCTACATGTAACAGCCCTCCAAATGGGGCGTGAACATTTTACAAAAAAGCAGGTCTCAATATGCGAGTTAGTAAACAGTGCTTTTTTTTTTTCCCTGACGTTTGATTAATATTATATTAAATTTAAATACACATGAAATATAAAGTTATGGTTTATATAAATACATTTTATCCACCTTTTTTTTTTTTTTTGTAAAAGTGGTCATGGCAATTTTAGGTGTCTGGTTTCCTCCTTGATATTGCAAATTTGTCTTGCCATTTTAATGTATTCTCTTAATTATAAACAGGTTTGTAGTGCAAACAGTTTTAGCGTTTAGGCTACTGCAAGTTGTTATTCATTATGAACCGGAAGTTTCACCCATGACTCTTGCGCTTAAGAAAAAGAGGGGTAGGAGTTGCACTAAACTGGTTTGGAAAAACAATCACCACATTTTTAATAAAAATAAAAATAATAATAAGTAATATTTGTTTTGACAGGTGGTGTTAATAAAACCAAATTATAATAGTCAAGTAGGGGAGACCGGGGGCAATTGTAACATTTTTTACATTTTCCTTCATAACTCACAGACTACTTGAAATAAACTAGTCATCTTCTGATACAAGAAACAGATATAGGTGCACTAACAAATAAAACAATTTATATATTTTCACTAATAAGGAGAAGACTATAATACTAAACTAAATGCAAGAAGTCAGAGTGGTGGGGGCGATTGTAACACTGAAATATAAGTCAAATTAATCCAATGTATGTCAAATAAAAACCTACCTCAAAGTAATCACTTTACTGCTGTGGTATTTAATAACATTAATTTTTTTTTTTTTTTGTATATGATTCAACCTCTTTTAGATGTCTGGCATCATAAGCATTTAAAAAGCAAAAGTCTGTTTTTAATTTTGCAGAAGACAAGGCAACTATTTTAGTGGGAACTAGATTTTAATTATTTAAATATATATTTTACTCATAACCAAACTTTAATGGAATGGTATAAATCATTTACATATTAACAATAACAATGTGATCATGTAGAAATAACATTCATTGCATTTTTATAAATATTCAAAAGTGTTATTGTTAACACTAAAAATTTCCATAAACAATGACAGATAAGGGTGTGATCATATAATTTCCATAACTATAATTTACATTTAGTGAAATATGTTCATTTTCTAACAGAAAAGTGCATCAACACAGACAAACAAGGTGCTTAACCATGTGACTCGGGGGCAATTGTAACACAATGTTACAATTGCCCCCAATGTTGCAGCTATGATCAAATTTCGTATGCTAGCTAGCCACGCCTATATTAGCATAGGTTGTTTATATTCATTTTTTAATCAATAACCTAAAGATAAAATATGTGTTATTTTAAATTCGCAGGCATCTAAACTTTAGACAGCAGAAGAAAAAATTTACAATCAAAAATTTACTTTTATTTATACCTGAAAATCAGACTTTTGGTGAAAACTTCTGCTGAGGTACAAAGATAACGCTCCTTTTCCACAGGCAGAGAGATAATCCTACTGCGTATATGCAGATTAAGCGTCATCACTCTAGTTTATTTCTGATTGGAAGAACTGAGTGTGTTACAATTGCCCCCGGTCTCCCCTACTGGTCATTAGAGAGTGATAATACACAAGCATATGCCAATTTGTGTGAAAATTATTTTAACCCTTCGCCAATAAAAGCAGTTTATTACAACCTAGGAAACTTCAAATTGCCATGCTAAAACAATGAACCCTAAACCAAAATATAACCAATGCCAAAAATAACAATGAAACTACTTACCGGTTCCCTTCTCGTATTTCGTGCTCTAACTGGAGATTCATGAGCATCTTATCTAACTTCAAAGGGATACTGAATTCCTCCAAAGCAATTTTCTAAATGGATGATCCTTTTCAGGGTGCATGTTGGCAGAGCGCCCGGATGAATGAAGCAACTAGCAATTGTCAAAGGTAATTAGTCCCCATCATGCAATTCACTGCTGTAATTATGCTGGGCAATATTCTTTAAAGGCTTTTTTTTTTTTACTCCTTTATTACCAAATATCTTGCAAGACATGTAGTGCAAAGATGCATAGTATCTTGATTTATACATGAAATTGTAACAACTGCATTTTACAAAAAAAACAAAAACACTAACAAAACCCCCATCTAAACCAGAGGCCGGCAAGTTTGGCAAAAATTTATAAATAAAAATTAACCACTAGATGATGGGCCAGAACATAGTCAAAAGACAAGAAAATTAAAAAAAACAACAAAAAAACCTAATTGACAAACTGTTACAGTGTCTTTTATAACTGGTAGGGAGCTGTTACTCCAGGGTAATGGGGTTAAATTTAATGCCTTTTAAGATTTGTGAAAATTCCCCATCCATACACTGAAATTAAAAGGCTGTTAGTTTGAGGTTAAGGTCACAGACTTACCATGCTTTTTCCAAGCCAAATTTCAGGTTTGTCTTGAAAAATTGCAGCAGTAAGTTGCAATCACTTCTAAATAATGACCAGGGCAATGTAGACAAAGTTCACCACAAAATTGTGCAAAACATTTCCTAAATTGCCTCCCCATAAATCACCACCATGAACATTTGTGCAATTATTTAAACTACTGACTTAGTTTAACCATTTTTAAATAACCCTCTAAATTTAGGCTACAACTTACTCCATTACAGCTGTCACAAAAGCTCCTCACTTAAAAGCTCAGCATACTTATGCACAGTACTGCAATACCAACTCTGAGTGAATACAACTTCAACAGTATAAAAATCATTTATTGGAATGCAATGAACGCATGTATAAAAGAGTAACAAAATAACTTCATACATTTTTTTAAAAAAAAAAGGACTAAAAATATACACTAAAACATTCCTCAGTCATACAAGAGGCTGTATAAAAAGCTGCAGTCATTTTCCTCTTCAGTGTAAAAATGACAAAGCCTGCAACACAGAGAGAACCAATTAAAACATATAACTTTTAAATGCAAACTTGCACAAAGTATATAAAAGTAGTACACCGAATGCAACCTTGATGGTTTTAGACATGGTATTTCCTCACTCAAAGATTAAGGACCTGTACAACCTGTACAAGCAAGACTATTACCTACATAGAAAACATCTCTCCAAATAAGTTGGCAAAACACCTACTGGGGTAACTTTGGTGCTACACATACAACAAAACAGACTTTCATAACCTAATATGCAATGCATTCAAATTTATTGTCAGTGTTCCATTACTATTTGGTCCAATAAATTTGGACTTTTCCCACAACCCTTCCAGACCTTCACCCAGTATCAAGTTAGCAAGCTTGAGTTCAACATCACATTAAACGTACAGATTTGGATGATTACCCTTAAATTAAAATTAAACCACAGTCCAGGAAGTGAGCCCAGACTATAAAATTGGAAGGAGAATGTTTTACCAGGAATCAGACCATAGGCAAAACAGACATAAGTACTTTCACTAGCATAGTTGCAAAACATGATGCCTGAGTGAACTGTGGTTTTAAACCAAGGAATCTGTATTTGAATCATGGATGATCCTCATTTTGGTTTCACAGATATTTGTCAAGAGACAAATCATCTTGCCACAAATGCTGATTAATGTAATTGCATTGGACTAAAACTAGCTGAGACTTGCTTGGAATGTTCCCCCACCCCCAAAAAAGTTAGTTCATACTTTTTGGCATCTTTTACCCCACCAGTTTACACTTTTGATGAATGACCTACAGAAATGGCTTGTAAAATTCCTTATGACCAAATATTAGATTGAACATTTGAATAATTTGCTGTGTTTCAATTAGCACAGGTTCTGATCTCAGATTGAGAGAACAGTGCCAAAATTTATTTATTTTATATATATATATATATTATATATATATATATATATATATATATATATATATATATATATATATATATATATATATATATATATATATATATATATATATATATATATATAAAATATTATAATAATAATAATTAATAAATAAATAAAATAAGTTTGGGGTCAGTAAGACTTGCAAATTTTTTTTAATGAAGTCAAGGCTGCATTTATTTTATCAAAAATACAGAAAATAAACTAATATTACAAAATGTTATTACAATAGAAAATAATGGTTTTTATTTTCATATACACTTTAAAATATAATTTATTCCTGTGATGCAATGCTGATTTTCATCAGCTGTTACCCAAATTGTTCCCAGTTTTGGCAACAGTTGTGCCACTAATTTATTACTTTTTTTGGGAACCTGTATTTTTTACTTTCAAGAACATTTATTCAAACTATAAATCTTTTCTAGCAATGTAAATCTATTATGTCACTTTTTATTAATGTAACAATTTATTCATTTCTTTCAAAAAAAAATAAACATTTACTGACCCCAAACTTGAACAAAATTGTATTTTTATATTTTATTATAATAATAAATAATATTATTTTTATATATATATATATATATATATATATATATATATATATATATATATATATATATATATATATATATATATATATATATATATATATATATATATATATAAAAAGAAAAGATTGAATCCTAGATGAATCATGATATAGCAGAGAATAAAGTGTTTTTTAAGCCAGCTATTTGTGAACAGGAACACCAAATTCCAGTTTCATGACTCCAGTTTCATGATTAAATTACTAAAAATCAAATTTACAGATTCAATTGACCATTCGCAAAAGCTTTCCCTCAACTGCTCCCATGTCCGACAAACAAAGCCATCTCATACCACACATTCCTCACGCAGTGAAAAATACATCACGCCAACAGACTGGCTTTTAATTTGGTCTGGTTTTTGCTAGCGAATTGCTTGAAAGTGATCAAAATCATGAGTTTGAATTAAAGCGGTTCCACCGCAAGCGACTCATCAGTTCCTCTTTTGGCATCTTCAGCCATGTTACTCTACACTGTCAGTACTACTTAGCTTGATTTTTTTTCTGACATTAATTGAAATAAGCTAAAAGGCATGCTTTTTCTTCAGTCGTTTAGTGTGAAAAGATGTGCGTGACAAATTAAACACTTTCATAGAAACACTGCCTTATAATTCAAGCAATCCAGAAATTACTTTTTCAAGGGTTTCAAAAAGTCAAATTCAAGGAGATTTAAGCTCCTTGTACGAACCCTAAGTCAAGCAGTTTGCAAAAGCCAATTAATTCAAGATGTTGCATGCAATTCCTTAGCGAGGTTACTTTTTGCATTTATGCATGCGTTTTACACTATTGCATGCTTGCAAGTCATTAAATATGTATATGCACACAGTGTTCACCTGTAGCAGCTGCCAGGTAAAGCAGGTCTGGAAAGAACCTCTCGCCATCAGTCACTGAGCAACACAAAAGAGGAGTTAGTACACAAGACCTCACAAATACACAAACAAGTCCAGCTCTACACACATCTCATTACATACTTATTAGATTTGAGGATATTTTGTCTATTTTGTACAGCTACAAGAACAATTTTTAAGAACAGTGTGATTTGGACTAAAAACTACAATCTATTTGGTTTTTAAAAACAAGAGTTGCATATAAAATAAACACTAATTTTAGAACAAAAACTGTTTTATGATATTAGCCAGGTTTAGGAATATTGACTTTTGAATTTACAAACAACGGAATTTGAATTTGCAATGATTGTGTAGAAATGAGTGAATGAACATTTGTGCTAGGAAAGAAATTTAGGGTTGATATTACCTTTTTGGAGCTTGCATTACGCTTAACGCCTTCTTTCCCAATTTTGTTGATTATTAAGCCAGCGAATGCAACATTTGAATCATCTTCACGGTCAAAACTGTCACCCTGGGCTACAAAAGCCTTTGTGTTGATCTGGTTGAACAATACATGTCGTTGCCTTTGCTTTTTTTTCCTCTTTTTGCACGCAAGATTACCAGAGCACCAAACATCTAAATTGTTTTGTGCATGTATACTTTACCTTTTAAAAAGGGGAATCTATCTGGGCTTTTAGAGGTGACTCTGCAGGTCTTACCTCAAGATCCTTTTCAATAGAAGACAGATATGTGGAGTCTCTGTGACATCAGAGGGATTTAGTGACTGATGCAAGGTTGCAACAGGGTTATCGCTTTTAAAACAGGTTAAAACACATTAAAAAAATTCCAGGATTGTCTTAGTATTGTGTATAAATCATTGTTAATGTTAAATAGCTTGATGATTGATTGTTAAAGGGGTCATATTAAGTCAAATTCACTTGGCAGATGTTTTCACAGCAATTTAGGTCAATGCATCTAAGTTTTAAGTCCTAAATATGAATCATCAACACTCAGAAGCTTAAAAGCTGGTTTTAAAAGAGATATGACCCCTTTAAAATGATTAAACAAATAATTAAGCTTGTTGGGGGACCAAAGTAACATTTTGGAAATATTTTCCTGTACAAGACATATGCACATTTTTCACGAACTACTTCATACAAATAATTGCAGACTATTTATCAACGGTTTATACACAATATATTTTGAACAGCATTAAGTGAGTAAAACAAGTTCTCTATCTAAATGTGTTGTGATGTTATAAAAAGCATGCATAATTTGGACAGTTTTACAGTTTGCAACAGTTTTATATGGGATGAATATTAGCACTTTAATAAAAGTCAAATACAAAAGTTTTGAAGGCTGTAAAAGAAAACTATGCTTTATTGACAAACTGATAGGGACACATTTTGGACATATTTAGTTCCCTAGTTAGGAAATGCACATGTTTGCTTAGATTTAAGAAACTGCAAATCTAGAAACACCAAAGAACAAGTTTCTAATAGTCGAGTATTGTACGTACAAAGATTGAGGGTTGTACTTTTATCAGACAGGTAAATCTAAACTACAAACTTTGCGATATTTGTTTTGCTCATTTACCAAAACGAATCAGCAGATGCGAAGTTTGAATGTTTTTACGAGAATCTCAAACAATAAATAAACTAAAACCAAATGGAATTTGTTTTTTTGAAAAGCAAGCAACAAGATTGATTTGTACAGGAACTAATATTTGTGCATTCCTTGATTTTTTTTTTGTTATGCCTCACAAAAGCGCGTTTGGAATAAGTCTAAGTGACATTAACAGGCATGTTTTTTCTTTTTTTTAGCAAGTCATTTTTCACATGGCCATCAGCTAATTATCTAGCATTCAGGTATCAACTTTTTCAAAGAGGAAAAAAAACAAAACAAAAACACTTAAGCATTAAAAGGAAAAGAAAAACAGCAAAACAATTTATAAAACAGAAATGCAAGGAGAATAAGCACAGCATATAGTCGCGAATCTAAAACGTGCCACGTCGAACTTATGGTCATCATCCTACTTAGAGTAGATTCAGAGTATTAAAAAGGAGTGTTAACCAAAACAGAATACAAAAATAACAACTAGAATTACTTTAGGTGGTTACAAGAAGTTACGAAGGGATGAAGTTGCCAGGCAACCGTAGTGACGGACAGCTCTCAGTATCTGCCATATGGGTGCTCCCGATATGATTTGCCCTGACGAGGAGTAGGAGCCTTTCCACCGGAGCCGCCCCATGCACCGCCTTCCCAGTCATCTTCAGCTAAAAGACGACAAAAACAAACCCTTAACATGAAGAAATTGCTCAAGGGTTACACAGTGCATGCATCACACAAGGTTTCTGGCATAAGAGACAAGGGTGTATGCTGTGGTTTACGCATAATTAATGTTTTACAGTAGTGTGTAGTATACTCCAGCCTCAAAACAAACAAACACCCAATACATACATACATAAATGAGAACATGACTTACTGTAAGACTCATAGGTTTCTTGTGCCTCTCCGTGACCGTAGTCATAATACTCTGTGTCTCTGTGAAAGAAAAACACAGTTTTAAACTAAAGCAATTTGCACAAAGTTTTAAAATTAAAACCAAAGACCTTGGATGAGGAGTAAATTACACATGTACATAGCTTCCAAGAAACCATGAGCATGTGTTAAATTTAGTTGCTCCAGTTTGGAAATGCATGAAATAAAAGTATTTGTTTGTGAAAAAAAATAAACAGCACTCACGGCTGTGGAGCAGGCTGACTGTAGTAGCTCTCATACCCTTCATAGGAAGGCTCTGCGTATGGTTCTTCATATGCCTGCGAAAATACAGGAGACATGCAGATGAGCTAAAAATATATTTTTAAAAACTTGCAGCGTTTGGTCTTTTCACTGGAAAAAAAGTGGACGTTTCTACAAAGTGGTAGCAAAAGTAAAACTATAAGAGACTATGCTAAGTGCAGAGCAATACAGGCTGAATCCAGACATGTTGGTTACTTATGACTGAACGAGTTTGCGTAGACAAAAGATATGCATTTACAAACTAGTATTGCAACATATATATATTTTTTTATTATTTAAAAAAAAAAAAAAAAAAAAAAAAAAGCCAAAGAGTGTTGTAGTACACTACCGTTTAAAAGTTTGGGGTTATGGTTGAACTCATGACCACTAAAGCTGAATTTATTTAAGAAATACAATGAAGACAGTCAAAAGATTTGAACAGTAAGATTTTTTTAATGTTTTAAGTCGCTTGCTAACAAAGCCTGCATTCATTACAGGAAAAAGTAAAAAAAAATAAATAAATAAAAAAATAAAATTATATATAAATTTTTAGCATAATTACTCCAGTCTTCAGTGTCACATGATCTTTTAGAAATCAAACTACCCAATTTGCTGATCAAGAAACTTATAATCATGTTAATAAAAAAAAATATGAGTCTTTCTTTGAATAGAATGTGCAGAAGGACAGCATTTATCTGAAATAGAAATCTTGTTCACATTATACATCTTTATCATAAATTTGCATTAAGTAAGATAAATGCTGATTTTTGGATCTTTCCATAAAAAAAAAAAAAAAAAAAAAAAAAAAAAAAATCCTGAGAGAAAAAATAAATCGTTCAAATTTATATATTGATAATGTCTTTTGAACAGCAAACAAACATTACAATTATGTCTGAAGGATCATGCGACACTGAAGACTGGAGTAATGATGCTGAAAATTCAGCTTTGACCACAGAAAATTCACTACATTAAAATAAAACTATTTAATAGTGTTTAAAAAAAAACACACACACACACACACACACACACCACCACACACACTACTGACCCCAAATTTTTGCATGGCAGTGTATTTAACAACTATAGTTCACACTGTTGTCTATTGACTTACATATTCGCCGTAGGTTTCCGGTTTGGTTGGGTGTTGTTGGTGGGATAGAGCGGCTGCTGGTGTCATTCTCTGAGTCGGGGCTGGCGGTCTTGAGCGAGCGGCTGCTCCTCCTCTGGTTGGTGTGGGAGGTGGAGGTCCTCCACGTCCTGCGGGGGCTCCCCTTGCTGCAGCTCCACGCCCTGGACCTCCTCTTGGAGCTCCTCCACGTGGCGCTCCACGAGGTAGCATACCACGACCCCTATGAATACAACAATATATGGATTTACTACATACATATTCCAAACAGATCACTTCATCAACAGATACATGTAGCATAACAAAGGCTATATTTTTGATGTAGTTATCTCACCTAGGGCCCATTGGGGGTGGTGGGCCGCCACGGCCACGAGGGATGCCTCTGCCAGGCCCAGGCAAATCCTGAGCGCCATTCAGAAAACCTGGATCCATGAAAGCTTCCGGGTGCATATCTTCCATCCCTTCCACCTGATAAAAGAATTTAGTTTGGCTTTAGACAGGAATCTTAATGATGCATGCAGTGCTGGGAGTAACGCATTACAAGTAACTCACGTTACGTAATATTACTTTTTTCAAGTAACTAGTAAAGTAACGCATTACTTTTTCATTTCCAAGAAAATATCTGAGTTACTTTGTTTTCTTTATGCATTTAATTCCATTTTATTAACCAATGACTTTGCTGCTGACCTTTGTTGATCCAATTCAGTCTCAATTCTTAAATCAAGAAGGATTTTCTAGACACGTAAATTCTCTTGTTTTCAGAAAAAAAGAAAAAAAAAAAAAAAAGATTTCAAACAGAAAACAAAATTTTGCTTACACCATTGGGTGATGATTTTGCTTGTTTCAAGCAAAAACAATTAATTTTGACTTTGCAATGTGCTTATGTAGATTTTTTTTGTCTTGTTTTCAGACAATATCTAATTCTTAATCAAAAAGGATTTTCTAGACGTGTAAATGGTGCGTTTTTTTTTTGAAAAGTCAAAATTAATTGTTTTTGCTTGAAACAAGCAAAATAAATCACCCAATGGTGTAAGCAAAATTTTGTTTTCTGTTTGAAATCTTTTTTTTTGCTTGCTCCATTGGCAGATTATTTTGCTTGTTCTAAGCAGAAACTCACTTAATTGACCTTTTTTTTTCTGAAAACAAGAAAATAATTTACACGTCTAGAAAATCCTTCTTGATTTAAGAATTTATTATTTTGGCTGGAAACAAGACAAAAAAAAAAAAAGAAAACTACATAAAAGCACTTTGCAGTGTACTAATAAGTAAAACTTAGTTTATATTAACTAACATTTGTGCTTTTTATTTCTCATTGCTGAAGGGTGTTTCTTTTCCTACAGTTCTACTGTACAAACATCAATTTAATTTCTTTATCTTATTCACTTAATTTGTGTTAAAGGGCTTTTACATTTGCTAAGAATCAAACATTTATATTAAAAAACAAAAAAAACAAACAAAAAAAAAAAAAACACAAGCCTTGCCCAGATTTAAAAAGTAATGCAAAAGTAATGTATTGCATTACTTTCCATAAAAACTAACATACTTAGTTACTTTTTTAGGGAGTAACGCAATATTGTAATGCAATACTTTTAAAATGAACATTCCCCAACACTGGATACAAGACAGTCTAGGAGTTAAGAGTGATTGTGTTTGACCGCTGTAGTGCACCCTATTGGTCAATTAGGTTGAGTCTCTCCCCAAATTAAGCTGTACCATCTGGCCAAGTTTACGATTTGAGACTTCACATCTGAGAACCCACAAATGCAAAGCGCTTATAAAGAACTTTTACCAGCCTTTTGTGGGCTAGAACGTCTACATTTACTGAAAACACTGGGAAGTGAAATTGTGATGCATTAGCATTTCCCACTTACAGGCATTAGGAACTTCTTGACCTCATCCATGGCATGAGCCATACGCAGGTAGCAGTCAGGAATTGGAGCAAAAACCTCAATGTGCACGTGCAGCTCCATGGCCAAGTGAGCGTACTTCGGATCGCCACCCTTCCTCAGCTCCTCTTCCTGCAGGTTTACCAATTTAATCATTAGTTACCAGGTCATTTAAGGGTCAACTCATTTGCAGTGCAGCCTGGTTCATTTACCTTGTTCTTATCTCTCATGGATCCTTTGCCCAGCACAGAGATCTTGGCACCAGTGTCCTCCTGCAGACGTTTGATGGTGCTGCCCTGCGGTCCCAGAATCTTCCCCACAAAATTGAACTGAAGAGAAATTGATTGAAAGTTATTTGTTAACAAATGTTCAACAGCAAGCACTTGTAAATCCAGACGGTTCGTAATGACTTACCCGAGGGTATTGCTTCATGGGAATAAGCACTCTCTCCTTCACCCTTACGTTCTTGTTGGCGAACAGATCCAGATACGTCTCAGACTCCTTTTTAGGTTCACCTTTCTGGACCCTGTCAATCTCTGCAAAAGGAAAAAGTAAATTTGATTTTGCTTTACCACAGCAATTTGATATAAAAAAAAAAACATTTTAATTTAATAATAATAATAATAATAATAATAATAATAATAATAATAATAATAATAATAATAAATTGTATATATATAAAATAAAAAATATGCAACAAAAAGATTATACAATTTAAATAAAATATTTTTTGGATTTTATATATGCAACAACAAAAAAAAAAAAAATTAAATAAACTGCGTATAATTTAAATTATAATAACACATAAATAATTTAAATTATACACTTTGTGGCATATATATAAAATCAAAAAAATATGCAACAAAAAAAACAAATAAAATGTACAATTTGGATTTTATATGAACGAACAAAAAAAAAAAAAAAAAGTGTATAATTGAAATAAAATACATATAATTTAAATTTTATATATATATATATATATATATATATATATATATATATATATATATATATATATATATATTTTTTATAACTTAAATTGTACACATTTAAAAAATGTTATATGTCAAATGCAACAAAATTAAAAAGTAGTACGCACTAAATTGTCCAGTTCCGCAAAAAAAAAAGACAAAATATATTTTGCGTTAAAATAATCTCATTTAAATGTTACTTTTATTGGTTTTCAGTACAGATCACGTTACTTTCATAAACCACGCTGCTTCTCCGGCATTGTCTGTAATCCTAGGATTCCCTTTTCACCCAGAGAGATTGGAGCAATGCATCATGGGATTGTCCTTCTCCACAAAAGAAATGCAAGTGATACTGCCTTAGAACAAGGCCAAACGAAGCCACATACTCGCAACGTTTGAAGAAAAAAAGTCCTCAAACACATCTGAAGATAAATTCTAATAAAAAAAAAACAGGCATGCAGATTTCGTACGTGCGCATGCGTGGAAATTCCACATCTTCGGCCGAACAATGGGTTAGTGGTTTTCAACGTTAATTATGGGGCGTGAGGCGAGCCAAACCTCCCAGTGCTAAGCGTGCACAATATTACTTACATTGCAAACATTAAACGACGCAACATAACGCAAAAACATCGTATATGTGAATATTGGAAAACGCAACAAGGCCCAATCGACCAAATCCACCACATCCGGCCTGCAACACGCATTTCACCGACACACGTGAATTTTTTCTAGTATGAATATAAACTAACAAAGCGTCAGAAGTCCCGAGTTTTAAAAATAACTACAAAAACTGAAGTCAGGAAGTCTGCGTGAATGGTTTTGATAATGAATGAAAAGCACTGACCTGCAGACAGGAGTTTCATGGCGTGCGTGAATGAAGAGTCCAGGCTGTCTTTTTCCGCCAATAACTCCGGCAGATATTTACTATCCCCGGCGCTGCTCTTTCTCTTAACGTTGCTGTTATTCACATCCATCTTGCTCGCGGTTTTCGGGGATCTTCGGAAAGCTCAAACGGTCGGTGCAGAAGACTGAAGCGGGAGCTGCGTGCCGAGCTTTTCTAGCGTCTGAACAAAGGAAACGGCGGCAAATGGCGCAGATGGAAATGACGTCACATGGCGAAACCTCTTCCGCTTTAATATTGGAAGAGATAGGGGGAGGGGTATCGATTGATAACTGAACGCCTGTGATTGGACGGTCCTGGATCAGCGCTGTGAAAAGTAACAGATGTCATGCGACTCACGCGAAATTAGTTTAGGCCCATCTCGAGGCCTTTACTGAAATAATGATGTGCAAAATGTAAAAAATGCAGTATAAGAGGTGTTAAAATTACCAAACCATTGCATACTAATTGACTGAATAAGCATGTTTTAATGGTTACAGTTGTAAAGCGTTGTAATTAGTGCAGTATACACTAGAAACAACTAGAAAATAGTTTTACTTGTCATAACAAAACCAGTCATAAGTGTCAATTTTTCAAAATTGAGATTTATACATCATCTTAAAGTTTAATAAATAAGCTTTCCATCAATGTATGGTTTGATGGGATAGGATAATATTTGGCTGAGATGCAACTATTTGAAAACATGGAATCTAAGGGGGCAGAAAAATCCAAATATTGAGAAAATCACCTTTAAAGTTGTTCAAATGAAGTTCTAAGCAATGCATATTACTATTATAATCAAAAATTAAGTTTTGATATATTTACAGTAGGAAATTTACAAAATATCTTTATGGAACATGATCTTTGCTTAATATCCTAATGATTTTTGACATAAAAAATAAATCAATAATTTTGACCCATGCAATGTATTTTTGGCTATTGCTACAAATACCCCTCAGCAACTTAAGACTGGTTTCGTGGTCCAGGGTCACATATGTTCTCAAATGTGACTGTGGACCACAAAACCAGTCTTAAGCAGCATGTTTATATTTGTAGCAATAGCCAAAAATACATTGTATGGGTCAAAATTATTATTTTTCTTAAAATCATTAGTATAGGCAAACATCATGTTCCAATAAGATATTTTGTGTATTTCCTACCGTAAATATATCACAACTTATTATTTGCTTAGTAATATGCATTGCTAAGAACTTCATTTTAACAACTTTAAAGGGTATTTTCACAATATGTAGGCCTAGATATTTTTTGCACCCTCAGATTCCGAATTTTCAAACAGATGAAACAGTTCCATGAAGATATTTTGGAAATTTCCTACAGTAAATATTTCAAAACTGAATTTATGATTAGTAATATGCATGGCTAAGAACTTCATTTGGACAACTTTAAAGGATATTTGCACAATATTTTGCAACATCAGATTCCTGATTTTCAAACAGATGAAACAGTTTCATGAAGATATTTTGGAAATTTCCTACAGTAAATATATCAAAACTTAATTTATTAGTAATATGCATTGCTTAGAACTTCATTTGGACAACTTTAAAGGGGGTTTTCACAATATTTAGATTTTTTTGCACCCTCAGACTCCAGATTTTCAAATAGATGAAACAGTTCCATTAAGATATTTTGGAAATTTCCAACAGTAAATATATCAAAACTTAATTTATTAGTAATATGCATTGCTTAGAACTTAATTTGGACAACTTTAAAGGATATTTTCACATTATTTTGCACCCCAGATTCCAGATTTTCAAATAATCGGCCAAATCCCTATCCTCACAAACCATACTTCAATGGAAAGTTTATTTATTCAGATTATTTTAGATTGACCCTTATGACTGGTTTTGTGGTCCAGGGTCACATATTTATTTTTGTACTGTTTTGTTAAAATACTGTTTTGCTATTTGCAGTGGCTAATGCTTACTATTTTTCTGTGATTTTTTGGAAAACTGTAATAGAAACAGTTGGGTTTTTTTTTTTTTTACACTGTTCATATAAACAGTATATGGAACCACAACAATAAAAAAAAACAGAAACAATACATGAAGATTTTTACTTGACTTGCAATACTGATTACATAATTTAGTATTGAAGACAATCTACAAAGGCCTAGGCGAAAGTTGTTTTATACACTTACAAAGGTGTTGATGAGATGCAGAAAAGAGGCTGATGTTGATGGGGTGGGTTGTTTTTCACATGTAAATGTGATAATTGGAGACAAAAGAATATTGATTAGGGTATATCGATGTGTTTCACACTGGGTAAGAGTGTGAATGTGAGCAGGGTGAGGACAAAGAAGCATAAATGGGGCTGTTTACAACATGTCTGGCACAGGACAATAGATGAATAGGTGCTTGGGAATGCGAGTAGATCACCAGGAGTCTGCTTTGTTTGTCTGCTGAATACAAAAGTTGTAGGAAATGCTTCATAAAAACAGTTGTGCAGTTATCATCATCAGTTTTGTACAAGGACATGGTGAAACTTGCAAATTTAAGGCCTTTGTGGTTGTGGACAACGGGAGTGTCATGTTCTTTTGCCTAATAAGCAAATAACAGAGATGCTTACTTTGTTTCCTATTTTTCTGTTTTAGTAGACTAGAAAAATTAGTGTGCATCATAATTTTTTTACGTATTTGTATAGAAATGGGAGTTTTAATTTCTATTTTTTTTAATCTCTCAGCATGTATTTTTTAACTCAACTAAATAATGAAAGTAAATGCTACTTGTAAGAACTTAAAGGTTTCATTTGTAAAAAGTTATAATTATACTATATTCACAATTTGTGAACATGAAAATATTCAATGCAACTAGAACATTTAAAAGTTGTTGAAGTTTTAGCATACACTACCAGTCAAACGTTTTTGAACAGCAAAATTGTTAAAATGTAGAAATATTTTTACTATTTAAAATAGCTGTTTTTTATTTGAATTTATTTTAAAATGTAATTTATTCCTGTGAGCAAAGCTACATTTTCAGCATCATTACTCCAGTCTTCAGTGTCACATGATCCTTCAAAAATCATTCTAATATGCTGATTTGCTGTTTAAGAAACATTTAAATATTGATACAAGTAAAAAAATATAAACATTAAAAACATTTTTCAGGATTCTTTGATGAATAGAAAGATCCAAAGATCTTTTTTGCAACATTATACACTATACTAATCTGTATAATTTTTAATGATACAGACATTTATAATGTTACGAAAGATTTCTATTTCAGATAAATGATGCTCTTCTGAACTTTCCACTCAAAGTAACCTGAAAAATTCTACTCAGCTCTTTTCAAGATCAGAATATTAGAATGATTTCTGAAGGATCATGTGACTGGAAATTCAGCTTTGAAATCAGGTATAAACTACATTTTAACACATATTCAAATAGAAAACAGTAGTAACTAGTAAATGCATTTCTACATTTTTACTGTTTTTGTTGTACTTTGGATCAAATGTGACCCTGGACCACAAAACCAGCCATAAGTCGCTGGGATTTATTTGTAGCAATAGCCAAAATACATTGTATGAGCCAAAATTATTGATTTAATCATTAGGATATCAAGTAAATATCATGTTCCATGAAGATATTTTGTACATTTCCTACTGTAATTGTATCAAAACGTATTTTTTTTTAATAAGTAATATGCATTGCTAAGAACTTCATTTGGACTTTAAAGGCGATTTTCTCAATATTTTTAGTTTTTGCACCCAGATTCCAGATTTTCAAAGAGTTGCATCTCAGCCATATATTGTCCCATCATAACAAACCATACATCAATTGAAAGCTTATTTATTCATAATGGACCCTCATGATTGGTTTTGTGGTCCAGGCTTGGCGAGCAGAAGAGAATTATTTAAAAAAAACATTAAAAATCTCAAAAAACTTTTGACTGGCGGTGAATATGAACCCACAACGTTTAAGAAAAAAAATAAAACATGACAAAATGTTTAGTCTCCATGCATTTTTACATTTTCAGATGATAAGTGAGATTTCACTGGTATTTTACCTCCAAAACTATGACTAGTTTCATATTTGATCATATTCTACATGCCTTCTGTTGTTTCATACTTTTGTTGAAAAACAGATTTTGTTGTTTCGTACTTTGCTATTTTACCATTAATAATGACAGCTTTAATATAAACGTAAAATAGCTATAATTACCAATTTTATACATTAGAAATCACAAAAACAAACAAATTTAACAGAAGTTTTGGTAGGATGTCAAAGTTCTGACCCATTTCTCTTTCACACGCTGCGTCCTAGATACCAAGGAAATTACACAAACACAACTTCATCATCCATCTGTAAAATCATTTATGAAAAGATTAGCTCACACCACTCAGTAGCGCAACTGAACTTTTCTTTTCCGAATGATGTAAAAACCCAAAAGGCCTACCATTCTGCTTTTAACTCCCAGGAAATCTTGCTTTCACTAAAAGCATGCTAGTGCATCTCCAATGTTTTGGATTTTGTTCAGGCTGACGCACCGCAGACTGAGACAGTTACATCACAAAGCAAGAGGGAATCATGGCACTTGTATTTATTGGAAGCAAAACCATACATAACTAAAATCACAGAGTCCATATCTCAAGTGTATTTCATGATTATTACATAACATCGAATAAGCTCAGAGTTTTTGTTCTCATGAAAGGCAGTGAAAACCTTCCACAATACTCAAGTCAAACTCATTTACGAAATCTGCACTGTACATAAAGCAATAATCCGCAAGAAGCGTTGTAAAATTTCAAGGATTTTTTGTAGTTAATTAAATCTGAAGTGTTTATGTCTTTCAAAGACACAGACATGTCATTTTGTTCATTATATAAAGCAGACATAAAGCGTTAAAATGCAACAGACTGTTGTTGCCACCCTGATCAGCTTAAGTGTTCAGTCAACGGTTGAATAATTGGAGCGAACAGCACAGTGACGCAGCAAGGGAGTGTATTTTGATTTTATGTACTCTATAAATAATGATGTAATGACAAGAGGAGGGCACACATCATACAGGACAAATCACACCCAAAGCACTGATTAGTTTCGAAATTGACTCGACTGACTGAACAACATTTTACATTTTCTAAAGGAATTGAGATGCGTTTGACGGTGCAAAATACTATGGGGTTGCTAAAATGTTCAAAGTAACTTTTTCATGTTGTTAGGGTGCTCTACATGTTTGTTTTCTGGTATAAATGCACTAAGTTTCAATTATATCCTGGTCCCTCTATATGTCAAGTTCATAAAAATTGCAAAAAATGAAATTTGTACTCAGAGTTAGTATTTCGGGTGTCAAATTTGGATACTTAAACATGTCTTAGTTTCGCTTTAACTTGCAAAACTGACTACGCATGATTTAATAAAAGAAATGGGAGTGTGGAATAACTTAATATTATAAATACTCAACTGACCTGAACTCTTCTGTTCATTAGGGGTTTGCAATTCACTGGAAAACATTTTTTTAGTTAAAAGGAGGCATTCGGCTATTTCACTTCCTCTGACCTTTTGAGTAACGATCATTATCCATTAAGAGAAAGAAAACTTGAAAAAGAAACATGGGTTATGAGGTATTTTTCTGGGTGAATTATCGTTTTCATGAGTGAAAGGGAACGTTTCTCATTGGAAATGCTCAAAAACTCATTTATTCGTGAAGGAAGTTTCAGTTTTTGGCCTTTAAGATGGGCATCAATTCAAGCGTCCGTCAGCATCAATATCAACGACAGCTTCCCCGTTTGGAAAGTTTTAATTAGCCGCTTTCACAGCTAGAATAAATAAAATTTTAACCTACGAGTTAAACGCCATGATGACTTTTGAGAATAGTGAAGGCACTGGACCCGCCCTTTTAGTGCAACAGCAACTCAAGATAACAGATGATTGGAACGAAGATAACCATGTCAACGCAACCATGTTTATAAAGGATGATTCAGCCCAGAGAGAAGTATAGGGGGGGCGCGTCTCATCTCTATTGACGCTGATGGTCTCCGATTAGAGCTCAGAACGCATTTGGTTTTCAGTGAAGGAAGCGGATGCTCATCTTCTGCTCGACGTCCACTTTTTCCAACACCTGAGAAACAAAAAAGGGTGTTTGAAAAGGAATAGGTCACCCAAAAACTACTTCGGGAATCAGTTTCATGTTTCTTCAGTGAATGGGTGCCGTCAGAATGAGAATCCAAACATCTGATAAAACCATCACATTAATCCACACCACTCCAGTCCATCAGTTCACATCTTGTGAAGTGAAAAGATGCATGTTTGTAAGAAACAAATCCAGTATGAAGACATTTTTAACTTCAAACCACAGCTTCCGCCTAAAAATTAGTCCTCTGTCAACAGAGCTGGGTAGTAAGTGATTAGATGTAATGTGGATTACGTAATCAGATTACAAAAATGAAGTACTTGTAATTAGAGTAAGTTAGATTTTAAAATACTCCTAATCAGACTACAGTTACTTTTTTATGGATTACATGATTACATATTATTCAAACAACAGCAATACATTATTCATCATTCATTGATTCCCCCTCATTTCTCTTTTTCATCTTTTAAAATTTCCTTTCTAAAATAGCCTACCGATTATATACACTCAGAAAGTCCAGTTTAGTAGACATTCACACATAGACTAGTCATTATTCACAGCATTTGACCACTGGATTTACAAAAGGGTTTGAACATTGCATCAGCTGCTGATGAACACATTCATTTTTATTTCAATTATCACTCTGTAGTTTTTTTAACCATGTATTATTGTGTCTTTGTCTTTCATACTCATTAAAATGTAACGTTATTTCTTATTTACATGCAATTCAGGCATTCCCAAACTTTGTGTCATCTAAACCTTTTTCACCAAATATATTTAAGCACCCCTGAGATTTTAAATGAAACATTTCAGTAATTAAGTTTCACATTTGCATGTTCACGGTTTCTTTGATGTTGATTAATGGTCACATGGCATGCAGGTAAATAAAAAGTGTTCATCTTTTTTAGTTAGTGTTTTATTTTAATTGTTATTTTAAAACAAAGACTAATGAAATTAATACTTATGAATGGGAGAAACTGCAACACGCAATATGGAGGAATAGCCCCACTTTCTAAATGAAAGAGACAAATTTCCCATAGAAACCTGAGGCTAGACCAGACAATTTTCTGGTCTAGCCTGAAAAATAAGCCTTTTAAACACTATTTGAGCATAAGAAACAACATTAATGGGGCAATTAATTTAAGATTTTTGTTTCTGGTTTGATACATGTAATTTAATTGTGAGTTCAACGAGCAGTTTTTGAGATTTCGGGATTCATTCATTAAGATGGACTTGGTCTTGTATGAGCTGTCAGAGGTGTTGCAAATATGGCCACCAAGTAAAGAAACTTTCCTTGAAAAGGATATTGTTTTAAAATTATTTATTTTAATTTTAATTAATTAATTGTTTGTTAGCTTTTCATTAAACCCACAAACCCTCTGCAGTTCCTGTTCGAATCCTAGTTTGGAAAACCTTGATGTAATAAAATGTTTAATGCACTTCATGTTGTAAATTACAACGAATGGAACATATTTTCTTATGCTTTGCATTTTTTTTTTTACATCATTATGCCACAAAATAATCCTATTTAAATGTGATAAAAGAGTTAAGTCAAAAGTAATCTAAAAGTAATTGATTATATTACCTAAAATATGTAATGTAACGGATTACATTACGGACTACAGTTTTTTTCATGTAATCTGGAATCAGTAACTGATTACAATTTGTAAGTAATCTACCCAGCTCTGTCTGTCAATAATATTGCCTTCTTCAGTAAAAAAAAAAATCATCCTGTCTGAATCAGGAGAGAAATATGCAGGAGATCAAGTACCATTTTCAAGCCTAAGAGAAGAACAGATGATGGACTGATTTCACTGGAGGAAGTGTTTTTTTGGATTATGGACTTATTTTGGCCAGCAGTGATGTTTTTAAGTTAAAATGATGTTTTATCAGCCGTTTGGACTTCCTGTCACCACCCATTCACTGCAGATGATCCGTTGGTGAGTAACTGTTGTTATGATGAAATTCTCCAAATCTTTTTTTAATGAAGAATAAAGTCATCTTTATATTGGGTGTCCTGAACATGAGTAAACATTCACTGAAATTTCCCTTTAAGAGTAACTCCACTCCAAAATAAACACTTGTTATTAATCATGTACCCCCATGTCGTTCCAAAACTGTATAAGCTTTGTTCGTCTTTGGAACACAATTTATAATATTTTGGATGAAAATCAGGAACTTTGTTGGTGTCCCATTGACTGCTAAGTAAATTAAACTGTCAAGGCCCAGAAGAGTATGAAAGCCGTCGTCAGAATAGTCCATCGGTGGTTCAACCATAATTTTACGAAGCTATGAGAGTACTTTTTGTACGCAAAGAAAACTAAAAATTTGTCTCCTCTGTGTCAACAAAGCACCATTTTGGAGAGTATCCACTAATGCAAACAGCGTATGCTGATCTCTGTCAGCTGGAAAACTTACTAGATCCTCTGCAGTACAATACAAAGAGTATTCTCATAGCTTTGTAAAATTATGGTTGAACCACTGATGGATGGATTACTTTGATGACTTCTTTCACACTCTTCTGGGCCTTGAGAGTGTTATTTATTTGGCAATTAATTGTGTTCTGAAGGGTTTAGAACGACATTGGGGTAAGTGATTAATGACAAAATGGGGTGGAGTAACCCTTCAAGTTCAACAATAATACTCCTTAATCAGGCATTACCTTGGTGAACTCGTTGAAGGAGATGCACATGTCACCGTTAGTGTCAGCTTCCTGGATGGTTCTGTCTGCAATGCTTCCAAGTTGCTCATCCGAAATATTCACTCCAACCATCATTCTCAGCACCTGGGAAACAAGTTTAAGTCTTTTTTTTTTTTTTTTTTTTTGCATTATTATCTGGTGCCATCCAGTGGCACAACAGCAGATTGCAATTTTCTGTGCATGCTCTTTTTCGAACTACATACTCGTCCACAAGATAAAATAATAGTTGAATTTATAAAAATGACCCTGTTCAAAAGTTTACATACACTTGATTCTTAATACTGTGTTGTTATCTGAATGACCCACAGCTGTGTTTTTGTTTTGTTTTGTTTAGTGATAGTTGTTCATGAGTCCATTGTTTGTCCTGAACGGTTAAACTGTCTGCTGTTCTTCAGAAAAATCCATCAGGTCCCAAAAATTCTTGGTTTTCCAGCATTTTTGTGTATTTGAACGCTTTCCAACAATGACTCTATGATTTTGAGATCCATCTTTTCACACTGAGGACAACTGAGAGACTCATACGCAACGATTACAGAAGGTTCAAACACTCACTGATGCTCACCCCTGGCTCTTAATGCATAGTTTTCCCTTCTGAAGCAAAGGGTTGTTGGAAAGTGTTCAAATACACAAAAATGCTGACGAACCAAAGACTTTGCGGGACCTGATGGACTTTTCTGCAGAACAGCAGTCAGTTTAACTGTTCAGGACAAACAAGGAACTCTTGAACAACTATCACTAAACAAAAAAAAAAAAGAGACAGCTGTGGATTATTCAGATAACAACACAGTATTAGGAATCAAGTGTATGTAAACTTTTGAAAAGGGTAATTTTTATAAATTCAACTATTGCATCACAATGTAAAAAAGTGACTACATAATATATAACAGTATAAAGAAGATTTATACATTTTGCAGAATGTTAAAAAATATTTATAAACCTTTCATAGGTTTGTTTTATTTGAAAATCTAGTACTATGAACAAGCATAGAGAAATCCTATGGAAGCCCGTTTCCGCCACTAAATAAAAAATAAAAAAGGTTATTGCGACTTATTTCAGTTTTCAGAGGTTTTTTTCTCAAAATTGTGTGATACAAACTTGCATTTCTGACTTTTTTTTCTCAGAACTGTGAGATAGAAACTCACAATTGCTTGATATAAACTTGAAATTTCAAGAAAAAAGTCTGAATTATGTGATAGAAACTTGCAATTCTGACTTTTTTTTCTCAGAACTGAGATATAAACCCACAATTGTTTGATATAAACTTAAAATTGCAAGAAAAGTCAGAATTATGTGATATAAACTCACAATTCTGACTTTTTTTCTCAGAACTGTGAGATATAAACTCACAATTGCTTGATATAAACTTGAAATTGCAAAAAAAGTCTGAATTATGTGATATAAACTCATAATTCTGACCTTTTTTCTCAGAACTGTGAGATATAAACTCACAATTGCTTGATATAAACTTAAAATTGCAAAAAAAAGTCAATTATGTGATAGAAACTTGCAATTCTGACTTTTTTCTCAGAACTGTGAGATATAAACTCACAATTGCTTGATATAAACTCAAAATTGCAAGAAAAAAGTCTGAATTATGTGATATAAACTCACAATTCTGACTTTTTTTCTCAGAACTGTGAGATATAAACTCACAATTGCTTGATATAAACTTGAAATTGCAAAAAAAGTCTGAATTGTGATATAAACTCATAATTCTGACCTTTTTTCTCAGAACTGTGAGATATAAACTCACAATTGCTTGATATAAACTTAAAATTGCAAAAAAAAGTCAATTATGTGATAGAAACTTGCAATTCTGACTTTTTTCTCAGAACTGTGAGATATAAACTCACAATTGCTTGATATAAACTCGAAATTGCAAGAAAAAAGTCTGAATTATGTGATATAAACTCGCAATTCTGACTTTTTTTTCTCAGAACTGTGAGATATAAACTCACAATTGCTTGATATAAACTCAAAATTGCAAGAAAAAAGTCTGAATTATGTGATATAAACTTGCAATTCTGACTTTTTTCTCAGAACTATGAGATATAAACTCACAATTGCTTGATATAAACTCAAAATTGCAAAAAAAGTCTGAATTATGTGATATAAACTCGCAATTCTGACTTTTTTTCTCAGAACTGTGAGATATAAACTCACAATTGCTTGATATAAACTGGAAATTGCAAAAAAAGTCTGAATTATGAGATATAAACTCACAATTGCTTGATATAAACTCGAAATTGCAAGAAAAAAGTCTGAATTATGTGATAGAAACTTGCAATTCTGACTTTTTTTTCTCAGAACTGAGATATAAACCCACAATTGTTTGATATAAACTTAAAATTGCAAGAAAAGTCAGAATTATGTGATATAAACTCACAATTCTGACTTTTTTTCTCAGAACTGTGAGATATAAACTCACAATTGCTTGATATAAACTCAAATTGCAAGGAAAAAGTCAGAATTATGTGATACAAACTTGCAATTCTGACTTTTTTTTCTCAGAACTGAGATACAAACTCACAATTGCTTGATATAAACTGGAAATTGCAAAAAAAGTCTGAATTATGAGATATAAACTCACAATTGCTTGATATAAACTCGAAATTGCAAGAAAAAAGTCTGAATTATGTGATATAAACTCGCAATTGACTTTTTTTTCTCAGAACTGTGAGATATAAACTCACAATTGCTTGATATAAACTTGAAATTGCAAAAAAAGTCTGAATTATGTGATATAAACTCGCAATTCTGACCTTTTTTCTCAGAACTGTGAGATATAAACTCACAATTGCTTGATATAAACTCAAAATTGCAAAAAAAGTCTGAATTATGTGATATAAACTCGCAATTCTGACCTTTTTTCTCAGAACTGTGAGATATAAACTCACAATTGCTTGATATAAACTCAAAATTGCAAGAAAAAAGTCTGAATTATGTGATATAAACTTGCAATTCTGACTTTTTTCTCAGAACTGAGATATAAACGCACAATTGCTTGATATAAACTCAAAATTGCAAGAAAAAAGTCTGAATTATGTGATATAAACTCGCAATTCTGACCTTTTTTCTCAGAACTGTGAGATATAAACTCACAATTGCTTGATATAAACTCAAAATTGCAAAAAAAGTCTGAATTATGTGATTATGTGAACATGTCAGTTATAACTCGCAATTGCAAGTGTATATCTCAATTCTGAGAAAAAAAAAAATCAATTCTGACTTTTTTTTGAGTTTATATCTTGCAATTCTGAGATAAAAAGTCGCAATTACATTTTTTATTTTTTATTCAGTGGCGGAAATGGGCTTAAAATCCAGTTTTAAATATAATAGTAGAATTCTTTTTCCAAGTATTTCCATGTTTGACAGGAAAGTACAAACAATGTCTCCCTGAAATACCAGGTATTAATTCTATTTCTAATGTTTGATAGGAAAATAAATCTCTCCCTAAAATTCCATGAATCTGATCTTCTGAAATCCAGCTACAATGGGGTTTCCCAGTCCAGCAGAGCGTCTTCTGTGAATATGAATAGCTGGTTTCAGGTGGCAAGGGCAGGTGAGTCAGTACTTCATTGTTCAGACGGCACAGAACGTTCTTTCGTCTCACGTATCAGAGCCGGGCGCAGAACTTTTCTGTTGTCATGATTCTCTTACCTGCAGAAGCTCATCTCTGGAGATCTTGTCGTCTCTGTCAAGGTCGTATAACCGGAAAGCGACTGTGAAGAAATAAAAGAACACCAAAATATTACAGAAAGCTTTAAGTCGCTACACTCTATACTAGATGAACATACTGCAAGGCCTGGTAGGAGAGAACAGGTTTCATGAAAAGAGAATAAGAGCAGCTGCAGTTTTACATGATCATTAAAAACAGTACATTTAAGACCAGGATCAGTTCAAGCCTATGGTTTCCCTTTGGGAAATTAGATTTTGCGCGCTTTTAAATGCTTAGAATATACTCAAGTAAAATGATATGATGGATAGTTGCTCACCGGTCAATATTTATCAAATCTGTATTTTCTACAACTAATTTTAATGGATAAATATAAAAAGCCTTTATTCACATGGCTTAACGTATTTTAAAAACACAAATGTGTTGTTTTTAAAATACTTTAAGCCATGTGAATAAAGGTTTTTTAGATTTTTTCCACACTTGAGTGCCTTGGATTTAGTAATTTTTTAATGTAATACAAGATTTTTATATCCCAGCACCACTTTTTTTGCATTTTTGAATGTATAATTTTAATGGATATTTTATTTGGACATTAAGTTTCCAAAAGGGGATTAAATGAGATTCACAAGCATTCCTGGTCTTGAGACTTTTACAACTTAACAGCAAGAAAGGCGTTTGATAGTAAATCAATCAGTAAATCATTCCTGTGAATTAGTTCAAACTGATTCTGTGCTCTGATTCAGTAGTTTGTGTTATTTATTTAAAGCATTAAAAAAAAGCTGATGGAGGACCCTGTGGAAATTTCTAATATGTTAAAAATGTTAGCAAAAATATACTGTATGTGCACTATTGTTGATTATAGGTCTGGAATCTGGAATCTACAAGTAATGGGTTTGATATTTTATGCTTACCAAAGCTCCATTTGTTTGATCAAAAATACAGTAAAAATATCAATAATGCGACATATTTTTACAATTTCAAATCTCTGCTTTGTATATAAATATATGTTAAAATGTAATTTATTATTGTGATGCAAAGCTGAATTTTCAGCATCATTACTCTAGTCTTTAGTGTCACATGATCCTTCAGAAATCATTCTAATAAGTTGATTTGCTGCTGAAGACATTTTATTGGTATCATTGTTGACAACAGTAGTGCTGCTCAATATTTTTGTGGAAAAAAAAAACAAAAAAACAAAAAAAAGTATTGCGTGTTTGAGTTCAACTTACAGAGGAGTTTGTTAATCCTGCTGTTGAGTGGCTCGCCAGAAGTGGGGGCTTTGTTTTTCTCGTTATCCTCCACAGGACGGAAGTGAGCCAAAGTCCGCATAAAGCCCCTAAAGTTCACCTGATCCTCACTGAGATACACGAGAGACACACACACAGACAAAGACTTTAAAACTGATGTTGTGTTTACTATGGTTTTAATCTCTACAGTTGCTCCAGACAAGCTCCCCGAAGCCTAAACATGGAAACCGCTGCCCTACTTTAGACTCCTGGTTTACAATGTTTTCCACTAACATTCCCACAAGGTGGTTGCTTCATACTTTCAGGAATTTCTGCCCTATGGTGACACTTGAACCCAAATAAACCACACAGAAACCAACAACCCATGTGACAACACCCACATGCTGTGGGTTTTAAGAGAGTAATGACAGAGTTGGGAGAAGTTACGAAACGTTATATCATACTGCAACATATTCTTAGCCAAAAAATTCAGACAAACATTGATACGGAAACAACATTTAAACCAAAATGTGTTCAGACACCTTCAACATTTCTCTCATTTTCCACAGCTTATTCGCTATAGTTTAACACAGCTTTGTGGCATTCTCTATTCTGATTGCGACCCCAAAAACGCAATATTTAGCCCCTAGAATGCTAATTTTTACCAGGGGGACCCTGCCAAAAAACATGTTTTTATTTTTAATTTGGGACCCCCTCAAAACCTGATTGGGCTACTTTTGGGCTAGTTTTGAGTAGAAATTGGGTGGGTTTTGTTGTGAAAACCTGGCAAACCTGCTTGCTGGGAACTTTTTTCTTCGTGGAAACTTGCGTGCGTTTGGCTGGCTAATGAAATATTCAATATTACGAGTACAATTATTTAATTAATTATGTCATCCTGGTATCGTGCATATTTTATAAGCAGCTGCTGTCAGTTTGGGACGATTGTTTTGTACTCTGCAATGGATTATAATCAGTGTTGGGGAAAGTTATTTTCAAAAGTAGTGCGTTACAATGTTGCGTTACTCCCTAAAAAAGTAACTAATTACGTTACTTAGTTACTTTTTATGGAAAGTAATACGTTACAATGTTGCGTTACTCCCTACAAAAGTAACTAATTACGTTACTTAGTTACTTTTTATGGAAAGTAATACGTTACAATGTTGCGTTACTCCCTACAAAAGTAACTAATTACGTTACTTAGTTACTTTTTATGGAAAGTAATGCGTTACAATGTTGCGTTACTCTCTAAAAAAGTAATTAATTACGTTACTTAGTTACTTTTTATGGAAAGTAATGCGTTACAATATTGCGTTACTCCCTAAAAAAGTAACTAATTATGTTATTCAGTTACTTTTTATGGAAAGTAATGCGTTACAATATTGCGTTACTCCCTAAAAAAGTAACTAATTACGTTACTTAGTTACTTTTTATGGAAAGTAATGCGTTACAATATTGCGTTACTCCCTAAAAAAGTAACTAATTATGTTATTCAGTTACTTTTTATGGAAAGTAATGCGTTACAATATTGCGTTACTCCCTAAAAAAGTAACTAATTACGTTACTTAGTTACTTTTTATGGAAAGTAATGCGTTACAATATTGCGTTACTCCCTAAAAAAGTAACTAATTACGTTACTTAGTTACTTTTTATGGAAAGTAATGCGTTACAATATTGCGTTACTCCCTAAAAAAGTAACTAATTACGTTATTCAGTTACTTTTTATGGAAAGTAATATGTTACAATGTTGCGTTACTCCCTAAAATGTAATTAATTACGTTACTTAGTTACTTTTTATGGAAAGTAATACGTTACAATGTTGCGTTACTCCCTAAAAAAGTAATTAATTACGTTACTTAGTTAGTAATGCGTTACAATATTGCGTTACTCCCTAAAAAAGTAACTAATTACGTTACTCAGTTACTTTTTATGGAAAGTAATGCGTTACAATATTGCGTTACTCCCTAAAAAAGTAACTAATTACATTACTTAGTTACTTTTTATGGAAAGTAATGCATTACAATATTGCGTTACTCCCTAAAAAAGTAATTAATTACGTTACTTAGTTACTTTTTATGGAAGGTAATGTGTTACGTTACTTTTGCGTTACTTTTTAAATCTGGGCAGGGCTTGCTTGTTTGTTTTTAATATAAATATGTTTGATTCTTAGCAAATGTAAAAGCCCGTTCACACCAAAATGAAATGAAGTGAATAAGCCTAAGGCTAAAGGACAATTAAACTGACGTCTGTACAGTAGAACTGTAGGAAAAGAAAGAAACACTCTTCAGCAATGAGAGAAAAAAAAGCACAAATGTTAGTTAATATAAAGTAAGTTTTGCTTATTAGTACACTGAAAAAAATGCTTTACTTATATAGATTTTTTTGCTTGTTTCCAGACAAAATATGTAAAAATTCTTAAATCAAGAAGGATTTTCTAGACAAGTAAAAATTATTGTCTTGTTTTTTTTTTTTGAAAACAAGTCAAAATTAATTGTTTTTGCTTGAAATAAGCAAAATAATCTTGTTTTCTGTTTGAAATAAGATTTTTTTTGCTTACTCCATTGGCAGATTATTTAGCTTGTTCTAAGCAAAAACTCCCTTAATTTTGACTTGTTTTTTTCTGTTTTATTTTTCTAGAAAATCCTTCTTGATTTAAGAGTGCTAAGCAATGACTTTCTTCACCGAAGCTTGGCGTTCAAATATTTCTACTTAGATCAATGTTTTATGTCTAATAATTTACTTTTTGCAAGAAGCCGTGTAATAAGCAGTATAATGTACATTCAGCCAGTTGTTATCGCAAAATAAAGCCCATTAGTCTTATTCAACTGATAAGCCTTTTGAGCTTTACTCTGCGATAACAACCAGCTGGATGTACATTATCCCTTGCGTAATAAATTTTGACACGAACTCAGAGTTAAACTGTGTCAGAACAAATTAATCTTGATGTCGTCAGATAACTTTGACAGAAAGGTATGTGATGAATTACAATCAACCAAAAATTCAGACAGCTGTTAGTATGACAATATTTAAGCATTATTTATCAATACTTTGTTGACCAATTACCAAGCAATGCTTAATTTTGTCAGAAATTGAAAAGGTTGCATTAGCAATTAAATAAAAACACTTAAGCAAAACATGATCAGGTCAAAGTGTCTGAATAGTTTTTTGGTCCCAAATTTGTATTAATTTTACTGGCAGTCCACTGTATGAAGATTTTTGGGGTATAATCTATTACAGTTTGCTTTATTTTACTATCCTCACATAAATGAACTACAGTGTCCTGCACCCACTAGTAAAAAAATATAAAAATGTATATTGGTGTCTGTTTTACTGTACAACCGATCAAGAATTCCTCCCGCAAAAGCAAAATAACAACAAAAACTACAATTATTTTGCATAGAAAAACAACTAAAATTTTGTTTTAAACTATAATGCATTGTGGCATTATTTTCATCACTTTTAACCACATTTTCCACCATTTTCATTATTGTTTTGAAAAAATTACACTACTGTTTAAAAGTCTGAGGTCAGTACATTTAGTTTTTGAAAGTCAGTAATGCTTTTATTCAGACAGAAACCACTCAACTGATCAAAAGTGACAGAAAGACGTTTTTAATGTTACAAAAAAATCTAGATCAAATACATGCTGTTCTTTTGAACTTTCTATTCATCAAAAATCCAGAAAAAACCCTATCAAATTTGTCAAATAAATAAATAAACATCTATCTATCTAGATAGATAGATAGATAGATAAACTTCTTAATATTGATATTAATCTATTTTTTGCAGAAAATTAGCATATTATAAATTCTCATCACAAGAATAAATTCAAGTTCAGAACAGATTTAAATAGAAAACAGCTGAAATAATATTTCACAATTATACAGTATTTACTGTATTTAAATAAATGCAGTCATGGTACGCTTAAGGCTGCTTTCTTATATATATATATATATATATATATATATATATAATTTATTTATTTATTTATAATTAAAACCTATTTTTTATGAAAATGTCACAATGCAAAAATGCTAATGTTAATTTATTATTCACTTATTTATTTTCGCTTTTGGCATGAAATAGAGGCCTGTTTCTGCTTTTAACATTACCTATTTTGTCTCTTCTTTTCCATTCATTCACACTGAATTGTTTTCTTTTACCTTATTTGTACACTATATTCTTTGCACAAGCAGAAATGCCAATTTTCTCATTTTTGTTTTACTTTAACAAAAATAAAAAAACACATCTGATCTGTGTGTGTACAGTACACTATACTGCTGCAATAAAACCCATCTGATGTTTCAAATGTCTAATGAGATGTTTCTCACCCCTCTGGGAAAAAGGCATTGATTATCCGATCGCCAAGAGGATTTATGGCCAACTCGGGAATCCTCTGGAAGTCTTCTCGGCTGAGGTGAAAAAAGAGAGAGAGAGGGATTACTATGCATTTCGGATAAGTTTCAGGTTTTGCACACAGATGCGCCTTTAGAGTCGGGTGCAACACGTTGCTGCACTCAGAACCTGTTTTCCTGTAATGAAGTAACATGAGAGACCATGCTTTTTTAATAATACAGTGAATATTCTTACAAAAATGCCCTTCTTGAATAAATTCCAGAGCAGTTTTTCCTAGCAAAAAGTACATTTTCAGACTTTTTACAGTGAGCCAGACAGTGTTTTTTTTATTTTGCATGTCTCTCTGTGCTCTTGGGTTGACATTGGATCAAGTGTATGTGTAATAAAGCAGAAAAGCCAGGACAGCCCATCCCTAATTCTGTGAAATGAGACTTGTTAAAAGTACACATTGACGTCTACCCTTTTATAAGGCTGCTATGAGTAACAATAAACACGATTACAGTGCAGACAACTCAATTAGAAGTGTAATAAAGAAAAAGCAGATTAGTAAGGGCTTATTATTTCCAGGAGTCATCTTCTCATGCACAGGCAAAGTCATGGAGTGACCTCCACATTCAGAGGACACACACCTCACCCTGATTTATGAAACTATTTATTCTTCAAACAATCTAATCTCAGTCTGACGGATGTTTAGGGTCACAACAAGCACAGCTGCTGGGATTTTTACATTAGCCATATCGCTGAGGAAGTTTGTTGAGCTAACCATCATCTCAGCTGGTTTAGAACCACAGAGGATGTTGCAAATAAAAACAAACAATTAGAAAGAACACAACCTGTGACTTCAGCATATTTGGTCAACAGAATGAGTTTGGTTTCACAAGACATGTCACACAAATGCTTCGGAAAAGTGTCAAGTTTGTAGGTAAAATGCTGAAGGTGATATATTTATACACTTCCATACAAAGGCGTTGGGTTTGTTTTTTGACAGAAGCCTCGTATGCTCACTAAAAATGCATTTGTTTGATCAAAAATCCAGTAAAAATAGTAATAACGAGAAATATTACAATGTAAAATAGCTGTTTTCTTTTTGAATACATTTAAACGTAATTTATTTCTGTGATGTAAAGGTGAGCATAATTACTCTAATATTCAGTGCCACATGACACTTCATAAATCATTCTAATATGCATTTTTATTTATTATTGTTATTATCATCATTATCATCCAAAATTTAAAACAGTGGAGTACATTTTTTCAGGATTAGTGGACGAATAAAAAGATCCAATCTGAACTTTTTATCTGAAATAAAAAGCTTTATACACTATACCATACAAAAGCTTGGAGTCAGTATAATTTTTAGAAAAGGAATGAAAGAAATTAATATTTTTATATAGCAAGGATGCTTTAAATTGATCATTAGTGATGATAAAGACATTTATAATGTTACAAAAGATTTCTATTTCACATAAATGCTGTTATTCTGGACTTTCTATTCGTCAAATAAACTCAGCTGATTTCAACAGAATTAATGTTTTTAAGCAGCAAATTAGAATATTATTTTTGAAGGATCGTGTGACTGGAGTAATGGTGCTAAAAATTCAGCTTTGAAATTACTGAAATAAAGCACATTTTAAAATATATTCAAATAGAAAACAGTTACTTTAAATAGTAAAAATATTTCACAATTTTTGCTGTACTTTGGATTAAATAAATACAGGCTTAATGTTCAAAACATTTGACTGCTAGAATAGTTTTGGAAGAAATGATCTAGCTTTTCTCATTTATAGTTCATGCATAAAGTTATTTTCAAATGTGTGACCCTGGAGCACAAAACCAGTCTTAAGTCGCTGGGGTATATTTGTAGCAATAGCCAAAAATACATTGTATGGGTCAAAATAATAGATTTTTCTTTGATGCCAAAAATCATTAGGATATTAAGTAAAGATCATGTTCCATTAAGCTATTTAGCAAATTTCGTACCGTAAATGTATCAAAAATTTTTTTGATAAGTAATATGCATTGCTAAGAACTTCATTTGGACAACTTTAAAGGCAATTTTCTCAATTTTTAATTTTTTTTTGTGCACCCTCAGATTACAGATTTCAAATAGTTGTATCTCAGTCTAATATTGTCCGATCCCAACAAACCATACATCAATGGAAAGCTTATTTATTCAACTTTCAGATGATATATAAATCTCAATTTTGAAAACTGACACTTATGACTGGTTTTGTGGTCCATGGTCACATATACAAACAAAAAAAATATTTCTGTTTTTTACTTTTATCTTTAATTCTTTATGATGTCACACGTTACACTTTAACTGGAAACGTTACTCAATTCATTTCTAAGCATTTTTATTTCACACTGCAATTCTGGTGGATAACGTGTGTGATAAATGTGCTATGAATGCATTATTAATGCTACCGCTTCCTCATCTTCTTTACAACAACTTTTTATCGATCATAATCATTGTGTACAAAGTACAAGAGGACACACAGAGGACATTATGCAAACCACTTTGGCACAAGGAAATGCGTGCTTCTGAACTGCCCTTGAGCTCTGTTTTACAAGGAATATTTACAGTAAAAGTCAATTTTAGCAGTTTAATAGGAAAAAGTCTTTCCTTGTGGTCAAAACTCAAACATTGATATAGTCATTGCTTAACATATTAACTTACGCAGCCTGAGGCTGGTGTGAATGTTTACCAGAGCGCCGCAATACACTTAAACTGAGAGGTTCAAAAGATGCTCATTAAATGCGAGCATGCAGAAATAACCCAGCTGCTTGTGCAACAGCCGTTTCCTCACGGGCCAAAGGTGTTGCAACATCAAACTGGTAAAGTTCATTATCACTCGTGTAACTGTGCATGCTGTACCTGAGTGCTCCGTTCTCTCCTTTATCGAGACTGTGAAAGCGGCTGTAGAGGCGAGTGATCTGACTGTGGGAGACTGAAACACACAAACACAGCAAGGTCTGGTTAGGGACAGTGAACATTCAAGACATAGATGTGATCTTCAGATACATCACTTCTGGTTTAAAGCTTATCTGAACAACCTAATAAAAAAAAGAGCGTTCTGGAACTACTAGACAAGAGATAAGTGAGCTTCTTATATCACTGAAGAATTCTTATCAACTTGATATCAGTGTAGACAGTAACACTTTTCAATAAGGTGTAACATTAGTTAATCTATTAACCAATTAATACGATGGTCAATACATTATTAAACTATTTGTTAATCATTGTTAATGTTATCTAACAAAAATACAGTCGTTCAGTGTTCATGTTAAGTCACAGTGGATTATCTAATGTTATTATCTAAAGTTTAATAATGCATATGCATAATGCATAATGTACTTAATACTTAATTAAATATATTGAACTTTGTTTGGACGCTTGTTCTTTTACCATTTGATTTCATTACAAAAAAATTTATCATCTCCCCCAACTTCATGAGATGCAACCTGTGATGCTTTATGTTTACTAGGCTGCTTTTCCTTTACTTCGACTCACAAAATGTAACATAAAAAGTAAAGAAATTCATATATGTGACCCTGGATCACAAAACCAGTCTTAAGTTGCTGGGGTATATTTGTAGCAATAGCCAAAAATATGGGTCAAAATTATCAAAAAAAAATGTTATGCCAAAAATCATTAGGATATTAAGTAAAGATTATGTTCCATTAAGATATTTTGTAAATTTCCTACCGGAAATGTATCAAAATGTAATTTTTGATAAGTAATATGCATTGCTAAGAACTTCATTTGGACAACTTTAAAGGCGATTTTCTCAATATTTTAATTTTTTAGATTGCAGATTTTCAAATAGTTGTATCTCAGCCAAATATTGTCCGATCTCAACAAACCATACATCAATGGAAAGCTTATTTATATGATATATAAATCTCAATTTTGAAAGACTGGTTTCGTGGTCCAGGGTCACATATAACGAACTGGAACATCTTTTCACCGCTTAGTGACTAAAGCTGCTTTGGTGCAGTATGCATTCGTGGAAAGTGGTGCACAAATAAACTGTTGTTTTCCGTTTTACCACAGTAAAGCCATTACTAACCACATCAGTGGAAAATCTTCCGCAACAATTCAGCCTTTGATCAACACAGAGTTTGAGTAAATTAACTGAATGAACAGAGAAATCCCACATAATGGAGGAAATCAAACGGTGACGTTCAGCCAAGAGTTAAAGCACAACCGCATAAAGACAAGCAGTGTGAAACCGTGGCTTCTGCCCAGTAGGTTTTCACACCAGAGGACGAGCGGAAAAAACAGACAATTACAAGAAGGAGTGCACTTCATGTGGCTTCAACGGAATGTAATAAAATCCAGGGTTACAAACATGTAAAAAAAGGTCATGCATATAAATTCTAAAATATTAACCGCTATTCAAAACAATCTAAAAAGCTCGACCTGCAGATCTTTTGGGCTTGGTTTGTGTGGTCTGCAAAATAAAGACTAACACATAACCCATACAGCTCCAATAATGTACAAACCACCGTATCCCCAGTCTATTTCTAGATGCTGTGGGGGTGGACGTTGCTCTTCCTGTGGTTCATCAGTACAGAAGGCTGAAGCGCTGAGACGGCAGAGGTCGGAAAATGTTGCTTTTCTTGGCCCTCACACCATCGAACACATAACATTTGGTAAACCACTAATTAGGTGTTAACAGTGATATTAAAATACAATTATTTTCATCAGTGCAATGCAGTTTATAAATCACCGATGCAGGTTCCAAAACAGGGTTTTCAAAGCCTTCTTTAACATACTTTATCAAAATGCATGTTTTTGTTTATTTAGTACTGGCCTGTATACAATATTTCAAGTAAAGGATGTTTACATATAGACACAAGAGAACATAATAGTTGAATTTATAAAAATTACAATGTTCAAAAGTTTGATTCTTACCTGAATGACCCACAGCTGTGTTTTTTTTGTTTTGTTTAGTGATAGTTGTTCAGGAGTCCCTTGTATGTATTAAAGCAGTTCTTTAGAACAATACTTTATACTACAAATTCTTTGGTTTTCCAGCATTTTTGTGTATTTGAACCCTTTCCAACAATCACTTCACACTGAGGACAACTGAGGGACTCATATGCAACTATTACAGAAGGTTCAATAGCTTTCTGATTAAATATGATGCATTAAGGGGGTGAAAACTTTTTGAATTTAAAGATCAGGGTAAATTTAACTTAAAAATTTAACTTCTGGGAAACATGCAAGTATCTTTCTGTAGCCTCCGAAGGGCAGTAGTAAATGAAAAAAACAAAAGATACTTAGGGAAAAATGTTCACATCCTCATTCCATTCAGAAGTTTTCACCCCCCGGCTCTTAATGCATGTTTTTTCCTTCTGGAGCATCAGTGAGTGTTTGAACCTTCTGTAATAGTTGCATATGAGTCTCTCAGTTGTCCTCAGTGTGAAAAGTTGGATCTCAAAATCATACAGCCATTATTGGAAAGGGTTTAAATACACAAAAATGTGTATTTAAAAAAATCTGCTTTTCTTGGCCCTCACACCATCGAACACATAACATGTGGTAAACCTCTAATTAGGTGTTAACAGTGATATTAAAATAAAATTATTTGCATCTGGGCAACGCAGTTTACAAATCACCGATGCAGGTTCCAAAACAGGGTTTTCAAAGCCTTCTTTAACATACTTTATCAAAATGCATGTTTTTGTTTATTTAGTACTGGCCTGAATACGATATTTCAAGTAAAGGATGTTTACAAATAGTCCATAAGTGAAAACAATAGATGAATTTATAAAAATTACCACGTTCAAAAGTTTACATTCCTTTGATTCTTAATACTGTGTTGTTACCTGAATGATCCACAGCTGTGTTTTTTTTGTTTAGTGATAGTTGTTTAGGACATTTACATTACATTTAGGCATTTGGCAGACGCTTTTGTCCAAAGCGACATACAGTTGGGAGAACATAGAGCGATTCTTCTTAAGGAGACAAACAGACACAGGCAGTGTTAATAGGAGTTTGTATTAAAGCAGTACTTTAGGAAAACTCTTCAGGTCCCACAAATTCTTTGGTTTTCCAGCATTCTTGTGTATTTGAACCCTTTCCAACAATGATTTGAGAACATCTTTTCACACTGAGGGACTCATATGCAACTATCACAGAAGGTTCAAATGCTCACTGATTAAATTTGACGCATTAAGAGCAGGGGGTGAAAACTTTTAGAATTTAAAGATCAGGGTAAACTTAACTTAATTTGTCTTCTGGGAAACACGCAAGTATCTTTCTGTAGCCTCTGAAGGGCAGTAGTAAATGAAAAAAAAAGATATTTAGGGAAAAATGTTCACATCCTCATTCCGTTCAAAAGTTTTCACCCCCCCATGTTAAGAACTAGTTTCACCAACTAGTAACAGACAAGGGGGGGAAAAATCTTACCTAAAAAAAAAAAAAAATCAACTGAATGACCGGTCTGGAAGGAAAATTAGACGACTAACAGTTTAGGACTAGTCTAAACATAGTTTTTATGTTTCTAAGAGCTTTTTTTCCCCTTATCTCAAGTAATACGAGATCATACAAACTGCAAGCGCATTAAAAACCACACAGGGATGTTTTAGATGAAGCATAGTCATATGTCACATCACAGAATATTAATTACTTCCCAAAAATGATTCCATGACAGCTAGCAATTTAAGTCAGACAGCTCTGTAATTGTGTCATCGCCGTCCAGGAACTCACTAGCGATGTCAATACAACCAAACACACTTTTTAATCCACCTAAAACCGTTACTCACATCCAGTTTCTTTCTTGATTTCTTCAATGTCCTCTTCTCTGAGTAAAGACGAAGCTCTTGAGCCCATGACTGCTGTGTCTCCTGTAGATCAGTTGAAGCTAACACATGAAATTCACTCCTTATCTCTAAACACAGAGCTCTTTAAAGCTGTCGGATGAACCGTGAGCCGTATCAACTGTCTTTCCGGCGTTATTAACCTCCAGCTTCTTGATTACAACTTGATCAGACGCGATCCAAATCAAAACTAGTTGAATAAAGGAAGAGTTTGAAAGGCTAAGCTAAAGGTAGGTCGGAGTGGGTCTGCGTGACGTCAGCAAATGCCGATTCGGCGTTTGGACACGCCTATGAAACAACGCGCTATGATTGGTCGGTGCGGTTGTCTGTCAAGTGGGTGGGATTTAAAGGGCCAGGCGTCTGTTTTCAGCTGTAAGTGGAATACAAAATAGTTCCTAGAAATTGAATAAAGCGGGTAGAGTGACAGTGAAATGGCATGGGGATACCAGTAGAAAAATGCAACATTCAGCACTGAAGGATTATATAGAAAGCCATTCAAAGACAAAACCACACACAAACACCTTGTCTGTGAAACCTGGGGATACTTTATTATTTACAGCTTGTAAGAAGCTAGAAAACAAAAGAACACAAATCAGAAAGCTAATTTCTCAGAAAGAGAGGCCATCATAGTTTCATCATGGTGTTGAAACTGAATGTTTATCGTTATACTACTACAGTGCTTTACTGTTACAAATGACTGTATCTTTCCTCTGTAATCTTCCTCATTCTTATCGCTAAACAGTTTGTCTGTGTAACTGTTGTTGTTGCAATTTAGGTCACATCTGAATTAGGTCATGTACCTGAGATGTAAAAGTAAGTAGGGCCTTCGCTAGAAAAACGTGGACAGAGTGAAAACATATGGGTAACTGAAGTGTTACAGTTTCACTCTACAGTACATAGACTAATACAGTCAGAAAAAACAATAAATTCTCATGTATTTACAGCTAAAAGGCTTCCTACCACACAAAACTCATATCTCCCACAGTTTATTTATAGGTAGAATGCAAAATGTTTCAATACAAGCATTTCAGTCAAATGTAATTTACGCAATATATTTTAAATAATGTAAAATATTTTATACCATAAATAATGCACACAAGAAACTGTTAGCATACAAATGAGTTCTGTCATCAGTTAAGTCATGAAATGACCAAAAAAGGCGATTAAAGCTGTATATGCATCACGTTAAAGAACATTTCTCAGATGCATGTGCTAATTATTATTATATATATATATATATATTTTTTATTTTATTTTAATTTTTTTTTATTGACAAGAACAAATCAACATACAGGTCATGACAAAAATTACACATATACATAATTTTACACTAGGGGGGTTGTATACAAAATTATACAAGAATATTATAGCGTTTACAAACTTTCAATGTTTTCATTGCCTTTTGTTTAACAGAAAATCGTATAGTTTGGATATAATGCACCATTTCTTTCCTAAACAAAATAAAACCAGTTTTTTGCAGGAGAATTTACATCTGTGAATATGACATTTTGCATGTAAAAGAATAAGATTTATCATATAAATGCTTTTCTCTGCTATACTCGAAGATGCCAAATAATACATATTTCCAAAACAGAGTAAAATGGCTGTCAATATTTTATACTGTAAAATCACACACATTTTGCCAAAATTGTTTTACAAAGGGGCAATGCCAAAATAAAAGTACCACAGATTCAGGGCAGCTGGCACAAAAGGAACAACTAAAATCTATATCAGATTTAAATTCGATCAAAAAGTATTTTGCTGGGTAAACCCTATGTATAATTTTGAATGCTACTTCTTTTATCCTGTTTGTAATCAAATATTGATCAGGTATCAACCAAACCCTTTCCCAAACAATATTGTCTGTCAGGTAGTTCCAGTAGGAATAAATATAAGGTAAAGACACAATGTCTCGTTGAAATAAAGCTCTTACAGAACTGTTGTTTGATTTAAGTGAAAAACAAAAGTTACCAATATTGTATTTGGCAAAGACCATTGTTGGATGTTTATTCTTGTTTGATGCTTAAATAACATACAAATAGAAATAGATCCAAAAACTTTGGAGTATTCCCCTGGTGTTACAGGAATCTTATAATGTGCCAAAAATTCACCATAAGTAAAGAGAAGACCATTTAAATTAAATAATTGATCCACCAATACGATGCCATTATCAAACCAGTGCTTCAGAAAAAGTGATTTGTGTTTATATAATATATCCTTATTGTTCCAGATATAGTACTTGTGAGGTAAAAAGTTGTACTAAAGTATATTCTGCAATTCGAGATCACGACACAAGCCACAAGCTGATATGCTATGTTTTTTTTTTTTTTTTGTAAGTGAATGCACTATGGCAAGCCGTCTTGACTTTTATTCATTCTCAGGATATGAATTCTTGATATCAACGATTCAATTTCACTAGTTAAAATGCTAATTCTTGATATCAGAAATTGGATATTTACTAGTAACAATGGCAATTTTTGATCTCAGGAATTACATTTCCATTAATAAAAAGGTTAATTATTGATATTAACAATGACACAATCACTCGCAGAAAATGAATTACTGATATGAAGAATTGAATTTCAACTAGTAAAAACTATAATTGTTGATATCAAGAATTGATTTCTTACTAGTTAAAATTTCAATTTCACTACATCATTAAAATCATCATTCGCCGATAGAAAGTAATAGTTTAAATGCTGTAGCATTTTATTTTATGAAAATGAGATAAAGAAGCTCACATCATGCAAAGGTGTGACATAAAATGCCTACTTTTAAATACTGGCTTACATAGGCTAATAAAAAATAAAGAGAAATAAATATACTAAAATGTATTTGAAATACCTTTATTTCATGCTAAGTATAGGCTGAACTTACACATTTATGTTCTTAATAAAAATACCTTGCAATTGTACTTTTAAACTGTCATAAAGTGTGCTAAATTGTAAGTATAGTGCTGAAGTCCAACTAAAGATGAACTGAAGTATATTTGATTGGAACTACTGCAAGTATGTCAGGTACACTTTAAATATCTTGCATTTAAAGACTTAAAGAATACAATCCTCAGCAATAGTGACATTAAAACTCATTTTATGCTTAATATTAAAGAATGTACATTGTGCACATGTAGTACTTCAAATAAAGTTTATTTATAATTTTTATATCAAAGTCTTGAGGGATATATTAGTAAATATGGGAATAGATTTGAACTGTACTTAGTTTGAAATAAATGTATTTTAAATATATTACTTTTCACTAGGGTAAATATCTACATATGCAATATATCATGACAAAGCATTATTAAACCAACATCTAACAGTGGACAAAAGTGTTTTTATTATTTATTTATTTTTTGCCCTTACTCTCTTATGGTTTTCTCAATTGATTAGACAATTAAATGTCTGTGTTATGTCCCCACCAATGCCAAAAACAAACCTTCAACATACTGGTACAGGGACATGATGGTAATAATAATATATCTACTGCATAGTAGGAACGACCTTAGGAATTGCAATGCTTTGTGAACTAGAAAAAAAAGTTGTTCAGGTCGTTATCAGTCGTAAATGAACCACGCTTTTATTATTAGGTAGCCTAATAAAGTCATTTTTGTACACTCTAAAAAAAGATGGCTCTTTGAAGGTTCTTCACATGTAGTAACAGTTCTATTTAGAACCATAGCATCCTGAAGAACCCTTTTAATGCTGAAATGGTTCTTAGAGTTAGAGTTAGGGTTCTTTATTCCCGCTCTTTTGATTTTCAAATCTGTAACTGTCAAAACACCTTATTAGTGAGTTTCTGGAGCTGAGAGATCCAACTACAGACTGTCAACACACTCTCAACTGATGATTTCATTCTTACTTTTAAATACAAAATTACATTTAAAATTGTATTGGTTTCCAAACAAACATGTTCTTTTCTCTTCTTTTTAAATCACATGTAAGTGTGAGCAGCTCTGACAATCCTCTTCACTACGTAAGTAACAGATCCATATTGTATCCATATTGTTTTTTTTTTTAATTACTTATTTATGTTTTACTAACAGAAAAAAAAGTTGTCTCATTTCTGATCTTCTGAAGTTCAGTTATCCAACAGACTGCCAACACACTCTTATCAGGTAAATATTTAAGTTGACATTATTATTCTTCATCCTAGACTAAATTTCTGACTGTATCTCCTCCTAGAGCTTTAACTCTACAAACTCCAAACTCAGCCCAGATCTTAAGACTGATCTCACTTGAGTTGCTATATCTTTTCTAACTGATCGGACTAACGATTTTCCTAAAAATAACGAATAAAACTGGGAAAAATCCCATAGACTTACATTGACGGAATGTTCAGATGAGCCAAGGCTTTTAAATTTCAACTGTCAAAACTCCCAGAATCCTTTGAGACTCAATCTCGCTTATGTACTATTTCTAATCTATTCAAACTCATTCAAACTAACTTGATAATCATACTAGAATCATGCTAGCTACTTGCTAATCATACTAGAACCATGCTACTAACTTGCTAATCATACTAGAATCATGCTAGCTACTTGCTAATCATACTAGAATCATGCTAGCTACTTGCTAATCATACTAAAATCATGCTAGCTACTTGCTAATCATACTAGAATCATGCTAGCTACTTGCTAATCATACTAAAATCATGCTAGCTACTTGCTAATCATACTAAAATCATGCTAGTAACTTGCTAATCATACTAGAATCATACCAGAATCATGCTAATAACTTGCTAATCATGCTAAAATCATGCTAGTAACTTGCTAATCATACTAAAATCATGTTAGCTACTTGCTAATCATACTAAAATCATGCTAGCTACTTAGTAATCATGCTAAAAATCATGCTAGCTACTTGCTAATCATACTAAAACCATGCTAGTAACTTGGTAATCATGCTAAAATCATGCTAGTAACTTGCTAATCATACTAGAATCATGCTAGCTACTTGCTAATCATACTAGAATCATGCTACTAACTTGCTAATCATACTAGAATCATGCTAGTAACTTGCTAATCATACTAGAATCATGCTAGCTACTTGCTAATCATACTAGAACCATGCTACTAACTTGCTAATCATACTAGAATCATGCTAGCTACTTGCTAATCATACTAGAATCATGCTACTAACTTGCTAATCATACTAGAATCATGCTAGTAACTTGCTAATCATACTAGAATCATGCTAGCTACTTGCTAATCATACTAAAATCACGCTAGTAACTTGCTAATCATACTAGAATCATACCAGAATCATGCTAATAACTTGCTAATCATGCTAAAATCATGCTAGTAACTTGCTAATCATACTAAAATCATGTTAGCTACTTGCTAATCATACTAAAATCATGCTAGCTACTTAGTAATCATGCTAAAAATCATGCTAGGTACTTGCTAATCATACTAAAACCATGCTAGTAACTTGGTAATCATGCTAGAATCATGCTAGTAACTTGCTAATCATACTAGAATCATGCTAGTAACTTGCTAATCATACTAGAATCATGCTAACAACATGCTAGTAACTGGCTAATCATGCTGACAACATGCTAATCATGCTAGAATCATGTTAGCAACATGCTAGTAACTGGCTAATCATGCTGACAACATGCTAATCATGCTAGAATCATGCTAGCAACATGCTAGTAACTGGCTAATCATGCTGACAACATGCTAATCATGCTAGAATCATGCTAGCAGCATGTTAGTAACTGGCTAGTCATGCTAGAATCATGCTAGCAACATGCTTGTAACATGCTAATCATGCTAGAATCATGCTAATCATGTTAAAGTCTATCTATCTATCTATCTATCTATCTATCTATCTATCTATCTATCTATCTATCTATCTATGTATCTATTTATCTAACTTTTAAACTGTTTTAAACTTCAAAAAGTAAAAACTTCCTAAACTTTTTAAACTTTTAAACCTTTAAACTCTTTAAACTTTTAAACTCTATAAACTTTTTAAACTTTCTGGTCCGGCTTTCTCAAGCCAACTTAAAGTTTGTCTTGACAAACTTTTTTATCTAGTTGTTTCTTATAATGTCTATAATTTTTTAGTTTTTAAATCGTTCCTGTTTTCCAATCATGTCTTTTTCTCTTTTCAGTGTAAGTGACCAGCCCTGTTCAGTTAAGGATGCTTTTTAAGGATACCTCTTCACCACTTAATAAGTAACAATAATGTTTAATTTATGGTTCTTTTATTGTTTTTACAAAAACAAATGGAAGGAGACACACTGTAAATCTAAACTCAATTGTGTATTTCAGATGCTGTCACATCCTACAACCTCGACATCTGCAGAGAGAAACTGCCACTCAATCACATCAAAACACATAATGATCATAGAGGATTATGAAAATACAGTATTTCACTGGAACCTGGTCTTTATTTCACCGTTTTGATTCTATTTTTACTTCTTTAAGCATTTATGTTCAATGTGAAAGGCATCTATTAATGTTTTCTTGTTGTTATAGTGCTGTCATTTTTTGCTACCAATTCATGTCATTAAAAAATAAAAAGTACCTAACTGACACATTGTTGTTGTTGTTGTATATACACTACAAGATACTGAAATACCAGACAGAAGAGTAAAAAGCAATAAAACAGTTAATTAATACATAGTATATTCAAATAATATTAATAATTACATAAATATACTAATATTAATGAAAATAAACTAGCATTGAAAAGGTTATTTATAATAAAGTTTATATTTATAAAGTTCTATATAGCATTTTCAAAGCATGGTTCTTTATGGAACCCTATAAAAAAGGGTTCTATTTAGCACCAAAAAGGGTTCTGCTATTGTTACAAGCCAAAGAACCCTTTTCTGGTACTATATAGAACCATTTTTCTTAAGAGTGTAGAGATTGCTGTGGCAGATCAAACTTTGGGCAGATTTCAGTTTGGATGTAAATAACACTAGCATAATTAGCCCACTATTATACTTAGAATACAAATCTCCTCTAGAAGGCGAAAAAAGTCTGAAGGTGATTTAAATGTGATTTAACAGGGGACTCGAGCGCCTCCTAGAGGAATAACAGCACTTGCGCGTCAATGCTGCCATCTACTGCATTAAGAGAGAAATGTTTGAACATTGATTACTGAGACAAGCAATACAAATGTCAACACATCTTTTTAGATACAAATATGCTCATTATTTAAACACCTCAACAACTATTAAAATAAAAAATCCTCAAAAGTTTAAGTGAATAAATATCAGATCAGCGTCTAAGTATTATAAACCAGAAAAAAAGAAAAAATAAGAAAATCACATCAAACCTCTGAATTAAAAACCAAAGAAAGCAAATAATATAACAAGTTTAGTAGCAATAGTGGTGGCAGATCTATTATTATTATTGTTATTATTATTATAATTTAAAAACACAGGTGAAACAAAATCAAATTTTGCACAAAATAGTCATTATTATTAATACATATTTGAGAATAAATGGCCAGAGATCAGTTTAGGGGTTTGCCACAGCACATGGGCTGGTAGTCCAAACAATATTTACATGCTTTCATGCAGCTGTGTAAATATTAATTGTGATAAATATTGCTTCCACCCCATGACAAAAAAAAAATAAATAAAAAAAAAAAAAAAAAAAAAAAATATATATATATTTTAATAAATTCTGTCCAAAATATATTTTAAATATGTGACCCTGGGACACAAAACCAGTCATAGGTAGCACAGATATACTTGTAGCGATAGCCAACAAAACATTGTGTGGGTCAAAATGATAGATTTTTCTTTTATGCCAAAAACCATTAGGATATTAAGTATTATTAAGTATTCTTAAGTATCAAGATCATGTTTCATGAAGATATTTTGTACATTTCCTAACGTAAATATATAAAAACTTTATTTCTCAGTAGTAATATGCATTGGTAAGAACTTCATTTGAACTTTAAAGGTAATTTTTTTTCAGTATTTGGATTTTTTTGCACCCTCAGATTCATATCACAATCCTAATATGCTTCCATCCCATGACAAAAAAAATAATGTTTTTTTATTCTGTCCAAAATATATTTTAAATATGCGACCCTGGGACAGAAAATTAGTCATAAGTAGCACAGATACTTTACACACATACACAAAACATTGTGCGGGTCAAAATGATAGATTTTTCTTTTATGCCAAAAACCATTAGGATATTAAGTATTCTTAAGTATCAAGATCATGTTTCATGAAGATATTTTGTACATTTTCTAAAGTAAATGTATCAAAACTTTATTTCTCAGTAGTAATATGCATTGCTAAGAACTTCATTTGAACTTTAAAGGTAATTTTATTTTAGTATTTGAATTTTTTTGCACCCTCAGATTCATATCACAATCCTAATATGCTTCCATCCCATAGCAAAACACTAAAATGATATATTTTAATATATTCTGTCCAAAATATATTTTAAATATGTGACCCTGGAACACAAAACCAGTCATAAGTAGCACAGATATACTTGTAGCGATAGCCAACAAAACATTGTGTTGGTCAAAATGATAGATTTTCTTTTATGCCAAAAACCATTAGGATATTAAGTATTCTTAAGTATTAAGATCATGTTTCATGAAGATATTTTGTACATTTCCTAACATAAATATATCACTTTATTTCTCACTAGTGATATGCATTGCTAAGAAATTCATTTGAACTTTAAAGGTAATTTTTTTTTTAGTATTTGATTTTTTTGCACCCTCAGATTCATATCACAATCCTAATATGCTTCCATCCCATGACAAAAAAAAAAAAAAAAAAAGCAAAAAAAAAGCTTTTTCTTTTATGCCAAAAACCATTAGGATATTAAGTATTCTTAAGTATTAAGATCATGTTTCATGAAGACATTTTGTACATTTTCTAACGTAAACATATCAAAACTTTATTTCTCATTAGTAATGTGCATAGCTAAGAACTTCATTTGGACAACTTTAAAGGTGGTTTTCTCAATATTTGGATTTTTTTGCACCCTCAGATTACAGATTTTCAAATAGTTATCTCAGCATTATTTATTCAGCTTTCAGATTATGTATAATTAAAAAAAATAAATAACCATTTTGACTGGTTTTATGGTCCAGGGTCACATATATGGTAAATATATGCTATTTCATACATTGGAATATTGTACATTTTTTGAGGAACTTTTTAAAGTATGTTTCTAGCTGACTTTTAATCAAAAGTGTTGTATGTTCACACATGCTACAGACGACAAATAAAGTTTGTCTTCAAATGTGACATGTGAATGCTTTCAAAATATATTTATTTTTAAATATTGTAAAAAAAATATATATATATATCTTATATACCAAAAATGTTTTAGTAATTTATGTATATTTTGAAATATATTTAGAAATACCACCTTTTTCTTTGCTTAAACAATGGGTGCAGCCATTTGTACATTTTATGGGTCTGGCTCCTTGTCTGGTTTTAGCTGTACAGAACACTTTTTGCTGCTTGATATTGCAAATTGCTGTGTTTTATCATATTATTTTAACGTATTAGCTTAATTATGAGCACACTGGTTTGCAGTGCTAGGTTTTTTATTGCATGTTGTTATTCTTCTCGTTATTTCCCTACAGCATACACTGCCAAAAATGCTTTTCTAGCTTAGATTTTTTGTCTTGTTTCCAGCCGAAATATCTAAAAATTCTTAAATCAAGAATTATTTTCTAAACAAGTACACATTAATGTCTTGTTTTCAGAAAAAAGAAGTTAAAATGAAGTGAGTTTTTGCTTGAAACAAGCAAAATAATCTGCCAATGGGGTAAGCAAAATAATCTAGTCTTCTGCTTGAAATAAGATTATTTTGCTCACCCCATTGGCAGATTATTTTGCTTGTTTCAAGCAAAAACTCACTTCATTTTAACTTCTTTTTTTCTGAAAACAAGACAATCATTTTTACTTGTTTAGAAAATCCTTCTTGATTTAAGAATTTTAGATATTTTGTCTAGAAACAAGACAAAAAATCTTAGCTAGAAAAGCATTTTTTGCAGTGTAGATAATGAGGAAAAAGGTGGATATATATTTAGCCATTAATATATATTTTAAAAATATATTTAAATATATGAAGAGCTCAGATGCAAAACTAGCTAAAAGCCATCTCGGTCAAAAATAAGATAATGATACTGAGTGAATGCTTTGGGCACATATATTACATCCATCAAATACTTTTACCTCAAACTTGCTAAAATCCCAGCCTCAGCCCAATCAGAAGTACCAGCACTTAGGTAGTAATAAATAATAAATAAATAAATAGATAAAAATGCTTTTTTAAAGATGGATTTAGAGGCGTTTCCATCGGAACTCTTCATATGTATATTTGATGTTTTTTTAATTTATTATAACTTTTTTAAAATACATTTTTCATAATACATAATGTTCATGGTCTATGTTAACCAATGCATTAACTATGTGACCCTGGAGCACAAAACCAGTCTTAAGTCGCTGGGGTATAATTGTAGCAATAGCCAAAAATACATGTATGGGTCAAATTTATTGATTATTTATTTATTTATTTTTTATGACAAAAATCATTAGAATATTAAGTAAAATCATGTTCCATGAAGATATTTTGTAAATTTCCTACTGTAAATATATCAAAACTTAACTTTTGATTAATAATATGCATTACAAAGAACTTAATTTGGACAATTTTAAAGGCGATTTTCTCAATATTTTGATTTTTTTGCACCCTCAGATTGCAGATTTTCATATAGTTGTAACTCGGCCAAATATTAACAAAACTTAAGGTAATTTATTCAACTTTCAGATGATGTATAAATCTCACTTTCGAAAAATCAACACTTATGACTGGTTTTGTGGTCCAGGGTCACATATTAACAAATAAGCCCTTATAGTAACTTGTTACCGGAAATAGATTACAGTTTAGACGACTCCAGGTAAGGAGCTCACAACACCTCTATTGAAACAGGTGGCTTTCCATTCCTGAAAACTAAACAGATTTTAGGGCACGCAGGCTCAATAAAAGAGCAAATGTATCCTCCTGCCAAGAAATATCCAGAGCTGAGTGGTTGCATGACTTGTAATACAAAGCTTACCGTTTTAAACCCTGGGCCGGGGCCTGCATTTACCCGACAGACACTCGCACGCAGCTACTCACGCGGGACAGGAAACCTGGAAACCAGGCCGCACGGTTGTTGTTCTTGGACGTCTTGAGGGCAGGAACGTTTCTCCAGCCCTGTAAACCCATAGATGCTCTAATGAGTTTCAGCAGCTTTATCTGTGCGAGATCTTCCGCTCCGACCAAGAGCCCTTGGAGTGACGTGAAGCGGGAAAGCGCTGGGGGTCGGATATCTTCGCTCTATTCCAGTTTATGGCACTTTTACAGAACGGGAGTTATATGTGAACGTGGAGACGTTTGCAAAACGATACTTTCTCCTCACAAACAGTCAGTCAATATGGATGGAAACACACTTGTAGAGTCTGAAAGCACTCCTGTCTAAATCGCAGGTGCGGCAATAAACAGGAGAGAGAGGAAGATTGAGTCGGGAACGCTGCTGTCATTTCTAGTTTAACTTGATCTTTTTAAAAGACGCACTGACGTTTGTGACCCTGGACCACAAAACCAGTCTTAAGTCGCTGGGGTATATTTGTAGCAATACACTCTTAAAAATAAAGGTGCTTCACGATGCCATAGAAGAACCTTTTTTGTCTAAATGGTTGCATAAAGAACCTTTAACATCTGAAGAACCTGAAGGTTCTTTGTGGCGAAAGACGTAGGAAAGAGTAAGAAAGAGAACCTTTAAAGAACCTTTGACTAAATGGTTCTTTGTGGAACCAAAAATGGTTCTTCTATGGCATCGCTGTGAAGAACCTTTCAAAGCACCTTTATTTTTTTAGAGTGTAGACAAAATACATTGTATGGGTCAAAATCTGCCAAAAATCATTAGGATATTAAGTAAAAATCATGTTCCATTAAGTCCATGTATCAAAACTTAATTTATGATAAGTAATATGCATTGCTAAGAACTGAATTTTGACAACTTTAAAGGCGATTTTCTCAATATTTTAATTTTTCTGCACCCTCAGATTTCAGATTTCAAATAGTTGTATCTTGGCCAAATATTGTCCCATCCAGGGTGCGATTTGCTGGGGGGGGGGGATTTCCCCCCCTCTGGTCTATGCATCCCTGCCTCTGCTGAATTATTATTATCCCCGGTGGGGATAAAAACATCCCGCGAACCCGCTCCTAAGTTCGGTTCTGAATCAAATGATTCGCGATATGCGCTTTGAAGTCCCTTTTTGAGTAAATGATTCGCGAAACGCGCTTTAAAGTCCGGTTCTGAATCACATGATTCGCGAAACGCGCTTTAAAGTCCGGTTCTAAATCACATGATTCGCGAAACGCGCTTTAAAGTCCGGTTCTGAATCAAATGATTCGCGAAACGCGCTTTAAAGTCCGGTTCTGAATCACATGATTCGCGAAACGCGCTTTAAAGTCCGGTTCTGAATCACATGATTCGCGAAACGCGCTTTAAAGTCCGGTTCTGAATCAAATGATTCGCGATACTCGCTTTAAAGTCCGGTTTTGAATCACATGATTCGCGATACTCGCTTTAAAGTCCGGTTCTGAATCAAATGATTCGCGATACGCGCTTTAAAGTTCGGTTAAATGATTCGCGATACGCACTTTAAAGTCCGACTCTGAATCAAATGATTCGCCACACGTGCTTTGAAGTCCCTTTTTGAGTCAAATGATTCGCCATATGCGCTTTAAAGTCCGGTTCTGAATCAAATGATTCGCGATACTCGCTTTAAAGTCCGGTTTTGAATCAAATGATTCGCGAAACGTGCTTTAAAGTCCGGTTCTGAATCAAATGATTCGCGATACGCGCTTTAAAGTTCGGTTAAATGATTCGCGATACGCACTTTAAAGTCCGACTCTGAATCAAATGATTCGCCACACGTGCTTTGAAGTCCCTTTTTGAGTCAAATGATTCGCCATACGCGCTTTAAAGTCCGGTTCTGAATCAAATGATTCGCGCTTTAAAGTTCGGTTAAATGATTCGCGATACGCACTTTAAAGTCCGACTCTGAACCAAATGATTTGCCATACGCGCTTTGATATCCCGTTCTGAATCAAATGATTCGCGATCTGATTGGAGCGCTTCGAAACAGTGAATCATTTTGCGACGCAGTGGTTGATCTTTGCTCGCTTATATAATTTATTCGTTGTTTGAAATGAAATCGTTACAATTAATAGGACTAGGCCTAACTAATGTTTTTATGAAATTGTGATCACATTTGATGACATGACACTCATTATCTGGTACTTGTCTAAAAAGATGTATATAATGTGCAATGTTAACAGATTACACTAATATTAGTTTTCAAAAGCATCCCCCCTCTGCTTTTTTCACAAATCGCACCCTGGTCCCATCATAGCAAACAATACATCAATGGAAAGCTTATTTATTCAACTTTCAGGAAATGTATAAATCTCAATTTTGTGCGTTCACACCGGACGCGAATGAAGCGGCAAGCGCGAGCGATTTACATGTTAAGTCAATGCAAAGACGCGAATAGCCATCCTGCGGCGCGAAGCGCGCGAATAGCGCAAATGAAGCGGCGCGCATTGAGCGTTTCAAGCGTTTGCCGCGCCATTCGCGCGAGTTGAAAAATCTGAATTTTGGCGAAATTCCGCTCCGCGGTAACCAATCAGGAGCTCGCTCTAGTAGTGACGTGATCAGTGAGCAGAGGCTGAATTTTTTTAACAAAGATGGAGGAGAAAATTATCGTTGCTGTGTGCGGACACCCAGAGTTACATAAAAATATTATTTATGGCAAACATTTATGGCAAACATTTGTACATTCATTCTAATTATATCCTATAGAGGGTATGCATTGACGTAATTTTCCCGCCGGAACACGCCCCCTCAGCAGGACTGAGTGGCAAAAGAAGCAGCTGCCTGAATGGATTTAAATAGGGAAGCTGCGAAAACGCGAGTAAAACAAAACGATAATCCTTTTGCTGGACTTGATATAATGTTCCTTACTTACCAAATGTCCAGTGGTCCATGGATATTGATATACAGCCAGGAATCATGTTTCCTGACATTTATAGGCTATGCGCCTGATTTCAACGCCGGGGAAATAAACAAAGCAGATTTGCCCGTGAACACATTTTATAAATACAAAATAGGTTGGTCTAAACCCCGGTGATCACTTAATATCAATGTAATATATATGTTTATATCGTCCAGCCTAAAATCTTATATAGTTTTCTGTCAGTGTTTATTTAAAAACATAAGTGTGCATAATTTAAGATGGTAAATATTTAATTGATGGGTTGTCAATATGAAATGACAATACAAATATAGGGCATGCTTTTACCGCAAAATTGAACATATTAACATGAAGCGATAACAGCAAATCCGTGTTTCACCGCCTGAAGCCCATTTGTTTCTTTGGAATTGCAGCGATCCATTTCCTTTTCTTTTTTGTAGCTTTCGGCAGCCTGTAAAAATATAGCTCAGGTTATTTGTCAAATCTCCTTGTACAGTCATCTACAAAGCTCGTTCTGGTTTTAGAGATGTTTTGTGTGTTCTCGCGCAGCATTTACGCTGAAACCAATGCTGCCACTCATTCTTTTTGCCACTCAGTGGGCGGAGCCGAACTCACTCCAGTTGACGGTGACGTCATGTGCATACCCTCTATGTTACCGCGCGAATGGCGCGAGTAAACTCAAATGTTCAAGCGTTCAAACTGCGCGCGAATAGCGCGTTTTATTCGCGCAAGTCGCGTCCGGTGTGAACAGGGTCACATTTAGTGTACTTCAGAATTTAATGGTGAACTCCTCTGTTTAATCTCATGTTCTGTCATCAGTGTTTTATTCTGTAAAATACAGTTTCAAAATTTCCCTAATAGAGGGTTTGCCCTTATGTCACAGTTTGGCCAAACAACAGCATGGATTGCACGGTTAATGTGCTACTAAATAATTTGTAAACTGCTAATTTACACTTTGTAAACCACGAAAAACATGCGAGCTGTTAAATCATATAAAGAATGACTTAGAGAAGCAGGATATTTTGCCAAACTGAAGTTAATAGGTGGTAAAGATACGTACGAGCAGCCTAATATTTCACCTACACGCAAATGTTGTCAAGATTCTTGCCCTGGAAATGTTCCTCAAATAGTTTTTTGCACTCTTCTCCTTGATTTTTTAATAACTTTTGGCACTCTATAGTACTCCAAATGTTTTTCCTGGTCAGACCGATTAGTACAGCCTAAAACATGACAATAATCTGACCAAATTCAGCAGCAATAATCAGCAAAATATGCCAGTTTTGTTCGATTCAGTGACGTTGTTTACATTCAGTACCACCAATATGGCCGACAGATGATAAAAAATTATTGTCTTGTTTTTAGACAAAATATGTTAAAATTAAGTGAATTTTTGCTTGAAACAAGCAAAATAATCTGCCAATGGGGTAAGCAAAATAATGTTATTTCAAGCAGAAAATTAGATTATTTTGCTTACCCCATTGGCAGATTATTTTGCTTGTTTTAAGCAAAAACCCACTTAATTTTGACTTATTTTTTCTGAAAACAAGATAATAAGTTTTGCTTATCTAGAAAATCCTTCTTGATTTAAGAATTTTTAGATATTTTGGCTGGAAACAAGACAAAAAAATCTAAGTAAGAAAAGCATTTTTTTTTTTTTTTGCAGTGTAGAATTTTCAATCTTACAAGGTTAGGTCTGTTTAAATTTACATTTAATTATTCATCAGATGCTAATACATGCAAATAAGTGTCAACAAAATCAGCATTTTTAATGATGTTAGCCTACTCATCTATTAATTTATAGGGTGTCTCTCTTTTTTATTTTTCCGTTTGCATTGGTTTGTGCAAATACTCAAAATTGACTGTGCTAATTTAAAGAAAGACCTATCCAAATGTTAAATAATACAATGCTGTGCAATAAGAGAAACCATTTTCAGATAATGATGCTCAGTATCAGATCTTCCAAATCATATGAAGATTAATTAATAATTCAAAAGACACTACTTTAACTCCAATAATTTGCACACAATGCAATGTTTATTCTCTGAAATTAGTAACGCTGGTCGCTAGAGGTCGCCAAAGTCACAGGGATCAATTGCATTAACACTAAACTGTGTGGCCTACAGATACGTGCTTATAGAAGATTGTGTTGTAAAATAAGAAATTCTAAGCTAATTTGTGCAGTTACTGTGCATTATTCTTAAGAGTAAAACAATATCATAATGCTTTAGAAGTAGGAAAAAGCATGCAGGCCACAAACCTGATGCTTCAATGTAGCAAGCAGAGAGTGTTTTCGTAATGTGTCAGCACTGAACTTAATGCCACTGAACCAAACAAAACTTGCATATTTTGCTATTATTCCTGTTGAAAATGGTCAATTATTGTTGTGTTTTGACTTTTGGAGTACTGCAGACTGTCAAAATTAGGAGAGTGCACAAAACTGTCTGAGGAACAAAAGGCGTTTATGGTTGGCCAAAGTGCACCAGGATTTCCAGGGAAAGAATCTTGACAACATTTGTGTTTTTTCATATCATTTCCAGTCAGGTAGGTGAAATATTAGGCTAATGTCTTAATCTTAATATCTCAATTTACCACCTTTTAACTTTAGTTTGTCAAAATATTGCACCCTTTTCTCCTTACTTAGTCCTTTTCTATATGATTTAGTAGCTTCCACATTTTTTCCTTGGTTTAGACAGCATAAATAAGCAAAGCAATGTATTCAGTAGTGCATTAACCATGCAATCCATGCTGTTATTTACATCTGAGTAAATCGTGACATATATAATTTTGGGATCTATGAATGCAAAAAATTGTAATGCAAAATATTTGTTGTTTTTAATTATTTGTGACCCTGGACCACGGAACCAGTCATAAGTGTCATTTTTTTTTATTGAGATTAATATATTTCCTGAAAGATGAATAAATAAGCTTTCCATTGATGCATGGTTTGTTAGGATAGGACAATATTTGGCTGAGATACAACTATTTGAAATCTGTAATCTGAGGGTGCAAAAAAAATTAAATATAGAGAAAATCGCCTTTAAAGTTGTCCAAATTAAGTTCTTAGCAATGCATATTACTTATCAAAAATTAAGTTTTGATACATTAACGGTACAAAATTTGCAAAATATCTTAATGGAACATGATCTTTACTTAATATCATAATGATTTTTGGCATAACATTTGACTTAAGACTGGTTTTGTGGTCCAGGGTCACATTTGGTTATTTATTCTTTGAGATTTTATGATAAGCTGAGATGTTTTTGCCATATTGTCATAGTTTAGTGCACTGAACACATCTCCAAATGAATTCAAGAAATATCAGCCGTGGGTAAAGCACACTAGACCCTTGATCTTGCCTCAGCATCTCTGTCTGTGTCTCTCTGTGGGGTTTAAGGGCTTTAGTCTAATAGCTCCATTAGCTCAAGCCAGTGGCATTAAGTAGCATAACAGCACAGACTGCTTTAACCATCAATAACACACACGCTTTACTCACAGTGCGCTCTTTCTTTCTTAATGTCAGAACAAAAAAAGTCATAAAAAGCAAAATTATGAGTGTTTTTGGTGCAAAATTAACCTCAAAAATAAAATAAAATATACACTGCAAAAGATTTTTTGTCTTGTTTCCAGGCAAAATATTTAAAAATTCTTAAATCAAGAACAAATTTTAAGCCAGGTAAAATTATTGTCTTGTTTTCAGAAAAAAGAAGTCAAAATTAAGTGAGTTTTTGCTTAGAACAAGCAAAATAATCTGCCAATGGGGTAAGCAAAATAATCTTATAAATAATCTTATTTCAAGATTATTTTGAGATTATTTTGCTTGTTTCAAGCCAAAACTCACTTAATTTTAACTTCTTTTTTTCTGAAAACAAGACTTGTCTAGAAAATCCTTCTTGATTTAAGAATGTTTAGATATTTTGGCTGGAAACAAGACAAAAAGTCTAAGTAAGAAAAGCATTTTTTGCAGTGTAGAGCTACTCACTAATACACGCTTTCATCTTAGTAAAAGATCCATCTGTGTTGAACAACAGTTACATGCCATTTAACAACTCGCGCTTTGTTTTATCCATTGTTTGCTTCTTCTGTCAAATCTTCCCCTTTGAAAACGAAAGCATCTGTGACTCCATTTTCTGCGTCTGGAGCGCAAGAGATGCATTCACATGTGACTCACAAGTGTTCAAATTATTTCTAAAGATATTAATAATCAGCATTGCTCGTGTTTCGTTAGCCATCTTGGATGCATTTGAGCCACAGTGCATTTACCATGAAGCCTTAAAATTTGGTATCTTGTTGGCAAGTGAAAAGGATCTGTTTTACAATGCAGAAAACACATAAAACATACGTAAGCGGTACAGAAAGACTATGCTTTTATTTGATAATTATATAATTTTGGGATCTATGAATGCAACAAAAATTGTAATGCAAAATATTTGTTATTTTTAATTATTTGTGACCCAGGACCACGGAACCAGTCATAAGTGTAATTTTTGTAAAATTGAGATTAATATATTTCCTGAAAGATGAATAAATAAGCTTTCCATTGATGCATGGTTTGTAATAATAGGACAATATTTGGCTGAGATACAACTATTTGAAATCTGCAATCTGAGGGTGCAAAAAAATTAAATATTGAGAAAATCGCCTTTAAAGTTGTCCAAATTAAGTTCTTAGCAATGCATATTACTAATCTGCGTCTGAAGCGCAAGAGATGCATTCACATGTGACTCACATGTGTTCAAATTATTTATAAAGATATTAATAATCAGCATTGCTCGTGTTTCGTTAGCCATCTTGGATGCATTTGAGCCACAGTGCATTTACCATGAAGCCTTAAAATTTGGTATCTTGTTGGCAAGTGAAAAGGATCTGTTTTACAATGCAGAAAACACATAGAACATATGTAAGCGGTACAGAAAGACTACGCTTTTATTCAACATATATAATTTTGGGATCTATGAATGCAAAAAAAAATTTCATGCAAAATATTTGTTATTTTTAATTATTTGTGACCCAGGACCACGGAACCAGTCATAAGTGTCATTTTTTTAAAATTGAGATTTATATATTTCCTGAAAGATGAATAAATAAGCTTTCCATTGATGAATGGTTTGTTGTGATCGGACAATATTTGGCAGAGATACAACTATTTGAAATCTGTAATCTGAGGGTGCAAAAAAATTAAATATTGAGAAAATCGCCTTTAAAGTTGTCCAAATTAAGTTCTTAGCAATGCATATTACTAATCTGCGTCTGGAGCGCAAGAGATGCATTCACATGTGACTCACATGTGTTCAAATTATTTATAAAGATATTAATAATCAGCATTGCTCTTGTTTCGTTAGCCATCTTGGATGCATTTGAGCCACAGTGCATTTACCATGAAGCCTTAAAATTTGGTATCTTGTTGGCAAGTGAAAAGGATCTGTTTTACAATGCAGAAAACACATAAAACATACGTAAGCGGTACAGAAAGGCTATGCTTTTATTTGATAATTATATCATTTTGGGATCTATGAATGCAACAAAAATTGTAATGCAAAATATTTGTTATTTTTAATTATTTGTGACCCTGGACCACAAAACCAGTCATAAGTGTCATTTTTTTAAAAATTGAGATTTATATATTTCCTGAAAGATGAATAAATAAGCTTTCCATTGATGCATGGTTTGTTGTGATCGGACAATATTTGGCTGAGATACAACTATTTGAAATCTGTAATCTGAGGGTGCAAAAAAATTAAATATTGAGAAAATCTCCTTTAAAGTTGTCCAAATTAAGTTCTTAGCAATGCATATTACTAATCTGCGTATGGAGCGCAAGAGATGCATTCACATGTGACGTGTTCAAATTATTTCTAAAGATATTAATAATCAGCATTGCTCGTGTTTCGTTAGCCATCTTGGATGCTTTTGAGTCACAGTGCATTTACCATGAAGCCTTAAAATTTGGTATCTTGTTGGCAAGTGAAAAGGATCTGTTTTACAATGCAGAAAACACATAGAACATATGTAAGCGGTACAGAAAGACTACGCTTTTATTCAAAGACAAAACTGCGGTGCTTTCCATTCGTGACCAGTGGCTGTATTTAGAGCGTTTCATTCGTGTCCAAAATTTCACTTAGTTTTCAGTGCTGCTCAAAAGCAGTTTGGCTAATGAGGCCTGATATGAAACAACAGACTAGGTTATGGCCCATTACAGCACAATGCAAATGAGACGGGATGCCAGGACTTTCCTGAAAGCAAAGTTCTGTGGAAGATCTGCAGCAGAGACGATCAAAGAATAGACACAGACGCACACATGCATGCGGTGGGTTTGGTGAGGTAATCTGAAGCATTAACACGTTTGAAACGTTCCCTGTGATCCACCTCCGCTCTGTCATCTCGGAGGAAAACCCCCTCATCAACATGACTCTTTCTTTCCAGGCCTAAAAAAAAGAGTGTGAGCTTTGTTTCTCCTCTCGTTCCTTGTGTTTTATCTCAGTAATTATGTCTAAATGTGAATTCCTCCAGACGGATGGAGCTATTGAGGAGAGATGGCTCTGTTTCAGCCTCAGGGGAGCAGATGTGAAGGTGTTCGATTTCGGAGAACGTTAAACATACACGAACACACGCTGTAAAGTCGAACGCTGCAGGAAATAAAATGACAAATGACGTCTTTTAAATAGCCTATTGCACTCATTTTTCCTTGACAATAGGAATAAATGGGGATCAGTGGGAACAAAGACCCTATTAACTTCAGAGGACAGTCTCAGATTTGCCAAGTCTACAGTCTGCAGATTTCAATATGAACACATTTCTCATCAAGCTATGCTACCCACGTTCGTTTTATAGCTTAATTATGTCAATTGCATTATTTTTTATTCCGCCAAAGGAATATTGCAGTGATGATGTATTTTTGTAGGCCACCCTAGAAGTTAGCATGACCCTGGCTCCTTTGACAAAAACCAAATGGTATTTTCCTTTGGCTTTGTATTATTACAGAAAATAGTGATGTGTTTTATGATCAGTGTTGGGGGTAACGCATTACAAGTAACTCAAGTTGCGTAATAATATTACTTTTTTCAAGTAACTAAAGTAACGCATTACTTTTTCATTTCCAAGAAAATATCTGAGTTGTTTTCTTTATGCATTTAATCCCATTTTATTAACCAATGACTTTGCTGCTGATCTTTGTTGATCCAATTCAAGCGTACACTGCAAAAATACTTTTCTTGCTTAGATTTTTTGTCTCGTTTCCAGCCAAAATATAGCCTTAAATCAAGAAGGATTTTCTAGACAAGTAAATAATTATTTACTTGTTTTCAGAAAAAAAAAAACAAGTAAAAATTAAGTGAGTTTTTGCTTAGAACAAGCCAAATAATCTGCCAATGGAGTAAGCAAAAAAAATCTTATTTCAAACAGAAAACAATTATTTTGGGAGATTATTTTGCTTGTTTCAAGCAAAAACACAATTAATTTTGACTTGTTTAAAAAAAAAAACAAGACAATAATTTTTACTTAGAAAAATTGCAATAAGATTAGAAAATCCTTCTTGATTTAAGAATTTTTTGATATTTTGGCTGGAAACAGACAAAAAATCCAAGTAAGAAAAGCATCTTTTGCAGTGTACTAACAAGCAAAACTTACTTTATATTAACTAACATTAACTAACATAATTAACAACTAACATTTTATTCACTTCATTTCATTTTGGTGTGAAAGGGCTTTTACATTTGCTAAGAATCAAACGTATTTATATTAAAAACAAACAAGCAAGCCCTGCCCAGATTTAAAAAGTAACGCAAAAGAAATGTAACGCATTACTTTCCATAAAAAGTATCTAAGTAACGTAATTAGTTACTTTTTAAGGGAGTAACGCAATATTGTAATGCATTACTTTTAAAAGTAACTTTCCCCAACACTTGTTTTATGTAGCTAATAGAATAAAATATAGTTCTTTATTTCAGGAAAAACATATTTCTTCATCTTGCCATTTTGCAAGTTGCAATCTCACATCAGTAGGTGATTCAAGAGACTGTCTTTATGTGCGAGTCATTGAACCATTTATTCAACCGATTTGTTCAAACCACTGATTCATTCATGGACGAAACATGGCTGATTTTAAGAGTGAGTCGTTGAATCATTTATTCAATTGATTTGTTCAAATCTACGAATCTATTCACAAACGAAACACTGCTTGGTCACAGTTTGCTGTTGTTTCGTTATTTTTGTTGGAGGTCAGAAAAATAAACAAAACAACTAGGAATAACTTTTTTATCTATGACATTGCTTAATTATTAACTATAAATCCAAATATATTTTCAGTGTATTTTTCCATGAGTGTCAAAACAAATGTGCTCTGAATTACCTTCCGGTCCCTGAGTCACAAGTCCCAGAACAGAGGAGTAAAGAGTGAAGATCAGAACCCCAGCGGATCAGCGAGTTGATCATCACCAGACTGTATGTCAATGCTGACCTATTTTAATGTTATAATTACCATAATTGCACTCTCTGACAAACACACACACACACACACACACACACACACACAGTCTGCTGTTGTGCTCATTGTAACTCTACACCATTTCAAAGACAGCCTGAGGAACATGATTAAAGATGCGGCTTCATTGGACACAGATTAAAGTGAAATCACAATCCTGTTTACTTTCTAAACACACATTCACTGAATGTGCATCTAGTCAAATATAGACAAAAACCTGTATCAATCAATCAATCATCTATCGATCTTTCTGTCTGTCTATCTATCTATCTATCTATCTATCTATCTATCTAATCTATCGTTCATTTGTTCTATCTATCTATCGTTTATTTGTTCTATCTGTCTGTCTATCTATCTATCCATCCATCCGTCTATCGTTTATTTGTTGTCTATATCTATCTATTGTTTATTTTTTCTATCTATCTGTCTATATCTATAATCTATCTATATATCTATCGTTTATTTGTTCTATCTCTGTCTATATCTGTCTGTCTATCTATCGTTTATTTTTTCTATCTATCTGTCTATATCTATAATCTATCTATCTATCGTTTATTTGTTCTATATCTGTCCATCTATCTATCTATCGTTTATTTGTTCTATCTATCTGTCTATATCTGTCTGTCTATCTATCTATTGTTTATTTTCTCTATCTATCTATCTATCTATCTATCTATCTATCTATCTATCGTTTATTTGTTCTATCTGTCTATATCTATAATCTATCTATTGTTTATTTGTTCTCTCTATCTGTCTATATCTGTCTATCTATCTATCGTTTATTTGTTCTCTGTCTATATCTGTCTATCTATCGTTTATTTGTTCTATCTATCTATCTATCTATGCATCTGTCTATCGTTTATTTGTTCTGTCTATATCTGTCTGTCTATCTATCGTTTATTTTTTCTATCTATCTATCTATATCTATAATCTATCTATCTATCGTTTATTTGTTCTATATCTGTCCATCTATCTATCTATCGTTTATTTGTTCTATCTATCTGTCTATATCTGTCTGTCTATCTATCGTTTATTTTTTCTATCTATCTGTCTATATCTATAATCTATCTATCTATCGTTTATTTGTTCTATATCTGTCCATCTATCTATCTATCTATCGTTTATTTGTTCTATCTGTCTATATCTGTCTGTCTATCTATCTATTGTTTATTTTCTCTATCTATCTATCTATCTATCTATCGTTTATTTGTTCTGTCTATATCTATAATCTATCTATCTATTGTTTATTTGTTCTCTCTATCTGTCTATATCTGTCTATCTATCGTTTATTTGTTCTCTGTCTATATCTGTCTATCTATCGTTTATTTGTTCTATCTATCTATCTATCTATCTATCGTTTATTTGTTCTATCTATCTGTCTATATCTGTCTGTCTATCGTTTATTTTTTCTATCTGTCTATATCTATAATCTATCTATCGTTTATTTGTTCTATCTATCTGTCTATATCTGTCTGTCTATCTATCTATTGTTTATTTTCTCTATCTATCTATCTATCTATCTATCGTTTATTTGTTCTATCTGTCTATATCTATAATCTATCTATCTATCGTTTATTTTTTCTATCTATCTGTCTATATCTATAATCTATCTATCTATCGTTTATTTTTTCTATCTATCTGTCTATATCTATAATCTATCTATCTATCGTTTATTTGTTCTATATCTGTCCATCTATCTATCTATCGTTTATTTGTTCTATCTATCTGTCTATATCTGTCTGTCTATCTATCGTTTATTTGTTCTATCTATCTATCTATGCATCTGTCTATCGTTTATTTGTTCTGTCTATATCTGTCTGTCTATCTATCGTTTATTTTTTCTATCTATCTATCGTTTATTTGTTCTATCTGTCTATATCTATCTATCTATCTATCTATCTATCATTCTGTCTATCATCTATCTATCTGTGTTCTGTTGTTCTAGCTTGTATTATTTCGTGTCATTTTCATAATTTTAGCTGTCTTTCTGTGTATCATGTTTTTGTTAGATCTATGTGTCTAAACTTGCTGCTTTTAGAAGGAAACAAATGAAATGTCATAACAAGCGGAGGCCATTTCCCAGATCTTTATGACGAGGGTTGTTCCCGTGGACTGTGTCTACAGGGAGATGGGCTGATGGGGGAATGAGGGGGTGTGAGCGGGTTTAACCCCCCCCCCATGTCTGTTTCTCCCAAAATCAGCTAATGTGCCAA